>JAHZTW010000001.1:385774492-385815143 GCA_020283515.1 Alliaria petiolata
ATCGTGTGTTCGGTCTTGATTCTGAGATTTCTGTCCGAGTTATTCGATTTGAAATAGGTAATTTACCGAGAGTAGGCTCGATTGTTGCCGAGGAATTCTGCCTGGATCGAGAGTTGCCGACGGTTTAAGGAGTTAACCGAGAGAGAGGAGTTTATCCGAGAAATCACCGAGAGATTTATGTGTTGCGCGTGAGATCGTATGTTTCATCGAGTTTCCCCGAGTTTGGTTCGAGAGATTCGATCAGGAATGGCATTTGCCGAGGAAGGGCCAAGTTTGTCCGAGAGTTTTCGACTGGTTCGTAAGTTGTCCGAGAGATAGCCAAGAGGAGCTGACTATAGTCGGGAGGGATCTGACCATAGCAGAGAGATAGTCGAGCAGTTCGGCTATATCCGAGAGAAAGCTGACCGGATCAGGTTTCTACCGATAGATCATGACCGTGGTCATGAGGAACGTGGATATGGTCTGGGAGATCATGGACTAGGCTGACTAGCGATCGTGTGGATCGTGTCTGGCGATCGTGTGGATCGTGTCTGGCGATCGTGTGGATCGTGTCTGGCGATCGTGTGGATCGTGTCTGGCGATCAGTGTGGATCGTGTCTGGACGTGCAAGGGATCGGGGATCCGGGCCGTCTCTCTTCTGTACTTGGTCATGTGGGGATGGTTGGTTGAGTGACTAAGTTCGGGGGGAGATGTGTTCGTGGGTTAGCCAGCGCAGTGGGTTGGTCAGGGGGAGCGTGTTTGAGGTTGCGCATGAGGTCTGGACGGTATGGGACGTTCATGGATCATGCAGAGTGGCCAAGGTATGGTTTAGCTAACGCTTGGTATTGTTATTCCATTGCGTAGCTAGTTAAGTCGTGAATGAGTAAGACCATGGGATGGACTGAGTTAAGTTGTTAGATGAAATGAATGTATTAAACTTCATCTAGGATATCTGTTAGAAAGGCAAAAATTTACTGTGATTCGGCCGCGGGTTAGGAAATCCGGGTCGGGGCTCTACAGTGTCCCTCCGTTTCCGTTCCTTAGAATTTTGGCTTCTAAGATTACGCGCTTTTTCTTTTCAACTGACTTCGAAACTTCCTCTTCACCCAACTCTTCTAGCTCGGGAGGAATCAGAATTTTGATTCGGGAGAAGGGTCTCGAGTTGAGCTGGCCTGCCCTTAATATCATCCCCTTTTTCTCCTTCTTAGTCGCGTGGCTCTTCGTCTCTGGAGGCAGAGTGCTCAGCTCCTTTGGGTAGTATCTCTTTTGGCTTATATGTTGGAAGACTACGAAGTTGCTTACATGGTCGATCCTTGCTCCTACCGTGGCCAAGAAGGGTCTTCCAAGTATCAGTGGTTTGTCTTTGTCTTCCCCCATGTCGAGCACATGGAAGTCAGTAGGTACTATCTTATACCCGATAAGAAGTTGAACGTTGTAGATTACGCCATTTGATTTCTTCCTAGAAGAGTCTCCGAACACTAGCTGCGTAGGTGAGGGGAAATAAGTCGTAATTCCTAACCTCTCAGCGATTGCCATTGGCATGACATTGACATTGACCCCTGTGTCGCATGGACAATCCTTGAAGTTGATTCCCGTGATCGAGCATGGGAAGGTAAATTCCCCAGGATCTTCTTCTTTCTTCAGTCTGTCGAACCCACGGTTTTCCGGGGTATCAAAAGGTGGACTGGCAGTTCCTTTCTCTATCGTTGGAAAGAGTGGGACGAACCTGCACTTTTCTCCCATGACTAGTTCTGGCTCCTTAGTCTCGTCGGAGACTGCTGAGATCGCGTTACAGAATCCTTTCGGGTTATCCTCTACTTTTCCGGGAAAGATCCCTGCTTGCCTCTTGATGGCTTCAGCGGTTTGAGAGACTTGCATGTTCAGGTTGTTGCAAGAAAGGGTTTCGAACTTGCCGTTCAGGTCGTTGTATATGCAATCTACCTTGATATTGAGATCCTTGACCAATTTTTGTTGAGATAACAGCAGCTGTTGCATCAGTATTTCGAGTTTGTCTTCTCGAGACAGGTAAGGTGCGTTCGGTGCAGCTTGTGGCGCTCCCTGCTGATTGTTGTAGGGCGTGAGCTGAGAGTTGTAGGGTTGCTTCGCCAGGTAGCTTCCGTTGTTTACGTAGTTCACGTTCTGGAACTTGTTCTGGAAGGGTCTTCCTTGAGGTGGATACACTTGATCTCGCGGGTTCTCCACGTTTGAGTTTCGGTATGATAAGTTGTTGTTGTTCCTGAAGTTGTTGTTGAATCCATTGTTGAAGTTTCTGTTTGGATATGAATTTTGTCCTCCTATGAAGTTAATTTCTTCTTCCCGCGTATAGGACTCGTCTCCTTCATCTCCCGGGCTAGATTCTTCTCTTTCCGCTGCGGTCTCACACCCACTGATATTGCGCTGCTGTCCTTTGAGCAGCTGGCTCATCATATTTTTCAGCTCGGCTATTTGCTTAAAATCAGAGTCTCCGGTTCTTGGATTCCTATCATAATCCGGACAGTTATTGATGTTGCTTACAGCGATGTTCTCGATGAGTGCGCGTCCTTGTCGCTCCGTTTTTGTTGTAAAATCTCCATTACTGGCCATGTCAAGCGAAAGTTGGTATCTAGCTTGCAGTCCGCGGTAGAACGTGTTGAGCAAGCTGGCTCCGGAGAAACCATGGTGAGGACAGTCGCGCTCATAGTTCTTGAATCGCTCCCACGCCTCAAAGAATGATTCGACCGGTCCTTGTTGAAAGCCTTGGATCTTGTTTCTCAGCAGGTTGGATCGGGACTTAGTGTAGAAGTGATTAAGGAAGGCAGACTTGCATTCCACCCAGTTAGTGATCGATCCTGGTGGTAGAGTCTTCAGCCATCTATGAGCTTTGTCGCTCAAAGAAAATGGGAATAGTTTACACTTCAGATAGTCGGGAGGGATTCGGTTTGTCTTTGTGGTGCTGCAGATTTCCTCAAATAACTCGATGTGGTACATCGGGTGCTCGTTTGATAGTCCGTGGAACTGGTTTTGCTTCCCCAAAGAGATGATCTGCGGTTTGATCTCCAATTCGTCCTCATGGGGGACGTTAACTTGAATCGCTGCTCGATTCTGGAAGTGCTGATCAGGAGTATCGTGATCGGCTATGGTGCGGTTCCTAGCTCACCTGGGAAGGTTGGCTGGCAGGACGGGTCGGATGGCGTCTCGGTCATACGGCTGGATGATAGGGTTTGCTTGGTTCGCTCCATTTCCGATAATCGGATGGTGTCCTCCTTGTCGTAGGGCAGGATCGCGTTCTTCTCCGTCCGAGTCAGCCTCGGGATTGCGGTTGATAGGGTTTCCATTGTTGTCGAGTTGTGGCTCCCCATCTTGTAACCCGTTTGGTGCTCGACCAGTGTTGCGAAGAACTTCTTCGCGGTTTCGTTGAGCTCCAAGAGCGGCCTCGTTCTCGGCCATGCTGATCTGTCTTCTTAACCTTCAGATTTCTTTTTCGTGCCTGTCGATCTCGATGTGGCGGGGTAAGACGTTGTAAGGGTTACTCCTAGTGGTCATACACCTGAAACATGAGAAGTAAACACAAGAAAATCGTGAGCAATGAACGGAAAAGCTTGAAAATCAACGTGGTCTAAAAGACAAATTTGAAACTGAAATTCGCAAAAGCAAACAATCCCCGGTAACGTCACCAAAAACTTGATGCGGGGTTTCTTTTGCTTCAAGTTTTACCCCTAAGATAGCTGTAAGTGCACAGCAATCACAGTAGTATATTAAGGGATCGAATCCCGAGAGATTGTTGTTTTGCGAAAGTCCTAAGATTTCTAACTTCTTTAAACCAAATGGTAACTTGGGGGATGCAGTGTGTCACGATTTGCAGTAATGATATCAAGCAGCAGAAAAGAATTAAACGGTTGTAAATCAATGAATAAAAGGCGTTGGGTTCAGGGACATTCTCCGGGGTTCATGGATCGAATGTAACACGCAGCAAGATAAGTTCTGAATGATTTAATAGGTTAGGTTCTTAAGATGAAACGGTCGACTATGACTACCCCGCCTTCACGGATCTAGCCACCTGCGTTTGTCCTTCACTGCAGATATGATTTCTCATCCCACGATGCAAGACAACCGTGCATACGTATCGTTCACGTATTTGTAAACACTCGTGGGGCGGTCCGTCGATATGCCTAAACATCCTACGATGCGATCCGCTCGTTAACCCCTAGATCAAGACGATAGACCACATGTTCATGTATCTAGTCGTCCTGGAATCATTTGCTAATTGATCAGAGAAGCAAACATGCAATAAGAACAAGACATCAACGAAGATACCTAAAAGAAACTCTATCTCTATCAACCTAGCGAAATAAATCCATGATTAAACCCCTTCGAAAATCCCCTTAAAAACCCAACTAGATGACTACTCGTTCATGGGAACGGGAGACATCTTTAAGGTATGAAAGGTGCGAATTGTATTAATAAAAAGAACAAACTGAGAAAACTTATTCAAGGGAAATCGATTGAAGAGACGTTCTCTTAAAGTATTAAAAGGCAAAGAACTAAGAACAAAAGATGAAAGGGAAAAGAAGGAAGAGCAGGCGGCTGCAGAAGAATTCTCTCTCGAGGTCTTCAACTTCGGGGCCGTCGAACTCTCTCTCTTTTTCTCTCTGTGCGGCGCAGATGTGTTTCTGGAAAAGCTCTATGTGTCGTCTGTGTCCTCTTCTGAAACCCTAAGGTTCCTTTATATAGGCTCCCGGTCTTCAGAAAGTGGGCTTCACGTTTTTAACCTCGGGAAAATATCAGATAAGTGCAAACGGGCTCGGGATGGGCCGGAGTGGTGTGGCCGCGCGAGCGACCAAGCGTGGCGCGGCCACTGGTCTTCTGAGGATTTGTGGCGCGGCCATCCTTCTTCTGGGAATGTGTCTGACAGGCCTTCTTGCTTCCTTCGTAACTTGAGATCCAACCGTGTGATTGAACTCAAATCACCTTGGCATAAAAGACAGCTGGAAGGGCTATCTTGTCTCCAAATATGAGCTTGATCTTGTGGTGGGAAGGTCGTCATCAGATGCTGAACTTATGGCTCCGAGCACATGTTCTTGAAGTTCCCGTTTTGCACCAAAATGTGTCCTTTTTGTCCAATTTTTCTGAAATGACTCTTAAAGCTAGGAAACGTGGAAATCACTTTAAAACCTTTGAAAATCGGGTTAAAACACTTATAAATGATCTTGAAATAATAGGTTTTAGGAGTAAAATATGAGTGTTATCAATCACGTGCAAAAATTCCAATGGACAAGGACCTACCCTCGAGATCTTCTGTAAGGTATGACTCTCAAACCTGTGTTCTCTGTTGCTGGTGAGGTGATATACAAGCCGAGATGCAAGGGAAAGACTAGACCCTTTGCTTACTTTAAGGTTATAAACAACACCGATTTAACCAATCAAAAGGGTATTAAGACAAGCAAAGAGGGAGTCTCATATGTGTCTTTGTCTGATTTCATCTATGTGATCAAGGAAAGTAAGGATCCTCCCATAGGATCAAGGGGTGTTCATTTCCCCCTTTCACACTGAAAAACAAACAAGAAAAGTCAAGCTTAGTGCTCTTGTGATGCACCCCAAGCTTATCATTGTACATATGCTTTTTCTAGTTTAGTTTAATGCATTCAGGTACCTAAGAGAGTATAAGATGGGTCACATGTACACACGAATGAGAAAAACCATTTTAAAGACTGTCTGGCATAGCATCGAGGTGATATAACGGTTTAAAGCCGTGGTAAATACCCCAGGACATTCCATGTCGAGCAGGCACAACGGTGTGCAGCCGATATGGAACGAAGTTCAAGCCAGACTATCTTTATCGGGTTTCAGTATCAGGCAAACAAGCTGAAATCCAAAATTTGGTCAGCCATATCGGGACCAATCTGATATGGTGAACCAGGTAATTGAGGATTTCTCTTGGTCAATATGAGAAAAGCTCCTATTCCATGGCACACTTTCCGGATACTTTGTTGGGGTTAGCCGACAACTATTCCCCTAACCAAGAAACCCCAGTAGACCTCCCCTCACTCTTTGTTTTATCTTTAAAAGCCATCATTTTCACCTCTTTCCCTTTCACTCTCTCCATCTCTTTCAACCCAGAAAATTCTTGCCTTTAAAACTTTTTCATTTTGAAGTCTTGTGCGAATTGTCGCATCTCCTTTCAACTGTGCTTAATCAATATCGTGCTATGTAATTATTCATTTTGCTCGATATCGTTTTATTGCAATCATAGATTGATGATTTGTAGATTATTGGTTGCACAATTAGCCTTGATTCGAATGTCGTGGTTTTGAAAGTAGATGGAGAGATTTTGTTTGACGAATTTTTGCATAAATATCTAGGGTTCTTGGTGGGATTTTTTCTAGGTTTTGACACTTCTTTTTGTGAGATAGCTCACTGCTATACTCTTTTGATATGTCAAGACCTTGAAATTTCCCTTGTTCATCTTTTTTAATTGTAATGTTTGTTAAAATGCTTGAATCTGTGACAATTTGCTTATTGAAAAATCTTTGCATTTCTCGATTCAAGCTCATGTCGGTCTAATATGGAATTAATTGTCCTTTCTTTAGTTTTCCTCTAGTCTTGAATAGAGATGCTTAGGTTTAAACACGCATGCAAGAGACTTACTTTTTTGTTATTTCTACCTTGTACGTACATACCTTTGAGTGTTTTTCTTGATAGGTACAATGGTGGGAGCAACAAGAAGCGGTGCAGTTCAAGGTAGATTGAGAGACTACCAAAAGGAGAAGAGAGACGGAAAGAAACCGGTGGGAAGTTAAAGCCGAGCCGTCACGGTTTGTTCACCAACAATGAAATCAGGGAGAAGGAGTACAAGCTCCAAACCAACCCTGGCCGAAATGAGAGCCGCTTTCAAGCGGATAGAGTTCAAGGCCACTCGCTACCCCCACGAGGAGACCATGGTTGAGCTGGGCAACTATGAGGATTGCCAAATCCTTTTCAACGCCATAGGTCTTAAGGTTTTTCATGGAGAATGCCTATGCATCGCACGACTCGAAGTGATGATATCTCTGCAATTTACACCCTTTTCACATGCATTTCATGCTAGTTAGGATCTCATTCATGCACTTTTGTCTTAGTTTTTGTATGATTTCAATTCATGTTAGGTCTAGGATGCATTAGGTTAGGATTTTGCATATTCTTGCATGTTTGGAGTGTTTCTCAGGTACTAAAGGTGTATGGAGGATGGTCCGAAGAAGAAGGTCCAAAGAGAGATCAAGAAGGCACGGATCACGGCTCCTTAGGTGATACGGGCAAGCGCAAGGGCGGACCTCGATGTGTAGCAGCGAGTTGATCCCGACGTAGGCATTCCGGTGTGAAGGTTCAACAAGGTGTTCCCCGAGATGACATATCGTAGCGGGACAACGAGGTGATCCCGATACAAGCAGCATGCAACGAACTTCACAACAGCGAGTCCCCGAAACACTTACCCAATATGGAGGCTACCCGAAGAACGGCTTGCTTCCACGACATGAAGCCGATACGCTACAGTCCAAGATAGTACCTATTTCGGGCAAGTGGTCCCTCTCTCTCGTTCCACCTTTATTTCTCTATCTATCTTTTGTAACCGAAACTCTTTGTTATCACCATTAAAGCTTTGTTCAAAAGCTTGAATCTTTTATGCATTTTTGAAGTTATCAAGTCTTGTTTCACAGCATTTCTTGTTAAAGCTTCTTTCTTTTCTTATTTTTGACTACCCTGCGAGCTATGAGTAACCTTCTTATTCTTATGGATCTTGAGGTTTCTCTAATGGCGCGTGAGTAGTCGTTTTAAGGGTTTTGATGGGTTAAAAAAACCAAGGGGCCCTCGGATTAGCATTTCTTGTCTAGCTAGAACATAAATCTTGATTCTTTCTTGTTTATCATTACCAAAGCTTGTCTACGTTGATCATCTAGTCCAAAGTCCATAGGTGTTTTGACACGAAAACCACGTGCTAGATTAGCTGGACCTATAAATAAGAGTTTGATCTTTCCTACCCTAAGACATTAGCTGTCTAGGAGATCTTACGGTTCAATATGGACGATTTAGCATGCTTGTTTCTTTTATTTTGCCGCTATGCGAGAGCTAGTCTATGGTGATAGAGATTCAAAGAGGTTATCCCCAAACACCTTGGGATAAACCTCTTGTGGATCCCTTTACTTAAGAATCACCATCACAAGGCCAAGTCTTGATGTGATCTAAAAGCTTAACTTGTTAGGCAATCCGAAAGTTACCTAGTTTATAAAACCCATCTTGATCCTTCTTTTTATCATAAAGTTTAATCCTTTCATCTTTTAAATCATTACTTCTTTCTCAAGTAGTATAAAGCTCTTATTTTTATGGTCTTGAGTGACACAAGATTTAGTCTTTAGATATTTTCAGTAGTAAAGTCCCAACCTTTAGTCATTTTTTACTTGACTTTTAACACCGATATAGACGGAGTGTTCTAAACAACCTCCAATGGATTGATACCCCATACACTATACTACAACGGTCTAGTGGTGGGTTTTTGAACTCCCTAACACAGAGAAAGCGTGTCATCAAGTGACCTTGTATGCCTTTGGAGAGGAGACTCCCGAGGAAGATGGAGATGGATACATCTGTTTCAAGGAAGGAAGCGAGACACACCAGATGTCATTTCGGGAGCTAGAGTCGATATTTGGATTCAACAAAGGGAGGAGCTGGAAGCACTGTGGAGTCACATCAGAGTAGGCTCATACAAGTCAAGGGTGAACAAGAGCACCAATATCAGGCATCCTGCCTTGCGGTATGTGCAAAGAGCCATTGCACATTCATTCTTTGCAAGAAAGGAGTGTGGAGCTGTTTTGACAAAGGAGCTGGAGATCATGGATGACGGGCTGGTAGAGATCATCCAAGAAACCCGAAACGGGACAGATTTGAGAGGAAACAGAAGGAGCACCGGCTTGATCACGATATTGCTCAAGGAGCTCATCCACTACAAATCATGGATGACTACCACACCAAGCGACATGCCTCAAGTAGGCCATAGAGGGATTGTTACTGCGATCCTCAGAGGAGCTGGTGTCGACCTGGAGGAGCCAACACACGGGATTCGATGGATCGACATCCCGTTTCTGAAGAAGTGCCAGTTCCTTAGGAAGCCATATCAGTAAGGACACTGATATCAATTCACCCTTCCGTCCAACAGAGCAGTCGTCTTCTTCATGGCGAACCCTTACTTGACCATGATCCGAGAGCCTCTTCACCTGGATTTCGAGCCACAAGAAAAACACATTTTCCCATATGGAGCTTCCAAGAGGATTACGAGGAAGAATATCGGAAAATGCCGATATCGGTGTTTGAGAAGAAGAAGAGGAAGAGGAAGGCTATGTGGAGCACACTGATGAGTATGGTTTCCCACTGTATGAAGCAGAGCGCTACCACTTCGAGCCAGTCACAAGCGCGACTCACCGCACCCTCAAGACGGCTCACGAGCGGATCAACATACTCCAACGGTACAACAAGTGGCAGGACCGTTCCCTCCGCAAACTCGTCTCAAGCGTGAAGGGAATCAAGGGGCACATGAGGGATCTTAAGTGTCAAATCAAGTCCCTCACAGCAAAGCTGAGAGGATCGTCATCCTTGCCATGGCCACACCCCGATATCCCAGCCGAGGAACCCCAAGACGAATAAGAAGAAAGCTTTGAGGAAGCTGACAGCCAAACTCCACGAGAGAGGCACTCTTTCTCATTCCTACCATAGGAGCATGAGCCAAACGAACCTGGGAGATCCTCTTACCACGAGGAGAGCATATCGAGGGAGAGGCGCACGAGTCAATCCCTGATACCTGAATCTGACAATCCATCACTCTCGACCAGTGAGGACACCACGTCCTCACATCACACCGAAAACTAAGGTACCACTACAAGTCAATGTACATAAGCATTTTTATTTTTATTTCTTTTCTTTTTGTTTTGATTTTTGCATTATAATTGTATGTATTCTTCCTCTCTTCAATCACACCAGGACTGTGTGATTTATGTTTTGGGGAGTACATATACGTGCATTCACACTTAGACTAGGATAGCATGCATACATCTATTTGCATAGAAAAATAATATAAAAAATTGAAAAGTTTAGAAAATTTGTCCCATAAAAAGAAAAACTATATAGTTGCATTTTCGTTTCTAGGATTGAGTCTAGACACATTCATATAGGATTCATAGCATTCACATAGGGTGTAAATTGTAGTATATCCTTGTAAATAGCCATTTTTAAGTCATGAATTCAATGCCTTGGTTCTTGTTTGTTTGATGCATTCTGAATTAGACCGAACTTAAGGCAGCACCACATTTTGAATTCACCATGTAGAACTCAATCTTAGCTAATGCATTGTGATTTGAACCATTTCCCTATTGAACTTGAAACGTAAATACTGAAAATTTAATTATCTTGTTCATGCTTTGTCATCAGCTCATAGATTTCACTTGGACTTTCTTCTTCCTTTATACCACCCTTTTGCTAGTCCAAGTACCACACCACACCCGAACCATAACCTTTGCTTGAAACCATAAACACTTCCTTGAGCGTATGTGAGGCCTTTGCATCATTTTCGAATCTTCTTAGGAAAAAAGTGTTGGGTTTACGCTGACAAGGTTAGATTCTCATGTAGACGTTGGCTCACAACTCGAGTCAACAATAGGTTAGGTGGTTGACAAAGAAAAACGGCTTGATACCGATATACTTAGCCGATATCTCTAGGTAGCCTAGGAAGGGTGGGTTCTGAATGTTTATCTAAGGAAGGAGAAGGAAGGAAGAAGAGTTCACTGAGTCAGACGGGGACACATAACAAGAGATGGCGGCTACAAAAAGGTGCTCAAAACAAAAGAAGAAAAAGGCGATTCCAAAGTAGAAAAGAAAGCCAAAATATCAAAGTCAAAACCGGCCAACAACACCAAAGGTGAAACACAAGAAACGCAACAAAAGGAGCCAAAGAAAAGCCGAAGCCGATCCAAAGAAGAAGTCCCCCGACATGACCAAAAAAGGTGAAACGAGGAGTGAAAACGGGTACAAGGCGAAATTCCTAAGGAAAGGGTAGCTTAAGAGGGTGACATACAGATTAGACTAAGGTATAAAACAAATAGGTGCTTGGGTAAATGAGAATTTATCCTTGTATGCATCGGTTAGTTTTTACCCTTAACATAAGAAGATTCCTTCATTGAGTGATCCCATCTAAACACTTAACCCGTTCGCACTACGAGTTCATCTTTAGCTTGTGACCTGAACCTTGACCAAGTGAGCTGACTGATAAGCATGAGAATGATTCACGTATTAAATTTTCAAATGAATGTTAAAGGGAATTGGGAATTTGAATGTGCATCTTAGTTGAGATTGATTTTGCTTGGTGTTGTGACAAATGTGGCTAAGGCTTTTTGAGTAGAATTCGATATGCATCCTAGAAACCTGAACTTAGACATTGACTTGATTTCTTTTAAATGGCAATTTGGATACAGACTAACACTCTCTTTTCAAAACGTCACACGTCCGGTTGGCTTTTGTTTGCTTAAGGGCAAGCAAAAAGGCAAGTTTAGGGGTGTTGATATCCCTGCAATTTACACATTTTTCACATGCATTTAATGCTAGTTAGGGTCTCATTCATGTATTTTCATCTTAGTTTTTGTGTCATATCCATTCATGTTAGGTCTTGGATGCATTAGGTTAGAATTTTGCATATTCTTTCATTTTTGGAGTGTTTCTAAGGTACTAAGGGTGCATGGATGTTGTTCCGAGGAAGAAGGTTCAAAGAGAGATCAAGGAAGGGGAGATAGACGCTTCCCCTCGCAGAATCGGGCACTGATCACGGGTGCTAAGTTGATACATGCAAGCGCAAGGACAAACCACGAAGTGTGGCAACGGCTTGACCCCGAAGAAGGCATCCAGGAGTGAAGATTCCACAAGATGTTCCCCGAGAACAAATATCAGAGTAAGGCAACAGGATGACCCCGATACAGACAGGAGACAATGGACTTCACAACGGCAAGATCGCGAAATGAGTCCCCGATATGAAGCCACCCGAAGAACAAGAGGACTTGGTAATTCGGCTTTCCAAAATGACTTGACCCTGAGACACTACACGCCAAGAAAGTACCCATTT
Source organism: Alliaria petiolata (assembly GCA_020283515.1). NCBI lineage: Eukaryota > Viridiplantae > Streptophyta > Magnoliopsida > Brassicales > Brassicaceae > Alliaria > Alliaria petiolata. Next base: position 385,786,581 of record JAHZTW010000001.1, read on the forward strand.
AGGGCAAGTGGTCCCGGTGTGTAGGGCTTTTCCTCTTTTATGTATAAATACAAGTTGTCTCCCATGCTTGTCTCTCTCTCTCGTTCCATTTTTTATTTCTATCTATCTTTTGTAACCGAAACTCTCTGTTTTCTTTCCTTGAAAGCTTAGGAACTGCTGGGAACACGTAGAGAAACTCAGACTAGCAAAGAAGCCACTGAGATCGTGTCTACTTGATATACTCATATTGTGCATTCAGCATACATTTAGGGTAGATTTTCATTCATAATAGGTTAGTTTATATCCTTTATCTCATCTTAGGTCTTAGAACATCTTGCATTAGCATTCACATGGTTTCTTGCAAATTTGCATCATGTTCAGGTTGTTTCGAGTGCTTGGAGCTATGTTGAGTGCTGGAGCTTAATGAGGTTCAAGGGAAAGCTTAGGAGCTGCTGGGAACACGTAGAGAAACTCGGACTAGCAAAGAAGCCACTGAGATCTAGGTGGAGTTCAGACCAAATGGGTCGATTGATATGTAGGTTTTTTGAGCCTAACAAAGCAATTACTCAAGCCCACTCATGTCATTGTAGGTCTTTGAGGATCAATCCAATTGGGTGTGATTGCGACAATAGAAATGCATAAAACTCCTTAATCTAAGCAAGCATAAAAGGGGTTGTTGTTAACTATCAACCTAAGTATTCAAACCAAGTAAACAAAGACTAATTAACTACTAAACAAGATTATCAAATAACTAAAACGAATCCAAGGATGGGGTTATCAATCTAAGGTGTTCCAAGAACCAATCTTTCATGTCAATCAATCACAATGTATGCTAATCCCTAAGCTTAAAACTCAAAGCAAGACAAATCCACTTCCATGGCACTAATCCCTTCATTAATCCTCCTAATCAAGAACTAACTTTCAGTAGTGAAAAGGAAGCTAACAAGCATTATGAAACAATTCTAAAATGCCAATAAACACCCTAGAAAATCACTTCCATAAGGTAGGAATGTAAATCCCTTGTTTAGTTGGTTGGGGAATTTCAACAAACACCTTGCGGGTGGCAAATTCCCTAAGGCCTAGTTTTAGCTTGATCAAGGCTAAACTAGCATTTAGAACACTAAACAAGGAGGGAAATGAAATAATCTAATCCTAGACATCATGACCAACACTTGAAACACCCTAAATCTAACCCATCCCTAGATCCTAAGGAAACTACTCACTAATCATGATTAGACCCTCAAATCCTATGAAAAAGATGAAGATAAACATGATTAGAGAGATAGATAAGAGAGATTAAGAAAGGTAAGTACTAAATTGCATAAACTTAGATAAATGTCTTACAAAATCACTAAGAAACCAAAGAGGAAGGTTTTCTAAGCAAGAACAAAATATTAAAAGATACTTGAGAAAATTTAGGTCATTTACTATTTATAGTGAACAGTGGACGAATCGGGTCAACCCGGAACATATTGTTTGGTGTTGTCAATGGAGGTTGTGGCTCTTCCTCATTCACGCTGATTGACGGGATAAAAAAATTGTTCATATTGCATGGACAGTAGTTAGAGATTGCTCATCGAAAATGCTTAGATCTACTTTTGTTAAACCAAGATCGAACCTTGAACCTCTCTAAGGATGAACCTCAACCTTGAACCTGTCTTTAGCTTTTGAACCTTTAAAGGAATCCTCTTTTAGTTCTTAAAGTTTGTTGCTTAAGTTGTTAGAAATCGCTTAGTTCAATTAATAGTTGCATTTAGAGTTTTAAATTAACAAAGTTTGGTTCTTGATAGTTTTATAATTTTAGAAATTGCCTAGAGTATTGTTCTATAACCTAGTAATCATTTAGAAGTCATTTACTTTTCATAATTAGTTTTTAAAATTCCATTTCACCCATCTAAATATGAATATGGCTTAGCTTTGTTATGTTCTTGCACTCTTTGTGTCATTTCCACCCATTTGGATTGATAACCTCAAGTATTACAATGATGAATGATGCTTAAGGCATTTAAAATCTAGTATAAAAACCTAGTTATCACTGCTGCAAAGAGAAATATTGTTCAGCAGGGCCAACCAGCCAAGAGGATTGTCACCATTGAAACTTGGCATCTTGCTCATTTCACAACACATGGGTTGTCATGAGGAGTCGCAACAGAAGCTTGTGCCTCCGTAACTTTGCTTTTAGTTGTGGATGTTGGTTAGAGGTCTTGAGAGATTGAAGTAACCGTACTTTTTGATGAGAAACCAACAATTGCCTGAGGGTTTCTTGCAAATTATCAAATTTTCAATACAGCCCATCGATCTTTGTAGCTATAACCTCATGATTCTTCTCTAACTTTTCCAAACGTTCTGCCTGGCGAGTTTGCATAATTCGTTAGGCGTTCGTCTTTAGGTTGAACCAATTGTTAGAGATACAATCGATATTAAAGCCAAAACCCTTTATTAAGATAATAGTAAAAAGAAACAGTGTATAATCTCCCTAAGAGAACTCCATTCTCTTCCCTCGGCCTAACCTGATGAATCCTCCAAAGCTTTCACTTGCTTGGATGCCTTTCATAAACGAGGTTACATCCTTATTTATAGGAAAATACTAAGAAAGCACTTTAAGAAAAAGGAAATAAGAAGAATGAAAATCATTAGTAATTTCCTAAATAACTAAAATAGAAATACTCATATCAATATCATTGTTATGTTTCTGCCCTCACGAAGTTCTAAATCCCGTTTAAGATGATTCACAAACTAAGCTCAATTAATATTGTTTTCTATCTTAACTATTGTCCATGCAATAGGAACAATTTTTTTATCTCCATATTTTCCTAACACAGCTATCAATTGGCCTTTCACACCCCATTTAATAAAGACACCATTTAGTCCTATGATAGGTTTACATGTAGACTTCCAAGCCACTCGATGTGCTTCAAAGCACACATAAATACGATCAAACCTTTGTTTGCTTCCTGGTGTTGGTCCCAGAATGGTCTGAATCTCCATAATGGTGCTTGGATTAGTGTCATGATTCTCTGCTTCATAATCTCAAATCCGAAAAAATGTGCTTCGTGGATAGCTGTGGCGCCCCGACCCGGTTTTTATAACCCGCAGCCGAACCACAGTAAATTTTTGTCTTTCTAACCGATATCCTAGATGAGGTTTAACACATTCCTTTCATCTAACAACTTAACTTAGTTCATTCTCATCGACTATCCAACAACCTACGCAGTCAGAATAATCAATACAAGTTTCGGCTTAGTAAGTATCTTGGCCATTCGCTGACTCGGATGCACGGACTGAAGTGACTCTGAACCGTATAGTCCTGTGACCATCCTTTACCGCCATTGCCATCCTCTCGGCTACTAATCAACGCTCCAAATGTCTCAGCAACAATGTTGGCCACCCACGAAGCACATATCCCCCCCCCCCGTACTTAGTCACTCAACCAACCATCCCCACATGACCAAGTACAGAAGAGAGACGGCTCGGATCCCCGATCCTTTGCACGTCCAGGCACAATCCACCCGACCGCCAGACATGATCCACACTGATCGCCAGACACGGTCCACAATGACCGCTAGACACGATACACACTGACCGCCAAACACGATCCACACTGATTGCCAGACACGGTCCACACCTGTCTCTTATACACATCTAGATGTGTATAAGAGACAGGGACTGAAGTGACTCTGAACCGTATAGTCCCGTGACCATCCTTTACCGCCATTGTCATCCTCTCGCTACTGATCCACGCTCCAAATGTCTCAGCCACAATGTTGGCCACCCACGAAGCACATCTCCCCCCCCCCCCGTACTTAGTCACTCAACCAACCATCCCCACATGACCAAGTACAGAAGAGAGACGACTCGGATCCCCGATTCTTTGCACGTCCAGGCACAATCCACCCGACCGCCAGACATGATCCACACTGATCGCCATACACGGTCCACAATGACCGCTAGACACGATACACACTGACCGCCAAACACGATCCACACTGATTGCCAGACACGGTCCACATTGATCGCCAGACATGATCTTACCGATTGCCATACACGATCTTACCGATCGCCACACACGATCATTGCTGATCTCCAGTCAACTTATCACGATCAACCTTGATCGCCAGTCATCCCAGTTCATGATCCTCTTAACAATATCTTTAATTCTTCCGACCACAGTCGTAATCTCTCGATAGAGTCTCTCGCCAAACTGTTTCTCATGACCATTCTCCCCGTGAACCACCTTCTCACGGTTATTCCCTCAGTAGGATCACTTTCCCTCGAGAATCCTCTCGGCAGTACATTCCTCTCGGCAATTATCACCATGAAACTTGTTTCTCTCGGAAATCCCCTCGGGATACTCAATTCCTTATGCAGTTCTCACGGCCAAACCACTTTCTCTCGGCAGATTCACTTGGTATGAACACTTCTCTCGGATACAGTCGAATCTCTCGGCTACGGTCGGATTCTCCCGGCTATCTCTCATATATAGTCGAATTCTTACGACTACATTCAAGTTCCCTTGACTACGGTCAATTCCTCTAGGCTATCGGTCGGTGAAAATAGATTTCTCGGACAATCTATCGGACCGATCGATCAGATCAGAAAACTCTCGGTGACAGCCACAATTTTCCCCTATCGCTCGGCTATCTCGTTAAACCTTTGGCAAGTCTCGATCCAGGCAGAAATCCTCGGCAACAATCGATCTTTTCTCGGTAAATCGGCTATTCCAGATCGAATGACACTGACAGAATTCACACTAACTCAACGGAACACGCGATCTCACGTTGATCTCTCGGACACGCGATCTCACGTTGATCTCGCGGACACTAACTTAACTAGTGTCCATGCAATAGGAACAATTTTTTTATCTCCATATTTTCCTAACACAGCTATCAATTGGCCTTTCACATCCCATTTAATAAAGACACCATTTAGTCCTATGATAGGTCTACATGTAGACTTCCAAGCCACTCGGTGTGCTTCAAAGCACACATAAATACGATCAAACCTTTGTTTGCTTCCTGATGTTGGTCCCAGAATGGTCTGAATCTCCATAATGGCGCTTGGATTAGTGTCATGATTCTCTGCTTCATAATCCCAAATCCGAAAGATGTGCTTCGTGGATAGCTGTGGCACCCCGACCCGGTTTTTATGACCCGCAGCCGAACCACAGTAAATTTTTGTCTTTCTAACCGATATCCTAGATGAGGTTTAACACATTCCTTTCATCTAACAACTTAACTTAGTTCATTCTCATCGACTATCCAACAACCTACGCAGTCAGAATAATCAATACAAGTTTCGGCTTAGTAAGTATCTTGGCCATTCGCTGACTCGGATGCACGGACTGAAGTGACTCTGAACCGTATAGTCCTGTGACCATCCTTTACCGCCATTGCCATCCTCTCGGCTACTAATCAACGCTCCAAATGTCTCAGCAACAATGTTGGCCACCCACGAAGCACATATCCCCCCCCCCCGTACTTAGTCACTCAACCAACCATCCCCACATGACCAAGTACAGAAGAGAGACGGCTCGGATCCCCGATCCTTTGCACGTCCAGGCACAATCCACCCGACCGCCAGACATGATCCACACTGATCGCCAGACACGGTCCACAATGACCGCTAGACACGATACACACTGACCGCCAAACACGATCCACACTGATTGCCAGACACGGTCCACATTGATCGCCAGACATGATCTTACCGATTGCCATACACGATCTTACCGATCGCCACACACGATCATTGCTGATCTCCAGTCAACTTATCACGATCAACCTTGATCGCCGGTCATCCCAGTTCATGATCCTCTTAACAATATCTTTAATTCTTCCGACCACAGTCGTAATCTCTCGATAGAGTCTCTCACCAAACTGTTTCTCACGACCATTCTCCCCGTGAACCACCTTCTCACGGTTATTCCCTCATTATGATCGCTTTCTCTCGAGAATCCTCTCGGCGGTACATTCCTCTCGACAATTATCACCATAAAACTTGTTTCTCTCGGCAATCCCCTCGGGATACTCAATTCCTTATGCAGTTCTCACGGCCAAACCACTTTCTCTCGGCAGATTCACTTGGCATGAACACTTCTCTCGGATACAGTCGAATCTCTCGGCTACGGTCGGATTCTCCCGGCTATCTCTCAGATATAGTCGAATTCTCTCGACTACATTCAAGTTCCCTCGACTACGGTCAATTCCTCTAGGCTATCGGTCGGTGAAAACAGATTTCTAGGACAATCTATCGGACCGATCGATCAGATCATAAAACTCTCGGTGACAGCCACGATTTCCCCCTATCGCTCGGCTATCTCGTTAAACCTTTGGCAAGTCTCGATCCAGGCAGAAATCCTCGGCAACAATCGATCTTTCCTCGGTAAATCGGCTATTCCGGATCAAATGACACTGACAGAATTCACACTAACTCAACGGAACACGCGATCTCACGTTGATCTCTCGGAAACTCGGAATCTCTCGCGTAATCTTGTTTAAGTTTAGAATTCTCGAGTAAAAAGCAAGGTTTACTTGACAACCTTCCGAAACGGTGAGATCTATCGGCTATCTCACGGTGAAATCTGCTTCCTCGGCCAATCTCTCGGTGGAACTTCTTTTCTCTCGAGAGAAATCGCATACTCCTCATTTTCTCCAAGACAGATGCGGCTCTCATGAGAAATCCACCGAATCCCCTTTTTATACGGCCAAAACACTAACTAAACCATCCAACCACGACTTAACCGACGCGTCTCGGTTTTCTGTTGATTATAGTCGGTCCGTTTTAAGTTCTCTCGGCTAAAACCCAAACCGCTCGACCATTCACGGGATAAATCATTTTCCCACACTGATAACTCTAACTTTGGCCGACTAAACTCATGGCCCACGGCCCAGCCTCATTTTCTCTCGACCCTTAGTCGTTTTCTCGGCAATTTCACATTTTTACTCAGCTATAGCCACGGTACAGTCCATAACCTCACAGACATAGTCACGCTACATACATTTTCACACAAACAGTTGAACTTCACTCGACCCAGAACATATTTACATCGCCATCCCGTGACCCACTCGACCATAATCAGAATTTCTGATCACGGATGCTACAATAGCTCTCCTTTCCCTTGTTATTTTGTTCTTCATTTTTTGACATTGCTCCTCGGTAATAGTTTAATTATAGTTCCTCTTGATTGTAAGCTTAATATTCTGCAAACAGTTGGGCAAGTGATGAACTCTTCAGTATCTTTGAGTAACCTTACCGGAGACATATGTGCTCATTCATAAACACCTTTATTTGCATCTTGTGTTTGCTCTTCTCATAGGAGAAGTAAACTCTCCACGGACATGAATACTCTGTGCCGGAGCAAATCACACTAGGCTTCTTTTTTGTGGATACATATAGCTTAACATCATATCTAGTTTTCAGAGAGTACCTAAGAAGCTTTGGCTTGAACCAAAAGTATTACCTAATCCCGAAAGTTCATCGGCAGCTACTCCATCCTCACGAGATTCCCTACGAGCTTCCTCTTCCTCATTGTCAGATGAAAAAGGATCATGAATAGTATCATCGTTCCATATATCATCTTCGATGTTATCACTCTCCTCTTTTTAGTTGCTTCCAATATCTCTAAAATGAGTTAATAAAGCTTCACAAGCTTCTTCTTCAACAACTATACCATTATCCTCGGCATCATCGACTATAGCTTCACAATCATCTCCTGGTATTGCCTCAGGCTCACGTTCTATTTCTTCTTCCTCAACAGCACCATTGTTTTTGCGTCGACGAGTTGGTAGCTTCTTCCTTTTTCGTCATCACCACTGAAACTGGAATAATTCAAAGTCGATTTCAGGTGATATGAGATGGGACAAGGGAGAAGACAGAAGAAATCGATTTTAATTCTTCTCGTTCTGAGAGATCGCGTGAAGACAGATGGAGAGGACGTCATTTTCTCCTAATGACTACTGTAAACAGTGATTAACATCTATTAAACGAGTGTTAGAGTTGAGTAAACTGGTACTTAAATTGGCAAGGTCTTATTAGAGAGATTGTGCTTTTTTGGCAAAAATATGTAAGTTCAATATTTGAATGCCCGTTTTCTCGTATTATAACTCATTTATATATAAAAAAAAAAAAGTCTGATGTGAGATCATAATTGTTGCATCCGCGACCAGAAATTATGATTATGGTCGAGTGGGTCATGAGATGACCGATGTAAATATGATTTGAGTCGAGTGAGGTTCGACTATGTCCGTGAGTTTTAGACTGTACTGCAATTGTAGCCGAGAGAAAATGGCTAAGTACGAGTAAAAATTTGAAATTATCGTGGAAACGACTAAGTGTCGTGAGAACAAAGGCTGTGCCGTGGGCCGTGAGTTTAGCCGATGAAAAAATTTGGGTTTTCCTAGTTGGAAAAGGAAATCTCACGTGTTGGTCGAGCGGTTCGGGAAACTGCCGAGAGAAAAGGAATGTTTGTCCGGTTTAGCCGAGAAAACTTAAGTGAAACCGAGAGAAAACCTAAAACGTGCCGGATAAGTCTCCGTGAGGTGGTTTATCCTTAGGGTTTAGCCTGTATAAAACGAGTTTAGGGTTTTATCTCGAGCAGCCGTGTTTTTACTCAAGAGAAAAGAGTTTTACTCGAGAGATTTTGAGAGATCATCGAGAGATCCAATTTCCGTCGAGATTTTGCGAGTTTGGATCGAGAGATTCGCTCGGGAAGAGGCGATTTGCCGAGGAAGGATCGAGTTATCCGAGGATTTTCAGATTGGATTCTGAGATATCCGAGAGCACGTCGTTTCGGCCGAGAGATTTCGGTATGTGTTCGGATATTTTGATTAGGGCCGAATTTCGGTCGAGTAACGTCGAACTAATTCGTTTTTTATCTGTTTCCGAGGGAATATAGAAGTTTGTCCAAGGAAAAGTGATCAGATTGAGAGTTAGCCGAGAGGAGATTGGATCTCGCGGTACGAGTCGTAGCGATAGCCGAGGGAGCACGATTGTGTCCGACTATCTTCGTTTTGATCGAGTTTTCACCGAGTTTCCTTCGACCAAACCGTTTGTTTGATTGTCTAAGGTGCGTGCGTGACTGTGGCAAGTATCTAGGATCGTTTGATTGCTAGATTCTGGTGTGTTTATTGATTGCTTGTGTAAGTAGGGTTTTATGCTTAGCAAGTTCAATGTTTATGTGATTGTGATGCACCTTTCATACCTTCGAAAATCCCCTTAAAAACCCAACTAGATGACTACTCGTTCATGGGAACGGGAGACATCTTTAAGGTATGAAAGGTGCGAATTATATTAATAAAAAGAACAAAGTGAGAAAACTTCTTCAAGGGAAATCGATTGAAGAGAGGTTCTCTTAAAGTATTAAAAGGCAAAGAACTAAGAACAAAAGATGAAAGGGAAAAGAAGGAAGAGCAGGCGGCTGCAGGAGAATTCTCTCTCGAGATCTTCAACTCCGGGGCCGTCAAACTCTCTCTCTTTCTCTCTCTGTGCGGCGCAGATGTGTTTCTGGAAAAGCTCTCTGTGTCGTCTGTGTCCTCTTCTGAAACCCTAAGGTTCCTTTATATAGGCTCCCGGTCTTCAGAAAGTGGGCTTCACGTTTTTAACCTTGGGAAAATATCAGATAAGTGCAAACGGGCTCGGGATGGGCCGGAGTGGTGTGGCCGCGCGAGCGACCAAGCGTGGAGCGGCCACTGGTCTTCTGAGGATCTGTGGCGCGGCCATCCTTCTTCTGGGAATGTGTCTGACAGGCCTTCTTGCTCTCTTCGTAACTTGAGATCCAACCGTGGGATTGAACTCAAATCACCTTAGCATAAAAGACAGCTGGAAGGGCTATCTTGTCTCCAAATATGAGCTTGATCTTGTGGTGGGAAGGTCGTCATCAGATGCTGAACTTATGGCTCCGAGCACATGTTCTTAAATTTTTCGTTTTGCACCAAAATGTGTCCTTTTTGTCCAATTTTTCTGAAATGACTCTTAAAGCTAGGAAACGTGGAAATCACTTTAAAACCATTGAAAACCGGGTTAAAACACTTATAAATGAACTTGAAATAATAGGTTTTAGGAGTAAAATATGAGTGTTATCAACTCCCCCAGATTTAAACCTTTGTTTGTCCTCAAACAAAACGCAGACAAAGCCTGGTAAAGAGGTTAGAAAATATAGGAACTGGCAAAAACTCAGCGACCGTCCTTCTAAACCATAAGTCATCGAACAAGTCTATCCAAGCTCAGCCTAGAAAATTCTCACTATAGTTCCTTCAACACTAGTCCCTTGCGAAAATTTCACTATATAAACTTCAAGTTTCAGTCAACTAGCTCTCTAAGTAGTATTAAGTTTGGCGTGATCCTTGTCAAGGGATATAAAGCTAGATTCAACGAGGTTAGGTATATAAATGACTTTATTGGTGAGGTTTAAAGTGTTTAGGGTTACCGTATAAATCTCCGGGAGGTGCGAGATATTATGCAAAATAGCAAGAGAAGGTGGAACTATGAGATCCACGATTTTCAATCACTCTCCGCACGTACACATCCGCGAGGTCTCCTTGATACAACCATCCCCCCAGACTTAGTTCCTTGTTTCTGGCTCGGATTGGATGGCGTCTAAAACTTCTCACCATATCGCCCAGGCTCTGCCTCTATGCATGTCACGATTCTCTTAAGGCTCTTAGGCATTTTCTTCCCGTTTCTCTTTTTTTTTTTTAACTCTCTTTTTTTTATGGATAAGTACCGTCATTACTCCAAAGAGTTCGGGTCCTTTATCCGAGTTATTTTATTATATATATATATTTTAAATGAAACGGGAAGTGCCTTGTTGTAAGAGTCTTGAGGATCGCAAGAATATTACCATTCTTTCGAGTTTTCCGAGGCATAAGTCGTCCTTCTTTTGTAGCTAACACTTCCGTTCCTTAAACATTCGATCCTTCGTCTTGAGCGACTAGAAATCGTGTCGTTCCTCCCTCTCCGGCGTTTTTGCACATATCTGCATATGGTGAAAACAAGAGAGTTGCATGAGGTATAAAAAGATGGTAAAGGGTTTCGGGTCTGGTACCAACTATTGATGAGTTGACCGTTCGGGAACAACAAGGGAGTGTGTTTAAATGGAAGAAGATGTCCCAAACGTTCAGGCTTTTTCGTTGAATGTTTACATCTGTTGACAAGGAAATTAATAGTTAGTTAAAAGTCCAATAAAAATAGAGCTAGTGTATTCCTTCCCCTGAAGTCTCTATAGATCGGCATTCTCCAGGATTTCGCATCTCTGGCTTTCTAGCTACTGCCTAGTCTAGTACTAAAGCTTGAAATATCTGTCACTAGAAATAACGTAGAAGCACACTGGTCGAATATTATCCTTGGTTTTGCGTCATAATCCCTAAAACCATATTATATATATCGAAATACATCATTCTTAGTTCTTAAAAGAAAAAGACTCAAATAAAAACCAAAACAAAAGCAAAGTCATTAGTACGAACTCCCCCCAGACTTAAATCACACTGTCCCCAGTGTGAAATAGTGGTGACAGGTCGGGAAGGACTGCAGTAGATGAAAGATAAAGCATGAATTAAAATAAAGGATAGGGGTGGAATAGATGGAACCAGGCTCGTAAGCAGGAAGAGTGTTGGCCGAGACGCGAAGTCTTCTAGGCATCTGAACTCAGGGTCTAAAGGTCGCCATCTATGTGTCCTCTCTCTCGAAGCTGTCGCGCCATCTTCTCAAGCATCTCGTTATGGCGTGCTAGTTGCTCCTGAAGTGCGGTGATCACGGGATCAGTCGAGGTGGACGGTGCAGCGGATCGTGAGGTACTGTGCATGGAGGAGGATGAGGTGTGGTGTGTCCTCTGACAGATCGCTTCTCTCCTAGCCTTGGCGGTTACATACTCTCCAATGGTAAGTGGTAGACGTGAGAACTCGGTGCGGAACTCATCNCCTTGGCGGCTACATACTCTCCAATGGTAAGTGGTAGACGTGAGAACTCGGTGCGGAACTCATCATGGTTCGGGATCCACTGTGGTGAACCTTCTGAAAGGCGCGAGACTGTAGGAGATGGTAAATAAACCGTGCGGTTGTCTCCCTTCCCTAGTCTGTAACGGTATCCGAACCTGTCTGGATCCATGGCTGCGCCTGTCAAGTTCATGTCCGTCTGAAACTGGGACAAGTCAAACCAAGCCTCATCTAAAGGCGTCTCAATGCTGGTGTATACTCCTGCAGCCTCCATGATCGATGTGATGATGCCTCCATAAGTCGTGAAGGCAATCTCGCATCGAGGTGCGGTGACGTCGTGCTTCACTCGCACGAGTCTCTCTGCTAGGATGCATCCAAATCATGCTGAAATTGGCTCGTCTCTAAAGGCGGACTGAAGTAGGTCGAGCTCTGGAATGAGAATGCATGATTGGTTGCTGCAAGAGTAAAGTTGGTGTGCTATGAGGCGGTGCATGAAACGCATGGCTGGATGTGAAAGAAAGGCGGACGGATGCCTTCCCTTGTCGTAAATGCCTCGGCCCATGAGTTCCTAAATATCAGCACTCCATTCTTCTTCAATGCGTCTCGCTCCTCAAGTAAAAACCAAATATCTCGCAAAGTCTATGGATGCTCAGCTCATAATCCCGAGAACCAATGGTGAAATAGAGAATACCGTCTCTCGGATGTGATTTCCTCCCTCTCTTGTATGACAGCTGAACCGAAGCTAAGAAGTCTTGGGCGAGCTCCTTGTAAGTGGTTCTATCAGTCTCCATAAAGGTCTTGAGCCTTAGCTCGTCCAAGTACCAGGTGACATCCTCTGTTATGCCCAAAGCGTCTAAAGCTGAGTAGTCGATCTTCAAGGTTGTTCCTATTTCGGGTCCATTGGTGGTCCAAAATTTCGGACCTTGATCTTAGGAGGAGAAGGGTTCAGCTCCCTTGTTCGCTCTTGAGGTGGAGGATCGTCGCGGCTTGTGCATGCCTTTTTCGATTCGAGGAACTTTCTCCTTTGCTCCCTCATATATTTCCCTAGAGTGGTGGTTAGACTCGGGTTCCATAGCGGTGTTACGTGCTCTTGCTGTCGCGAAGAACTCCTTGAAGAGCTTAATTGCTCTCTATACTTCGAACATATCTCGTAGTTTCTGTCGGAACTCATTGTACCTTTCAAATTAAAAACAAAAACTCGACCAAACATGTGAATTTGATGTGTCTCAAGGATTCTCAAGTACAATGATATGCAAGACATATACCAAGAGTTTCCAAGACTAAGACTAATCGAGTAATTGCATAAATTTTAAAATCAATTTGGTACTCACACCCTATTTTCGGATTTTTGTGATTCTAAACCAAAAATTTTCCAATAAATCGATTTTGTCAACTTATTATCATCAAACTTTGATCTCTAAGTGATGCCTAGAATGAATCAATTCCAAACATAGCGATTCGTCCAATAATATCTCCAAAATCGGTTCTTAGAGCATGCTAAAAAGAATCTTATTTCAAAGACTTCAACTTTTAGATATATGGTTGGAAAAATCGAGATCTAGGCAACCTAAATCATCAATCCAAGGTTCTCTACCATTATCCAAGCATCCTAGACAATTTTCTAGTCAAGCAAGAGAGATCTAAAAATTGAGTTCTTTAGAGATTTGTAAAATTAGAGACCATACCTTGTAGATGAGGATGAATGAGCTTTAAAAAGTGAATACTCTTCGAAAATAGATGAGCTTAGGCCAAAGAATTTTTGAAAACGGTTTGGATTTGAAAAACTTAGAATCTCCCAAAAATCTCCAAGTCTCTTGGGAGAGAAGAAGAAAAGAGAGTTTGATCCTAAAATTTCTCTTTTGCTTTTAAAAAGGTGTTTTTATCACCAAAAACCTTTTATTTTCAAAAATTTTAAAACGAGAGAACTTACCTTGCGTGTTGGCCACAAATCGATTAAATCCGTCATCTTATATTAACGGAAATAACTTTTCGGAGTGGGATTGTACCAAACCGCGGGAAGCTTGGTTCAGGAGGAAAAACGTGAGTTTTCCGGGTTGGTCGCTCAGACGACCGCTGGCCGCGCCATGGCCTGTCGCGGCCGCGGCCAGGCTGCTTCCCTCCGCGCAGTCGTGGTCCGTCGCGCGGCCACGGTCCTTCTCGCCGCGCCACGGGCTATGCTCGTGCGGCTAGCCTCCTTCTGAGGCTTCTCTTCATATTTTTGGGTTTTTCTTGGTTTTATATTTTTTTTATATATATTTTTTTTTATTCCTAAGTACAGAAAACTTGCAAAAACTAGATGTTAGAAATGAAAGAAAGAAAAGAAATCAAAAACACGTACCGGATGGGTTGCCTCCCACCAAGCGCTTTTGTTTAAGTCGTTTAGCTCGACTCTGTTTGAAGCTTAGGCAGTTGGGGAAAGTGCTTCGGGAGTTGTCTCTCCTGAAGCTTCTCCTTGCTTCCGTATCAGCAGCGTCCCTCCGTTTCCGTTCCTTAGAATTTTAGCTTCTAAGATTACCCGCTTTGTCTTTTCAACTGACTTCGAAACTTCCTCTTCACCCAACTCTTCTAGCTCGGGAGGAATCAGAATTTCGATTCGGGAGAAGGGTCTCGAGTTGAGCTGGCCTGCCCTTAATATCATCCCCTTTTTCTCCTTCTTAGTCGCGTGGCTCTTCGTTTCCGGAGGCGGAGTGCTCAGCTCCTTTGGGTAGTATCTCTTCTGGCTTATATGTTGGAAGACTACGAAGTTGCTTACATGGTCGATCCTTGCTCCTACCGTGGCCAAGAAGGGTCTTCCAAGTATCAGTGGTTTGTCTTTGTCTTCCCCCATGTCGAGCACATGGAAGTCAGTAGGTACTATCTTATACCCGATAAGAAGTTGAACGTTGTAGATTACGCCATTTGATTTCTTCCTGGAAGAGTCTCCGAACACTAGATGCGTTGGTGAGGGGAAATAAGTCGTAATGCCTAACCTCTCAGCGATTGCCATTGGCATGACATTGACATTGGCCCCTGTGTCGCATAGACAATCCTTGAAGTTGATTCCCGTGATCGAGCATGGGAAGGTAAATTCGTCTGGATCTTCTTCTTTCTTTGGCCTGTTGAACCCACGATTTTCCGGGGTATCAAAAGGTGGACTGGCAGTTCCTTTCTTTATCGTTGGGAAGAGTGGGACGAACCTGCACTTTTCTCCCATGACTAGTTCTGGCTCCTTAGTCTCGTCGGCGACTGCTGAGATCGCGTTACAGAATCCTTTCGGGTTATCCTCTACTTTTCCGGGAAAGATCCCTGCTTGCCTCTTGATGGCTTCAGCGATTTGAGAGACTTGCATGTCTAATTTCTTCATATGGGAAGAAAGGGTTTCGAACTTGCCTTTCAGGTCGTTGTATATGCAATCTACCTTGATGTTGAGATCCTTGACCGATTTTTGTTGAGATAACAGCAGCTGTTGCATCAGTATTTCGAGTTTGTCTTCTTGAGACGGGTAAGGTGCGTTCGGTGCAGCTTGTGGCGCTCCCTACTGATGGTTGTAGGGCGTGAGCTGAGAGTTGTAGGGTTGCTTCGCCTGGTAGCTTCCGTAGTTCACGTTCTGGAACTTGTTCTGGAAGGGTCTTCCTTGAGGTGGATACACTTGATCTCGCGGGTTCTCCACGTTTGGGTTTCGGTATGATAAGTTGTTGTTGTTCCTGATGTTGTTGTTGAATCCATTGTTGAAGTTTCTGTTTGGATATGAATTTTGTCCTCCTATGAAGTTAATTTCTTCTTCCCGCATATAGGACTCGTCTCCATCATCTCACGGGCTAGATTCTTCTCTTTCCGCTGCGGTCTCACACCCACTGATATTGCGCTGTTGTCCTTTAAGCATCTGGCTCATCATATTTTCCAGCTCGACTATTTGCTTAGAATCAGAGTCTCCGGTTCTTGGATTCCTATCATAATCCGAACAGTTATTGTTGTTGCTTACAGCGAGGTTCTCGATGAGTGCGCGTCCTTGTCGCTCCGTTTTTGTTGTAAAATCTCCATTACTGGCCGTGTCGAGCGAAAGTTGGTATCTAGCTTGCAGTCCGCGGTTGAACGTGTTGGGCAAGCTGGCTCCGGAGAAACCATGGTGAGGACAGCCGCGCTCATAGTCCTTGAATCGCTCCCATGCCTCAAAGAATGATTCGACCGGTCCTTGTTGAAAGCCTTGGATCTTGTTTCTCAGCAGGTTGGATCGGGACTTAGTGTAGAAGTGATTAAGGAAGGCAGACTTGCATTCCACCCAGTTAGTGATCAATCCTGGTGGTAGAGTCATCAGCCATCTATGAGCTTTGTCGCTCAAAGAAAATCGGAGTAGCTTACACTTCAGATAGTCGGGAGGGATTCGGTTTGTCTTTGTGGTGCTGCAGATTTCCTCAAATAACTCGATGTGGTCGATCGGGTGCTCGTTTGATAGTCCGTGGAACTGGTTTTGCTTCACCAAAGAGATGATCTGCGGTTTGATCTCCAACTCGTCCTCATGGGGGACGTTAACTTGAATCGCTGCTCGATTCTGGAAGTGCTGATCAGGAGTATCGTGATCGGCTATGGTGCGGTTCCTAGCTCTCCTGGGAAGGTTGGCTGGCAGGACAGGTCGGATGGCGTCTCGGTCATCCGGCTGGATGATAGGGTTTGCTTGGTTCGCTCCATTTCCGATGATCAAATTGTGTCCTCCTTGTCGTAGGGCAGGATCGCGTTCTTCTCCGTCCGAGTCAGCCTCGGGATTGGGGTTGATAGGGTTTCCATTGTTGTCGAGCTGTGGCTCCCCATCTTGTAACTCGTTTGGTGCTCGACCAGTGTTGCGAAGAACTTCTTCGCGGTTTCGTTGAACTCCAAGAGCGGCCTCGTTCTCGGCCATGCTGATCTGTCTTCTTAACCTTCGGATTTCTTTTTCGTGCCTGTCGATCTCGATGTGGCGGGGTAAGACGTTGGAAGGGTTCCTCATAGTGGTCATACACCTGAAACATGAGAAGTAAACACAAGAAAATCGTGAGCAATGAACGGAAAAGCTTGAAAATCAACGTGGTCTAAAAAACAAATTAGAAACTGAAAATTCGCAAAAGCAAACAATCCCCGGCAACGGCACCAAAAACTTGATGCAGGGTTTCTTTTGCTTCAAGTTTTACCCCTAAGATAGCTGCAAGTGCACAACAATCACAGTAGTATATTAAGGGATCGAATCCACAGAGATTGTTGTTTTGCGAAAGTCTTAAGATTTCTAACTTCTTTAAACCAAATGGGAACTTGGGGGATGCAGTGTGTCACAATTTGCAGAAATGATACCAAGCAGTAGAAAAGAATTAAACGGTTGTAAATAAATAAATAAAAGGCGTTGGATTCAGGGACATTCTCCGGGGTTCATGGATTGAATTTAACAAGCAACAGGATGAGTTCTAAATGATTTAATAGGTTAGGTTCTTAAGTTGAAACGATCGACTATGACTACCCCGCCTTCACGGATCTAGTCACCTACGTTTGTCTTTCACTGCGGGTATGATTTCTCATCCCGCGATGCAAGACAACCGCGCATACATATCATTCACCTATTTGTAAAGACTCACGGTGCGGTCCGTCGATATGCCTAAACATCCTACGGTGCGATCCGCTCGTTAACCTCTAGATCCAGACGATAGACCACATGTTCATGTATCTAGTCGTCCTGGAATCAGTTGCTAATTGATCAGAGAAGCAAACATGCAATAAGAACAAGACATCAACGAAGATACCTAAAAGAAACTCTATCTCTATCAACCTAGCGAAATCAATCCATGATTAAACCCCTTCGAAAATCCCCTTAAAAACCCAACTAGATGACTACTCGTTCATGGGAACGAGAGACATCTTTAAGATATGAAAGGTGCGAATTGTATTAATAAAAAGAACAAAGTGAGAAAACTTCTTCAAGGGAAATCGATTGAAGAGAGGTTTTCTTAAAGTATTGAAAAGCAAAGAACTAAGAACAAAAGATGAAAGGGAAAAGAAGGAAGAGTAGGCGGCTGCAGAAGAATTCTCTCTCGAGGTCTTCAACTCTGGGGCAGTCGAACTCTCTCTCTTTCTCTCTCTGTGCGGCGCAGATGTGTTTCTGGAAAAGCTCTCTCTGTCGTCTGTGTCCTCTTCTGAAATCCTAAGGTTCCTTAATATAGGCTCCCGGTCTTCAGAAAGTGGGCTTCACGTTTTTAACCTCGGGAAAATATCAGATAAGTGCAAACGGGCTCGAGATGGGCCGGAGTGGTGTGGCCGCGCGAGCGACCAGGCGTGGCGCGGCCACTGGTCTTCTGAGGATCTGTGGCGCGGCCATCCTTCTTCTGCGAATGTGTCTGACGGGCCTTCTTGCTTCCTTCGTAACTTGAGATCCAACCGTGGGATTGAACTCAAATCACCTTGGCATAAAAGACAGCTGGAAGGGCTATCTTGTCTCCAAATATGAGCTTGATCTTGTGGTGGGAAGGTCGCCATCTGATGCTGAACTTATGGCTCCGAGCACATGTTCTTGAAGTTCCCGTTTTGCACCAAAATGTGTCCTTTTTGTCCAATTTTCCTGAAATGACTCTTAAAGCTAGGAAACGTGGAAATCACTTTAAAATCGTTGAAAACCGGGTTAAAACACTTATAAATGATCTTGAAATAATAGGTTTTAGGTGTAAAATATGAGTGTTATCAATCACATGCAAAAATTCCAATGGACAAGGACCTACCCTCGAGATCTTCTGGAAGGTATGACTCCCAAACCTGTGTTCTCTGTTGCTGGTGAGGTGATATACAAGCCGAGATGCAAGGGAAAGACTAGACCCTTTGCTTACTTTAAGGTTATAAACAACACCGATTTAACCAATCAAAAGGGTATTAAGACAAGCAAAGAGGGAGTCTCATATGTGTCTTTGTCTGATTCATCTATGTGATCAAGGAAAGTAAGGATTCTCCCATAGGATCAATGGGTGTTCATTTTCCCCTTTCAGACTGAAAAACAAACAAGAAAAGTCAAGCTAAGCGCTCTTGGGAGGCACCCCAAGCTTATCATTGTACATATGCTTTTTCTAGTTTAGTTTAATGCATTCATGTACCTAAGAGAGTATAAGATGGGTCACATGTACACACGAATGAGAAAAACCATTTTAAAGACTGTCTGGCATAGCATCGAGGTGATATAACGGTTTAAAGCCATGGTAAATACCCCAGGACATTCCATGTCGAGCGGGCACAACGGTGTGTAGCCGATATGGAACGAAGTTCAAGCCAGACTATCCTTATCGGGTTTCAGTATCAGGCAAACAAGCTGAAATCCAAACTTTGGTCAGCCATATCGAGACCAAGCTGATATGGTGAACCAGGTAATTGAGGTTTTCTCTTGGTCAATCTGGGAAAAGCACCTATTCCATGGCACACTTCCCGGATACTTTGTTGGGGTTAGCCGACAACTATTCTCCTAACCAAGAAAACCTAGTAGACCTCCCCTCACTCTTTGTTTTATCTTTAAAAGCCATCATTTTCACCTCTTTCCCTTTCACTCTCTCCATCTCTTTCAACCCAGAAAATTCTTGCCTTTAAAACTTTTTCATTTTGAAGTCTTGTGCGAATTGTCGCATCTCCTTTCAACTGTGCTTAATCAATATCGTGCTAGGTAAATATTCATTTTGCTCGATATCGTTTTATTGCAATCATAGATTGATGATTTGTAGATTATTGGTTGCACAATTAGCCTTGATTCGAATGTCGTGGTTTTGAAAGTAGATGGAGAGATTTTGTTTGACGAATTTTTGCATAAATATCTAGGGTTCTTGGTGGGATTTTTTCTAGGTTTTGACACTTCTTTTTGTGAGATAGCTCACTGCTATACTCTTTTGATATGTCAAGACCTTGAAATTTCCCTTGTTCATCTTTTTTAATTGTAATGTTTGTTAAAATGCTTGAATCTGTGACAATTTGCTTATTGAAAAATCTTTGCATTTCTCGATTCAAGCTCATGTCGGTCTAATATGGAATTAATTGTCCTTTCTTTAGTTTTCCTCTAGTCTTGAATAGAGATGCTTAGGTTTAAACACGCATGCAAGAGACTTACTTTTTTGTTATTTCTACCTTGTACGTACATACCTTTGAGTGTTTTTCTTGATAGGTACAATGGTGGGAGCAACAAGAAGCGGTGCAGTTCAAGGTAGATTGAGAGACTACCAAAAGGAGAAGAGAGACGGAAAGAAACCGGTGGGAAGTTAAAGCCGAGCCGTCACGGTTTGTTCACCAACAATGAAATCAGGGAGAAGGAGTACAAGCTCCAAACCAACCCTGGCCGAAATGAGAGCCGCTTTCAAGCGGATAGAGTTCAAGGCCACTCGCTACCCCCACGAGGAGACCATGGTTGAGCTGGGCAACTATGAGGATTGCCAAATCCTTTTCAACGCCATAGGTCTTAAGGTTTTTCATGGAGAATGCCTATGCATCGCACGACTCGAAGTGATGATATCTCTGCAATTTACACCCTTTTCACATGCATTTCATGCTAGTTAGGATCTCATTCATGCACTTTTGTCTTAGTTTTTGTATGATTTCAATTCATGTTAGGTCTAGGATGCATTAGGTTAGAATTTTGCATATTCTTGCATGTTTGAAGTGTTTCTCAGGTACTAAGGGTGTATGGAGGATGGTTCGAAGAAGAAGGTCAAAAGAGAGATCAAGAAGAAGGAGATAAAAATCTTCCCTCATGATATTGGGCACGGATCACGGCTCCTTAGGTGATACGGGCAAGCGCAAGGGCGAACCTCGATGTGTAGCAGCGAGTTGATCACGACGTATGCATTCCGGAGTGAAGGTTCAACAAGGTGTTCCCCGAGATGACATATCGGGGCGAGACAACGAGGTGATCCCGCTACAAGCAGCGTGCAACGAACTTCACAACAGCGAGTCCCCGAAACACTTACCCAATATGGAGGCTATCCGAAGAACATAAGAAGTCGGCATTTCGGCTTGCTTCCACGACATGAAGCCGATATGCTACAGTCCAAGATAGTACCTATTTCGGGCAAGTGGTCCCAAAGTGTAGGGTTTTTCCTCTTTGGTGTATAAATACATATTGTCTCCCACGCTTATCTCTCTCTCTCGTTCCACTTTTATTTTTTTTGTCTATCTTTTGTAACCGAAACTATTTGTTATCACCATTAAAGCTTTGTTCAAAAGCTTGAATCTTTTATGCATTTTTGAAGTTATCAAGTCTTGTTTCATAGCATTTCTTGTTAAAACTTCTTTCTTTTCTTATTTTTGACTATCCTGCGAGCTATGAGTAACCTTCTTATTCTTATGGATCTTGAGGTTTCTCTAATGGCGCGTTAGTAGTCATTTTAAGGGTATTGATGGGTTAAATAAACCAAGGGACCCTCGGATTAGCATTTCTTGTCTAGCTAGAACATAAATCTTGATTCTTTCTTGTTTATCATTACCAAAGCTGGTCTACGCTGATCATCTAGTCCAAAGTCCATAGGTGTTTTGACACGAAAACCACGTGCTAGATTAGCTGGACCTATAAACAAGAGTTTGATCTTTCCTAGCCTAAGACATTAGCTGTCTAGGAGATCTTACGGTTCAATATGGACGATTTAGCATGCTTGTTTCTTTTATTTTGCCGCTATGCGAGAGCTACTCTATGGTGATAGAGATTCAAAGAGGTTATCCCCAAACACCTTGGGATAAACCTCTTGTGGATCCCTTTACTTAAGAATCACCATCACAAGGCCAAGTCTTGATGTGATCTAAAAACTTAACTTGTTAGGCAATCCGAAAGTTACCTAGTTTATAAAACCCATCTTGATCCTTCTTTTTATCATAAAGTTTAATCCTTTCATCTTTTTAATCATTACTTCTTGCTCAAGTAGTATAAAGCTCTTATTTTTATGGTCTTGAGTGACACAAGATTTAGTATTTAGGTATTTTCAGTAGTAAAGTCCCAACCTTTAGTCATTTTTTACTTGACTTTTAACACCGATATAGACGGAGTGTTCTAAACAACCTCCAATGGATTGATACCCCATACACTACACTACAACGGTCTAGTGGTGGGTTTTTGAACTCCCTAACACAGCGAAAGCGTGTCATCAAGTGACCTTCTATGCCTTTGGAGAGGAGACTCCCGAGGAAGATGGAGATGGATACATCTGTTTCAAGGACGGAAGCGAGACACACCGGATGTCATTTCGGGAGCTAGAGTCGATATTTGGATTCAACAAAGGGAGGAGCTGGAAGCACTGTGGAGTCACATCGGAGTAGGCTCATACAAGTCAAGGGTGAACAAGAGCACTAATATCAGGCATCCTGCCTTGCGGTATGTGCAAAGAGCCATTGCACATTCATTCTTTGCAAGAAAGGAGTGTGGAGCTGTTTTGACAAAGGAGCTGGAGATCATGGATGACGGGCTGGTTGAGATCATCCAAGAAACCCGAAACGGGACAGATTTGAGAGGAAACAGAAGGAGCATCGGCTTGATCACGATATTGCTCAAGGAGCTCATCCACTACAAATCATGGATGACTACCACACCAATCGACATGCCTCAAGTAGGCCTTAGAGGGATTGTTACTGCGATCCTCAGAGGAGCTGGTGTCGACCTGGAGGAGCCAACACACGGGATTCGATGGATCGACATCCCGTTTCTGAAGAAGTGTCAGTTCCTTAGGAAGCCATATCTGTAAGGACACTGATATCAATTCACCCTTCCGTCTAACAGAGCAGTCGTCTTCTTCATGGCGAACCCTTACTTGACCATGATCCGAGAGCCTCTTCACCTGGATTTCGAGCCACAAGAAAAACACATTTTCCCATATGGAGCTTCCAAGAGGATTACGAGGAAGAATATCGGAAAGATGCCGATATCGCTGTTTGAGAAGAAGAAGAGGAAGAGGAAGGCTATGTGGAGCACACTGATGAGTATGGTTTCCCACTGTATGAAGCAGAGCGCTACCACTTCGAGCCAGTCACAAGCGCGACTCACCGCACCCTCAAGACGGCTCACGAGCGGATCAACATACTCCAACGGTACAACAAGTGGCAGGACCGTTCCCTCCGCAAACTCGTCTCAAGCGTGAAGGGAATCAAGGGGCACATGAGGGATCTTAAGTGTCAAATCAAGTCCCTCACAGCAAAGCTGAGAGGATCGTCATCCTTGCCATGGCCACACCCCGATATCCCAGCCGAGGAACCCCAAGACGAATAAGAAGAAAGCTTTGAGGAAGCTGACAGCCAAACTCCACGAGAGAGTCACTCTTTTTCATTCCTACCATTGGAGCATGTGCCAAACGAACCTGGGAGATCCTCTTACCACGAGGAGAGCATATCGAGGGAGAGGCGCTCGAGTCAATCCCTGATACCTGAATCTGACAATCCATCACTCTCGACCAGTGAGGACACCACGTCCTCACATCACACCGAAAACTAAGGTACCACTTCAAGTCAATGTACATAAGCATTTTTATTTTTATTTCTTTTCTTTTTGTTTTGATTTTTGCATTATAATTGTATGTATTCTTCCTCTCTTCAATCACACCAGGACTGTGTGATTTATGTTTTGGGGAGTACATATACGTGCATTCACACTTAGACTAGGATAGCATGCATACATCTATTTGCATAGAAAAATAATATAAAAAATTGAAAAGTTTAGAAAATTTGTCCCATAAAAAGAAAAACTATATAGTTGCATTTTCGTTTCTAGGATTGAGTCTAGACACATTCATATAGGATTCATAGCATTCACATAGGGTGTAAATTGTAGTATATCCTTGTAAATAGCCATTTTTAAGTCATGAATTCAATGCCTTGGTTCTTGTTTGTTTGATGCATTCTGAATTAGACCGAACTTAAGGCAGCACCACATTTTGAATTCACCATGTAGAACTCAATCTTAGCTAATGCATTGTGATTTGAACCATTTCCCTATTGAACTTGAAACGTAAATACTGAAAATTTAATTATCTTGTTCATGCTTTGTCATCTGCTCATAGATTTCACTTGGACTTTCTTCTTCCTTTATACCACCCTTTTGCTAGTCCAAGTACCACACCACACCCGAACCATAACCTTTGCTTGAAACCATAAACACTTCTTTGAGCGTATGTGAGGCCTTTGCATCATTTTCGAATCTTCTTAGGTAAAAAGTGTTGGGTTTACGCTGACAAGGTTAGATTCTCATGTAGACGTTGGCTTACAACTCGAGTCAACAATAGGTTAGGTGGTTGACAAAGTAAAACGGCTTGATACCGATATACTTAGCCGATATCTCTAGGTAGCCTAGGAAGGGTGGGTTCTGAATGTTTATCTAAGGAAGGAGAAGGAAGGAAGAAGAGTTCACTGAGTCAGACGGGGACACATAACAAGAGATGGCGGCTACAAAAAGGTGCTCAAAACAAAAGAAGAAAAAGGCGATTCCAAAGTAGAAAAGAATGCCAAAATATCAAAGTCAAAACCGGCCAACAACACCAAAGGTGAAACACAAGAAACGCAACAAAAGGAGCCTAAGAAAAGCCGAAGCCGATCCAAAGAAGAAGTCCCCCGACATGACCAAAAAAGGTGAAACGAGGAGTGAAAACGGGTACAAGGCGAAATTCCTAAGGAAAGGGTAGCTTAAGAGGGTGACATACAGATTAGACTAAGGTATAAAACAAATAGGTGCTTGGGTAAATGAGAATTTATCCTTGTATGCATCGGTTAGTTTTTACCCTTAACATATGAAGATTCCTTCATTGAGTGATCCCATCTAAACACTTAACCCGTTCGCACTACGAGTTCATCTTTAGCTTGTGACCTGAACCTTGACCAAGTGAGCTGACTGATAAGCATGAGAATGATTCACGTTTTAAATTTTCAAATGAATGTTAAAGGGAATTGTGAATTTGAATGTGCATCTTAGTTGAGATTGATTTTGCTTGGTGTTGTGACAAATGTGGCTAAGGCTTTTTGAGTAGAATTCGATATGCATCCTAGAAACCTGAACTTAGACATTGACTTGATTTCTTTTAAATGGCAATTTGGATACAGACTAACACTCTCTTTTCAAATCTTCACACGTCTGGTTGGCTTTTGTTTGCTTAAGGGTTAGCAAAAAGGCAAGTTTTGGGGTGTTGATATCCTTGCAATTTACACATTTTTCACATGCATTTTATGCTAGTTAGGGTCTCATTCATGTATTTTCATCTTAGTTTTTGTGTCATATCCATTCATTTTAGGTCTTGGATGCATTAGGTTAGAATTTTTCATATTCTTTCATTTTTGGAGTGTTTCTTAGGTACTAAGGGTGCATGGATGTTGTTCCGAGTAAGAAGGTTCAAAGAGAGATCAAGGAAGGTGAGATAGACGCTTCCCCTCGCAGAATCGGGCACTGATCACGGGTGCTAAGTTGATACATGCAAGCGCAAGGACAAACCACGAAGTGTGGCAACGGCTTGACCCCGAAGAAGGCATCCTGGAGTGAAGATTCCACAAGATGTTCCCCGAGAACAAATATCAGAGTAAGGCAACATGATGACCCCGATACAGACAGTAGTCAATGGACTTCACAACGGCAAGATCGCGAAATGAGTCCCCGATATGAAGCCACCCGAAGAACAAGAGGACTTGGTAATTCGGCTTTCCAAAATGACTTGACCCTGAGACACTACACGCCAAGAAAGTACCCATTTAGGGCAAGTGGTCCCGGTGTGTAGGGCTTTTCCTCTTTTATGTATAAGTACAAGTTGTCTCCCATGCTTGTCTCCCATGCTTGTCTCTCTCTCTCGTTCCATTTTTTATTTCTATCTATCTTTTGTAACCGAAACTCTCTGTTTTCTTTCCTTGAAAGCTTAGGAGCTGTTGGGAACACGTAGAGAAACTCAGACTAGCAAAGAAGCCACTGAGATCGTGTCTACTTGATATACTCATATATTTTGTGCATTCAGCATACATTTAGGGTAGATTTTCATTCATAATAGGTTAGTTTATATCCTTTATCTCATCTTAGGTCTTAGAACATCTTGCATTAGCATTCACATGGTTTCTTGCAAATTTGCATCATGTTCAGGTTGTTTCGAGTGCTTGGAGCTATGTTGAGTGCTGGAGCTTAATGAGGTTCAAGGGAAAGCTTAGGAGCTGCTGGGAACACGTAGAGAAACTCGGACTAGCAAAGAAGCCACTGAGATCTAGGTGGAGTTCAGACCAAATGGGTCGATTGATATGTAGGTTTTTTGAGCCTAACAAAGCAATTACTCAAGCCCACTCATGTCATTGTAGGTCTTTGAGGATCAATCCAATTGGGTGTGATTGCGACAATAGAAATGCATAAAACTCCTTAATCTAAGCAAGCATAAAAGGGGTTGTTGTTAACTATCAACCTAAGTATTCAAACCAAGTAAACAAAGACTAATTAACTACTAAACAAGATTATCAAATGACTAAAGCGAATTCAAGGATGGGGTTATCAATCTAAGGTGTTCCAAGAACCAATCTTTCATGTCAATCAATCACAATTTATGCTAATCCCTAAGCTTAAAACTCAAAGCAAGACAAATCCACTTCCATGGCACTAATCCCTTCATTAATCCTCCTAATCAAGAACTAACTTTCAGTAGTGAAAAGGAAGCTAACAAGCATTATGAAACAATTCTAAAATGCCAATAAACACCCTAGAAAATCACTTCCATAAGGTAGGAATGTAAATCCCTTGTTTAGTTGGTTGGAGAATTTCAACAAACACCTTGCGGTGGGAAATTCCCTAAGGCCTAGTTTTAGCTTGATCAAGGCTAAACTAGCATTTAGAACACTAAACAAGGAGGGAAATGAAAGAATCTAATCCTAGACATCATGATCAACACTTGAAACACCCTAAATCTAACCCATCCCTAGATCCTAAGGAAACTACTCACTAATCATGATTAGACCCTCAAATCCTATGAAAAAGATGAAGATAAACATGATTAGAGAGATAGATAAGAGAGATTAAGAAAGGTAAGTACTAAATTGCATAAACTTAGATAAATGTCTTACAATATCACTAAGAAACCAAAGATGAAGGTTTTCTAAGCAAGAACAAAATATTAAAAGATACTTGAGAAAATTTAGGTCATTTACTATTTATAGTGAACAGTGGACGAATCGGGTCAACCCGGAACATATTGTTTGGTGTTGTCAATGGAGGTTGTGGCTCTTCCTCTTTCACGCTGATTGACGGGATAAAAAAATTGTTCTTATTGCATGGACAGTAGTTAGAGATTGCTCATCGAAAATGTTTAGATCTACTTTTGTTAAACCAAGATCGAACTTTGAACCTCTCTAAGTATGAACCTCAACCTTGAACCTGTCTTTAGCTTTTGAATCTTTAAAGTAATCTTCTTTTAGTTCTTAAAGTTTGTTGCTTAAGTTGTTAGAAATCGCTTAGTTCAATTAATAGTTTCATTTAGAGTTTTAAATTAACAAAGTTTGGTTCTTGATAGTTTTATAATTTTAGAAATTGCCTAGAGTATTGTTTTATAACCTAGTAATCATTTAGAAGTCATTTACTTTTCATAATTAGTTTTTAAAATTCCATTTCACCCATCTAAATATGAATATGGCTTAGCTTTGTTATGTTCTTGCACTCTTTGTGTCATTTCCACCCATTTGGATTGATAACCTCAAGTATTACAATGATGAATGATGCTTAAGGCATTTAAAATCTAGTATAAAAACCTAGTTATCACTGCTGCAAAGAGAAATATTGTTCAGCACGGGCCAACCAGCCAAGAGGATTGTCACCATTGAAACTTGGCATCTTGCTCATTTCACAACACATGGGTTGTCATGAGGAGTCGCAACAGAAGCTTGTGCCTCCGTAACTTTGCTTTTAGTTGTGGATGTTGGTTAGAGGTCTTGAGAGATTGAAGTAACCGTACTTTTTGATGAGAAACCAACAATTGCCTGAGGGTTTCTTGCAAATTATCAAATTTTCAATACAGCCCATCTATCTTTGTAGCTATAACCTCATGATTCTTCTCTAACTTTTCCAAACGTTCTGCCTGGCGAGTTTGCATAATTCGTTAGGCGTTCGTCTTTAGGTTGAACCAATTGTTAGAGATAAAATCGATATTAAAGCCAAAACCCTTTATTAAGATAATAGTAAAAAGAAACAGTGTATAATCTCCCTAAGAGAACTACATTCTCTTCCCTCGGCCTAACCGGATGAATCCTCCAAAGCTTTCACTTGCTTGGATGCCTCTCATAAACGAGGTTACATCCTTATTTATAGGAAAATACTAAGAAAGCACTTTAAGAAAAAGGAAATAAGAAGAATGAAAATCATTAGTAATTTCCTAAATAACTAAAATAGAAATATTCATATCAATATCATTGTTATGTTTCTGCCCTCACCAAGTCCTAAATCCCGTTTAAGATGATTCACAAACTAAGCCCAATTAATATTGTTTTCTATCTTAACTACTGTCCATGCAATAGGAACAATTTTTTTTATCTCCATATTTTCCTGACACAGGTATCAATTGGCCTTTCACATCCCATTTAATAAAGACACCATTTAGTCCTATGATAGGTCTACATGTAGACTTCCAAGCCACTCGATGTGCTTCAAAGCACACATAAATACGATCAAACCTTTGTTTGCTTCCTGGTGTTGGTCCCAGAATGGTCTGAATCTCCATAATGG
>JAHZTW010000001.1:385824569-385864239 GCA_020283515.1 Alliaria petiolata
TTGTCAATTGGCGCCGTTGCCGTTTGGGAGAAAGTTTAGTCATTTCGGTACTAGGTCGTTATAAGGACAAGTTTCAACTTTACAGTCTTTTAACATTTTACTCGTACATCTCTGTGTTGAAACAGGTACATGAACCTACGTTCACACGGTCCAACAAACCTTGTTCCCCCAATAGACGATATCCACCTGCTCGAAAGATCAGCTAGACGAAATCGGGAACAAGCCGAATAAGCTAACCGTGTGACGATGGAAAACCAACAAGGTGCTCAAGGAGCTGCTGGTACAGCTGGTTAATAGTAGGATTTTTCCTCTTTCAATTAATCTCTACTACTCATGTCATTGTAGTATTTGAGATGTCAATCCACAGGGGTTAAGATTAACAATACTAAGAATACATGAAACTATTTAATCTAAGCCAAATTCAAAATTTAGGAGACAAGGAACTAATAAAAGCAAACTACAAGCTAAAAGGGATACTACAAGACTAATTATATGAGCTAAGGCCTTAATTTTAACTAATTAAGCACTAATCAAGAGATTAACTACTAATCAAGATTACTAATTGACTAAAAACGAAACCTAGGGCTGGAATCATTGATTTGGGCATTCAAATGGCCAACCTTACAATCATTTAAGCAACTAAACAAGTTATCTCTATGCCTAGATCACTAATAAAGACTAATCCATGATGTGTGGTATTAATCCCTTTTCTAATCACCTTAATGAACTAATGATGTGTAGCATTAAAATGATTAGCAAGCAATAAGCATAAGTCTAAATGGCATGATAAACACCCTAGGCAACTAATATCTTAGGCTAGGAATGTAAATCTCTTAAAAAAATGGTTCAGGCATTTCATCAAACACTTGGTGGGTGTATGAAATGCTTATGATCCAAAATAGCAAAAGATTAGCTATTTGACATTAAGAACACCTTAATAAGAAGAGAGATGAAATAATCTAACTTAGATTGCAAGATTGAACCATTATAAAACCCTAAATCTAACTCATCCCCAAGTTCCTAAGAGACTACTCACTAATCATAGATAAACCAACAAATCTCATGAAAGAAATGCTAGTAAACATGATTAGAGAAGAGGAAGATGAAAGATGAAAGATTAGAAGAAATAAGAACCAAATTGCATTAAACTTAAAAGAAATCTCAAAATTTCCTCAAAACCACAAAAGGTCGATTTTCTGTTCAAAAACAAGAGAGGATCCATAAAAATTAGGTTTTTAAGTATTTATAGGGAAGGAGGTCAAACCGGGTCAACCCGGAATAAACCGGGTTTTGACCCGGAGGAGCAGTCTTGCGGATATCACCATATCTCGCTAACCGCAGCTCTTAATGACATGAAACCACCTCCACATCAAAGCTGATTCAATTATCTACAACTTTCATGAAGGGCTCTGAGGCTGAATCGGAATGCAAAGCCTTCATATGACTCGATCTTCCAGTCACTTTAGGCAGTCTGGCGCCGCATCGGTTTTTTGTCTGAGGTGCTCCAAACCGAGGCAATTTCTGGTGGCTTCGTCTCGGTTTTTCTGTCCGAGGTGGCCAAACCGATGCAAACTCTGGTGGCTTCGTCTCGGTTTGTAGATCGATGCACTCTTGTCCGAGGCGATCTCTGGTTTGCTTGCTTTGTACTGTCTTGCAAGAAACGTCGTATCTCCTGAACCGCTGATCGTAATGACTTGATTCCAACGGCATTACAAAGCACACTGGATCCTCTACAACTTTTAAAAAGGCTTCGGAGTCTGAATCTAAGTGCAAGCCCTTCTTCCAGACACATACATTTTGCGCCTCCAAATGCTTGATATGCTTCTACAAGACTTTTGCTTCTCATTTAGCTGCTTCTCTTCCTCCTATTGAAGATTTCTTGCCCTTCCTTTGCTATGCCATCCTTCTCCAACTCCATTCATGCCTCCATAGCATCCAAATCACCTGATCAAGACTCCAAATGCACCAAAATACGCAAAGACTATGCAAATACTCCCTAGAACTCTAAATGATCAAAATGCAATACAATGATGCTTAATTAGGTTCCTAAATGATAAGAAACTTACACTAAATGGAGGGAAATATGATGCAAAATATAGACATATCACTGGTGCACAAGGTCCACAAGGCGTACAAGGCGTTAAAGGACAGCCTGGTGTTGCAGCTGCTCCAAGAGCTGTGAGGCAAATCGGTGCAGGAGATGCACCAATATCGACTGCAAGCCGACACGGTATCCAGCCACCACTAGTGCAGAATAACAACTTCGAGATCAAAAGTGGTCTCATCTCCATGGTGCAGAACAACCGGTTCTTCGATCTGCCCTTGGAAGACCCACTTGACCATCTCGACCAGTTCGACCGTGTGTGCGCCATGACAAAGATCAATGGAGTAAGCGAAGATGGATTCAAGCTGCGTTTGTTTCCCTTCTCACTGGGAGACAAAGCACACGCATGGGAAAAGACACTGCCACACGGATCCTTTACCTCGTGGGCAGATTGCAAGAAGGCATTCCTGACGAAGTTCTTCTCCACATCGAGGACAGCCCGATTGAGAAACGAAATCAGTGGTTTCACTAAAAAATCCAACGAGACTTTTGGTGAAGCATGTGAGAGATTCAAAGGTTACACCACTCAGTGCCCTCACCATGGATTCAGCCAAGAATCACTCCTCAGTACACTATATTGGGGTGTCATTCCCAAGATTCGGATGCTGCTCGATACGGCGAGCAATGGAAATTTCCTAGCTAAAGACGTTGAAGACGGTCTCGAGCTAGTTGAAAACTTAGCTCAGTGTGACTCCTCTTACCACGAAGACTATGACATATCAAACCGTGGTTCCAAAGAAGAAGTGAAAGGAAGCCGGAAAGCAATCAAAGAGCTCGATGAGAAGCTTGACAAGTTACTACTTGTCCAAACTCAAAAGGAAGTCCATTTCGTGGAAGAACACACTCAAGTCCAAGTAGGGATGCCTTTATGATGATTCCACAATATGCTAAGTTCTTGAAGGATACCGTGGCACAAAGAGCAAAGGATATCCAAGGAGTTATGCTAGTTTCTCAAGAGTGTAGTGCCATAATCCAAAGCAATGTGATACCAAAGAAGCTAGGAGACCCCGGATCTTTCACAATCCCATGCGCCCTAGGTCCTCTTAGTTTTGAAAATTGCTTGTGTGATCTTGGATCTAGCATCAAAGGTGGACCTCAAACCACTTCCCAGAGGAGCTTGAGGTTTCAAGTCAAGGACAAGAGGAAAAGCCAGAGGAGCTTGAGGATAGCGAATGGGCTAAGGACCTTGATGAGGATTGGAGCGCACTTAAAGCCCCAAAGGTGGACCTCAAACCACTTCCCATTGGACTAAGGTATGCTTTCTTAGGCCCTAACTCCACTTACCCCATTATTGTTAATGAACAATTGAGTGATGATGAGCTCAACTCTCTCTTGAATGAGTTGAGAAAGTATAGGAGAGCAATTGGTTACTCACTAAGTGACATCAAGGGCATATCTCCTATACTTTGTACTCATAGGATTCACCTTGAAAATGAGAATGCTTCCTCAATTGAACATCAAAGAAGATTGAACCCAAACCTTAAGGAAGTGGTTAAGAAGGAAATCTTAAAACTTTTGGAAGCTAATGTGATCTATCCTATTAGTGACAGCACTTGGGTATCTCCCGTGCATGTTGTCCCTAAGAAAGGTGGAATCACTGTGATTAAGAATGATAAAGATGAGTTAATACCAACTAGAACCATAACCGGCCATAGGATGTGTATTGATTATCGAAAACTTAATGCTTCTACTAGAAAAGATCATTTCCCTCTTCCTTTTATTGATCAAATGCTTGAGAGATTGGCTAACCATCCCTTCTATTGTTTCCTTGATGGATATAGTGGGTTCTTCCAAATACCCATTCATCCTAATGATCAAGAGAAGACTACTTTCACATGCCCTTATGGTACCTTTGCATATCGAAGGATGCCATTTGGGTTATGTAATGCTCCAGCCACCTTTCAAAGGTGCATGATGAGTATCTTCTCCGATCTTATTGAGGAAATGGTAGAAGTGTTTATGGATGACTTTTCTGTGTATGGTGCCTCTTTTTCTGCATGTCTCTCTAATCTTTGCAGGGTTTTACAAAGATGTGAAGAGTCTCACTTGGTGCTTAATTGGGAAAAGTGTCACTTCATGGTCAATCAAGGGATTGTGTTGGGTCATAAGATTTCTGAAGATGGTATAGAAGTGGACAAGGCCAAGATAGATGTCATGATCAACTTGGCGCCACCATCAAATGTGAAAGGCATAAGGAGTTTCCTTGGGCATGCTGGGTTTTATAGGAGGTTCATAAAGGACTTCTCAAAGATTGCTAGGCCTTTGACAAGACTCCTTTGCAAGGAAGTGGATTTTCAGTTTGATGAAGAGTGCTTGCAAGCCTTTGAGACAATCAAGAAAGCACTTGTGAGTGCTCCTATTGTGCAAGCACCGGATTGGAGTTTACCATTTGAGATCATGGCTGATGCTAGTGACTATGCTGTGGGAGCTGTTCTTGGGCAAAGGAAAGACAAGAAGCTCCATGTGATCTATTATGCAAGTAGGACACTTGATGAAGCTCAAACCAAGTATGCTACAACTGAAAAAGAACTCTTGGCTGTGGTGTTTGCTTTTGAGAAGTTTAGATCTTATTTGGTGGGTTCAAAGGTGATAGTGTACACAGATCATGCTGCTTTGCGCCATATCTATGCCAAGAAGGAGACCAAGCCAAGGCTCCTTAGATGGATTTTGCTTCTTCAAGAGTTTGACATGGAGATAGTTGACAAGAAGGGTGTAGAGAATGGTGTAGCTGATAATTTGTCAAGGATGAGGATTGAGGATGCTTTGCCAATCAATGATTCCTTACCGGAAGAGCAAATTATGATGATCAAGAGTGTTGCTAGTGCACATGGAGTTGGCAAGAAGCTTCAAGAGATTCAAGGTATAGAAGCAAAGAGTGATCCTTGGTATGCTGATTTTGTTAACTACTTGGTGTGCAAAGAAGAACCAACACATCTCAACAATTATCACAAGAAGAAGTTTATGAGAGATGTGTCACACTTCTATTGGGATGAGCCTTACCTCTACAAGAGATGTGCTGATGGGATTTATAGGAGATGCTTGGCACAAGAAGAGGTTGAGAGTGTGATTTTTCATTGCCATGGGTCTAAGTATGGAGGGCATTTCGCCACAT
Organism: Alliaria petiolata; assembly: GCA_020283515.1. Classification (NCBI taxonomy): domain Eukaryota; kingdom Viridiplantae; phylum Streptophyta; class Magnoliopsida; order Brassicales; family Brassicaceae; genus Alliaria; species Alliaria petiolata. The sequence goes on from JAHZTW010000001.1 coordinate 385,829,786, forward strand.
TCAAGACAGCTACAAAGGTGCTTCAAAGTGGGTTTTGGTGGCCTACATTGTTCAAGGATACTCATGAGTTCATCAAGAGATGTGAGCCTTGTCAAAGAAAGGGGAACATAAGCAAGAGAGATGAGATGCCCCAAAACCCAATCTTAGAAGTGGAGTTGTTTGATGTTTGGGGCATAGACTTCATGGGACCTTTCCCATCTTCTTATGGGAACCAATACATCTTAGTGGCTGTTGATTATGTCTCAAAGTGGGTTGAAGCCATTGCAAGTCCTACTAATGACTCCAAGGTCGTGGTTAAGATGTTCAAGAGCATAATCTTCCCAAGGTTTGGTGTGCCAAAAGTTGTGATTAGTGATGGGGGAAGCCACTTCATCAACAAGGTCTTTGAAGGGTTATTGAACAAGCATGGTGTCAAGCATAAGGTAGCCACCCCTTACCACCCTCAAACTAGTGGTCAAGTGGAAGTCTCAAACCGTGAGATCAAGGCTATTCTTGAGAAAACTGTGGGTATAACAAGAAAGGATTGGTCAATCAAGCTTGATGATGCTTTGTGGGCTTATAGGACAGCTTTCAAGACACCAATTGGGAGGTCTCCTTTCAACCTTGTGTATGGAAAATCTTGTCATCTACCAGTAGAGATTGAACACAAGGCTTTGTGGGCTGTGAAGCTTCTCAACTACAACATAAAAACTGCCCAAGAAAAGAGATTGATTCAACTCCAAGAGCTTGAGGAGATTAGGCTTGAGTCTTATGAAAGCTCAAGGATCTACAAGGAGAGGACCAAGGCTTTTCATGACAAGAGGATTGTGAAGAAGGAGCTAAGTGTTGGTGACAAAGTTCTTCTCTACAATTCAAGATTGAAGTTGTTCCCGGGTAAGCTCAAGTCAAGGTGGGGAGGCCCTTTTGAGATTAAAGAAGTATTGCCTTATGGAGCCATCACTTTGATTGGGAAGAATGGGGAGAGCTTCACAGTAAATGGTCATAGGGTCAAGCCATACTTGGTGAATGAGTCTAAAGAAGAGGCAAGCTCATGTCCTCTTCAAGATCCTCCACATGCCTAAGGGTTTGAAAAGTCAAGCTTAGTGACTTTAAACAAGCGCACTTGGGAGGCATTCCCATGACTATCCTTGTATATATTCTTGTTTTTCATTTTTAATATTGTGTTTTTAAGTGTTGGTGATTGTCAGGTTTGAGCCATTTGAATAGAACTTTGATGGAAGGCATGAAAGGAGAAGATTTAGGCTGCACCGGTTTGCAGCACCTCGGTTTGCCAAACCGAGGTGACCATGACAGAGAATACCTCGGACGGGATGCATCGGACGGCCAAACCGATGGCTCCTCGGCAGAACTTACCCCGGACTGGATGCATCGGACGGCCAAACCGATGGTGCCTCGGCAGAGATCTCATCGGCCTGGCTGCATCGGACAAGCAATCCGAGGCCGACCTTCCCGAGAGTTCATCGGTTAGTGGTACATCGGATTGCCAAACCGATGCAGCCCCAAAAGGTAAGTCAACTCCTTCCTTTTCCCCTTTGACCGGTTCAAATTGAGTAAACCAAGCCTTTTCTAAACCAATTTTCACAGAATTTTGCTTGGTTTAGTCCCTTCTTCTTCCCCAAACTCGTTTTTCTCCTCCATTCTCCCATTGTTTCACTATTTTGAGCATAAAACTCTCAATTTTCACTCAAATTTGGTGATTCAAAAACCCACTTGCTTGGAATTCTATTGTCTAGCTGTTTCTATTCCAATTTCGGGCCACTCTCTTGTGCAAGGAACAAGGTATCTTTTCTCTATCTCCCTCTCTATATCCATGATTTTCTCTCTTTGAGAAACTTGAGGAAATTGGTGAATTGGAATCGAATTTGGTTGCTAGAAGGTTGGGTTATACTTGGGAATGATAATCTTATTGATTTAGTAGGCAAAAACGTGATTGCTTTGAGAAATTTTAGAATTTTTGGCACTTAGGGTTCTTGAGATAAAAGGGGTCCGAAAATTACAAATTGGTGCTCTAAATGTGGTTAAAATTTGGGGCTTTTGCTTGTAATTAGATGCATTACCCACGTTTAAGCATAACCCCTCTTGAATTTGAGTTTTGACAAAATTGAATTTTTAAGTTCATGCCAAAATTTTCTCTAAGTATGGAAATTTTTGTTATTTGGTTTTCTCTTGCAATTGTCTATAAATTCTAATCTTGTTGATGGCAATAATGAGAAGCTAACTTTTACCCAAGAATTTCCTTTTCATAGGTGCAAATGGTGAAGGTTAGAGGGCCATATGATGGAGAAACGGATCAACAAAGCGAGGATAGGAGAAAAGGGAAGAGAGCGATGGTGCATGGTGAGGCGAGCAAACGTGCGAAAGAGACTGTTGAAAAAGAAGCCACATCAAGTGAAGTGTATAAGATTCTCATGGACATGGAGCATAAAGGGACAAGATTCCCTCACATGGAGACTCTTAGGGAGCTTGGCTTGTTTGAGGATGTGCTAGAGCTCTACACACAAATGGGGATGAAGAAATTCTTCCAAATGGCTCACCCAACCTATATGGCACCACTTTGCCAATTCCTCTCCACTCTCAAGGTGACATTCTACCCTCTTTGTGAGGAACCAAGTGAAGAACAAGAGATATATGGCAATGGCTTCATCACTTTCAAGGTGGGGCGCAAGCACCATAGAATGTCTTTCAAGGAGCTTAATGAAGTGTTTGGGTTTGAAGAAGGATGGAGAAGAGGAAAGGTTGTGGAGTTTCGACGGGATGAGCTTTCAAATCTGTGGAAGTATATAGCAGTTGGAAACTTCAAGGCTGGTACAAGCAAGAGTGGCGCCATCACTCATCTCGCAGTGAAGTATGCGCACAAGGCACTCGCCCATACCTTCTTCGCAAGAAAGGAGTGTGGTTATGTGGTTGAGGAAGAGCTCGAGCTTTTGGACATGGGATTCAAGAACATCCTAAGGAACATAAGGGTTGGGAATAAGGTGATAACCTTACATGGAGATGGTTTCGGGATAGGCTTGATCTCTCTCCTATTGAAGAAGCTACTAAGCTACAAGGAATGGGCTGCTACAACTAAGGACATTGCACCACAACTCAGCGTGGGCGGGATAGTGATACCCATTCTAGAGGCTTGTGGAGCGGATCTTGGGGAGGTTATGCATGAGATTGAGTGGATGGACATTTCATACCTTTGCAAGACAAGGTTCCTTAGTGGGATGGCGGGAGGTAAATATGCCTACAAGTTCGCTTTTGGAGAGAGAACGGAAGCAAGGATCCGACTTCCATGCACCCATTTGACTAGCTTTAGTGAGAGGAGCCACATCGACTTCCGTCCCCCAAGTGATGAGCTCTACAACCCTTCGGTTGATCCTCCACTTCAGACCACAAAGAGGACAAGGGCCTCCACGAGCCAAGCAAGCGCCGAGCTTAGCCAAGAGGAAGATCAAGAGGAGCCTTTGAGTCCGAAAGTTGGGAGTGAGCGCTACTTCTTTGATGCTTATGATCTAGCCGTGCCTTCCCAGCCCCTTAGAGAAGCACATCATCGCATCAACCTCCTCCAAAGGTGGAACAAGTACCAAGACAAGACCATTAGAAAGATGGTCAAAACCATCAAGGTAATGGCAAAAGAGATCAAAGGCCTAAAGAACAAGATTGGGGGTGCTTCATCATCATCAAGAGCTCCCAATGTGCATGAGGAGGAAGCAATGGGAGAGAGAGCCATGGAGCTTGATAGGAGGCACTCTTTCCACGTGCAAGAGAGGAATGTTTCCCATGAGGAAGCACCACGATCCTCCTCCTATGAGACTCGCCGTGGGAAGAGGAAGCCAATGCGTTCCCCAACACCGGAGTCAAGCAACCAATCATACTCAATGGGGGAATCCTCTTCCTCCTCAACCCAATTCTAGAGGTAACACTCCAAACTCCATTGTATATACCATTAGTTTTTATTTTGCCTTGATCTATCATTTTGTCATATTGATTGCGGTCTCTCTCGGACTTTTATTACACAAGGGACTGTGTAATTTAAGTTTGGGGGAGAGGTTGAGAGATTTGACTTGTGTTTTGTGATCTTCTTTTCCTTTTTCATGCATATTTGAGTCTCATGCATACATCTATGGCATAGAAAAAACCAAAAAAATTGGAAAATTTTCGAAAATTTCAAAAAAATAGCATGTAGTTGCATTTGCATTTGTTACATAAGTAGGATTGAGTCTAGATTTCATATAGGATTGCATTCATGCATAGGGGACAATGATGATTTTTTTCCTTGTAAGGTGATAAACTCATGAATTAGTTCAAGGCCCTAGTTAATAGTTGTTTGATGCTTGGTGTGCAAATTTTGAAAGTTAAAGTTGAACCCTATTTGTACCTAACCATTTGATATTCAAGTTTTAATTGAAGCAAGCTTTGAATAGAAACCAACTCTCTTGAACTTGAACCTAATTTGAATAAGTAATTATCATGGTTATGCATTGCTAGAGAACTTGTGGATACCATATACATATTTGGGTTATCTTCTTTCCTTTTACCACTCTTGTTAACCCAAATAGCCGGCTCTCATCCTTAGAAAGGGGGAAAACGAAGTTATTTGGAACAAGTGTTGGCATTATATATTGTGCTCTAAGTGTTGAGAAAAGAAAAGAAATCCTCTAGAAAAGAAAAGTAAAAGAGCCAAGAAAAAGAAAAAAAATTGGCTAAGATGTTATAAGAAAGAGGATAGCAAATTGTGAATGAAAAGAGAAAGAGCTTGAAGTAAAAGTATGCCAACACTTGTGGTTGTAGAAGAAGTTTTCCCCAAGTGCTTAAAAGAGAAAAGGAGAAAGTGGTTTGAGCCTATGGGTTTGGCGAATTGCCTTGTAATGGGTAGCTTAGGTTGGACTTGGTGAGTGAGCTTAAAAGAAAAGGAGAGTGAATACAATTATGTTGCAAAGGGTAGATGGAAGTTTGTCCTTGTATGCATAGGTTGCTTTTTACTCTTAGCATTTTGCCAAAGTTCACTTGTTCATTGAGAGATCCCATGCATTGGAACCCCATGAAGTTGAGATCACTTTTATCTCAAAACCTTACCCAAAAACCAAACAAGTTTTCTAGCATTGTATGATTCATGATCCATGGTTACTACTTAATGAATGTTAAAGAGTTGGTAAAAATGAATGCTTGTGTAGGTTAAGGCTTGGGTCCACTTGATTGAGTATGGGTATGGCTAGACCTTATGGAGTAGAAATTTGCATAAAAGGCATCCTAGAACTGCTAACTAGGACCATTGAATTGATTCATTTGCTTGGCACCTTTGGATTTGAGTCCCCACTTTCAGACCTCTCTCCTTACCTTGTGTTTCATTTGCTTGGGGACAAGCAAAAGGCAAGTTTGGGGGAGTTGATATGTCTATATTTTGCATTATTTTAGCATCCATTTAGTATAAGTTTCTCATCATCTAAGTGTATATTTAAGCATCATTGTGTTGCATTTTGATCATTTAGAGTCTAAGGTGTCTTTCAATAGTCTTTGCATATTTGTTGCATTTGGAGTGTTCCTCAGGTACATTTGGAGCTAAAGAAACCATTTGGAGCTTTGGGGATGAGTTCGGATCAAAGAGGAGTCGAAACAAAGGTTGACAGAAGTTGTCTGGCATCGCCTCGGATTGGAGCACCTCGGATTGGCAAACCGAGACAGACTCGGCAGAGACTTCATCGGTTTGGCCCCATCGGTTTGGACGCGAAGAGCAGCTCGGGACGAAGCCACCAGAACCTTCATCGGTTTGGCCACCTCGGATCGCCAAACCGAGACGACCTCGGCAGAGAGTTCATCGGTCAAGGCGCATCGGACTGCAACCCGAGACGGACGCGCCAGAGTTCCCATCAGTCAAGGCGCATCGGACGGACAAGCCGGGACGCGTCCCTCAGCCTGCATCAGATTGGAGCCAATCGGTTTGGCAAACCGATGCGGTCTCTTTTCCCAGCCAAAACCGGGTCAATACCCGGTTTGTTCCGGGTTGACCCGGTCCGATCACTATTCTCTATAAATACTTTTTAGACCTAATTTTATGCCTTAACTTTTATTCTCTTGTTCTTAGCTTAAACTTTTAGCCACTTTGGGCAAATACTTTGTTTAAGCTTGAATCTTTGAGTTTAATGCAATATCTTTCTTAGATTTCTTGTTTAATCTTTCTCTAATCATGTTTAGCCTTTCTTTAATCTTTGATTTGATGGGTTTAAGTATGATTAGTGAGTAGTTTCCTTAGGAACTTAGGGATGGGTTAGATTTAGGGTTTTCTAATGGATTAATCTTGCAATCTAGGATAGATTCTTTCATTCTCTCTTCTTATTGAGTGATTCCTAATGCCAAATAGCTAATCTTTGCTATTTTGGATTTAATTTGTGTCAAGATCTAGGTCTTTTTTATGGGTTATCAGAATTTTAATTGGATGGTAATATATTATCTCGTCGGTTACACTGTTCTGGCAAAAAAAAAAATAAAGCTTTTGATGTTAATCACATAATTAGTATTAATCACTAAATGTGATCATGCACACAATATAGTTCATGTAGTTGGACATACAATAAACTTGTTTGCATGTGTAGCCATTTGGTGGTGTCTTTTTCGTAGCCGGCAATCATTTTTTCTAAAAAATATGAAAATACATACAAAATTAGGGCTCATTTAAAATAATTGCACATAGTCCATTATAACTTTGAACCGGGTCTTAGCACAAGACAAGTACCCGCTAATTTTCAAATACTTGTTACCTAGCTTTTGTTATTCACGAAATTATATTTTTTACTTATACTTGACTCGTCCAAAATAAATTGTTCAGGAAAATTTCAGGTTTCCGTATTGATGGCTTCTGTGTGGGCCAAGAGGGTTTCAGGTTCTTCGAATAACGGATGAGCTAAAGGTAGGTGCTCGTCCTTTGGGGGGTTGAGGAGTATTGTCTAGGGCGATTCCGTCCATCAGGGATGTCCTGTACACATGTGAAGATAGCTCAAAAGCATCCATGAAGGGGAAAATGAATTTTCCTCTCGAATGTTCTCCGACTCCCAAGTCAAACGTACTTAACTAAGAACGATTAATCGGAAGGTGTTTGTATAGGTTAAGTGAGGAGCCACATCTATGTAGACTCCTATCTGACATGTTTGGGTGTATCTACTCATTGAATCGTCTTATGGGAATGGGGTTGGAACTCTCCCATAAGAGTTGGTCACGAACTAATCACTCGAGATAAGTTGGGAGAAGTGGTACTTACCTTGTCATGCAGTGGACGATGGAGACTGTTGCGCAGATTATACTTCGTTACAAGTCCCTTTTCTGGTTAGAGGGTCCTTTTCTTCATAGTGGAGGATCTAGCATTTCGTGGGAGAGGTAAGAGAATCCACATGGATCTCTAAAAAAGAGTATCTTAACAATTTAATATAATATTTTGATATTATTTAATATATATAATTAAAATTTAACATTTAAAATAAGAGATTTTAGAATATTTAGAATATTTAAAAAATAGTGTCCAAAAGAAGTTCTCAAATGGTTAGAATCGGTTCTTAAATAAGAGATTTTAGAATATTTTAAGAACCCATCTCTTCTCTCTCTCCAACTTTTTGAATTTTTTTCATTTTTTTATATTAAGATACTTTTTTAAGAACCTCCAATGGAGATGCTCTAATGAATATTACTCGGCCATCTCCATCATTAGGTTTTTCTCTCCGACCTCCCTCTTTTCTTTATCATCTCTCCCATTTTTATAGGAGGAGACCTTATCCGCTTTGCCTATTGGTCAATCCTCCCCGTAATCATGTTCCATCATTCATCATTAGCCAAGAGTGGTTGACCAAATACATGAGCCACGTAAGTTCCTTCATACTTACATTTACGGTGCTTTGGTAGTCGTGCGGCATGATGATCTGGCTTGGATCAAATATTGTGTGCGGTCAACGGATAGATAGCCCTTAGGTGGAGGATTATAATGTCGTGTCGTCTCGAGATTGGCTCATATAAAATTATCCCCAACATAAATATTTGTTATGTAAATTACATGTAAAATAAAGAGAAAATTCGGTATCTAACGCCGAATCTCGATAAAATATGTTAAAATAACGCTTTCTCAAAAGCTGTTAAGAAACTAACGCTTTCGCCCTACACAATGACATTTTACCCCTCAATTTTGTTTTTAATAGCAAATCCACTATCCATCTACGTTTGTCAATCTCTCCGTTAATACCCAAATCAAAACCAGAAATTCTGACCGTGAGAGAGAGTAATTGTGAGGAGAGAGATTTTCAATACAAATCAGAGAGAGATCAGATCGTGAGGGAGAGAGATTTTCAATGCAAATCAGAGCTTGAGGGAGAGAGAGTAATATGGACCTGCTAGGATTCGCCAATCTGAAGCTAAGTAAGGGGATATGTCTTGCTGCAATGAAGCCGTGAAGCTCTACTGACAAGGGATGTGGATAGAAGGGTCGCACAAAGGCTGTGGAAGACCTTTGATATACCAGATCGATTTCTTTGATATGACACACAAAGAAAAACGAAATTGTTTCTGTTGGATATTACACACCAACAGATCTACTGGATATTACACACCAATAGTTGATTTAAACTCAAAAGAAGTTTTTATGAAAGAAGATAGATAATTTCTCCAAAGAGATTACAAGATATTATAAAGAAAACAACAAAACCCTAAATGAAACAGGGAGGACGCCCCCCCTTGCTTTCTCCTTCTTCTTGGGCTTCAAAAAGGGCTTCTATTTTAACAAATGGGCCATTGGAAAGTGTTGGACTTACCTCATTAAAAACCTTGTCAAGAAAACCCATTGGGACAAAACTTGACAAGGGAAAAAGAGTATAAATCCAACACTTTTCCCATTTGTTAAAATCATATAACTTGAATGTATAGTTGAATCATAAACCAGGGAGGTTTAGGTTCTTGTCTTCTCCAAGTTGTCTCAAGGTTAGCTTCACAACGAGCTGCTTCCTTAGCTTCAAGCTCCTCCTCAGCTACAAGCTCCGGTACAAGCTGCTCTTTATCTTTATCTTCACAATCCAAGCTCTTGGTCTTGTCTAAGATCACATCATCCCCTCCCTCTTGAAAAGGATTTGATCTCAAATCCATTTCATCTGCAAAAGAATAGATCGAATTAATACCAAAATAATTCAAAAGGGATAGATAGTTACCTCCATATCGGTTTTGGCTTGAATTTGGCTTGAATGTTGCGTCTGGTGGCTTCTCTTTTATCAGCATGAAACAAGGGACGTCTTGGGTCTTCTTCTGGTCCTGAACAGGTTGTATAATTTGTTTGTCGCCTATTCCAGTTTTAGCTTTTGCAGGATGCTTCAAAGTTGCTGTAAAACCTGTTTTTGACACTTCTGACGAAGACAAATGCATCATATCTGTTTGATCACGAGACAAAAGAACTTTGAGTTCAGGAATGCTTACCTTAGTGCATACAAGCTCATTGCCTCTGGATTGTACTATGATTACTTGTTGGGGACTGTATTTTGATCTAAGCATAAGTAGCACATCTGGTGGTTTTTCTTTAAAAGTCAAAGAAGCTTTAGCTATGGACTCCTTGTATCTGGATTCGAGTTGTAAGGGTTCAGACCCTCCTCTGTCTTCTTTCTGGTCAGAAATGAAGAAAATTGTTTCTCCATAAGTCCATTGCTTCTTTTTAGTATCTAAATCTGTCTCAGCATAATTTGAACAAAGCAAGTGCGTTACTTTGTCATAGCAATTTCAAAAGCATAATAAACAGATTTAGAGCTTATCTGGTTTTCAACAGTTGTTTGAACAATGATATACTCAGATTTTCGTGGGTATGGCTTCTGGTCTGAAGTAAAAATCACCATTGATGTCTTTTCTTCTTTCTGGACAGTTTCAGCTCCTTTAGTATGCTGCTTTGGAGATTGTAGATAGGAGTCTGGTGGTTTCTCTTTAATCTGAATAGAACATGGGAGTTCTTCTTCTAAGCCCTTACAGTTTTCCATAGAACATGCTCATTTGCTAACACTTAAGGAAAAGAACAAGTGCATTATACTTGAAATAGAGAATTCAAAAGCAGAGTTCCTGAAACACTGATTTATTATGAAATCATCCCAATAATATTTCAACCCTTGAGCTTCATTTACCTGTGTAGTATGCAGAATTCTTAGCAATGGCTCAGCTCTAAAATTTTTCTTTTTCAAAACAAGATCATCTGTTGTAGGTGGCTCAAGGACAGATTGCTCATACTCATTGTCTTGAAAATTGGAAAAGTGTAAGCTCTTGGACGTCTTTCCTGCCTGTCTATACCTATCTCAACTTTTTTCAAGCAAGACAAGTGTTTAAAAACAGTTAAAAGATCAAGAGAATGATGTTGAATCTCGTTTGCACTTAGCTTAGTTTTAGACATTGCATGAATGAATCCTTGCGCTAGTTTAGACTTCCATTTATTGTTTGGTTCTGGATTGAACTCATGATCTTGCTCATCATTTGGGGCTTTTAGAACAGAAGTCATGAATTCACCTTGAATCTCTTTAGAGAGCTTAAGATTCAAACCTCTTGTTTCTGCATCATTAGAAAACTCATTAGTTTCACCAAGTATGTATGGTTCTAGACACTTACCTGATCCAATCTGAACGTGGGGTTCTAGCATAGTCTCTTTAGACAACATCAAACAGGTAGTGTTTTCTGCTGATTTTGCATCCAAAACTTGAGTTAGTGGATCTGCTTGCTTCCTTTGTTCTCTATTAGCATATGTACCTGTCTCAACACTTTTGGGAAAGGACAAGTGCATCATTCCAGTCATGGAATCATTAAAAACAGTAAGAGAAAGTTCAACTTGTACCTTCTCATCGTTACAGGCTGAAACAATTTCTTGTTTCTTGTTTTCAGGAAGTATAGAGTTCAAATCTGCTCCTCTTTGAGCTTGTTTTGGTTCCATAGCATGGTTTTCTGTTGCTGGCTCTTCTCCTTTGGATATATGCTCTTTGTTAACACATGTTTTAGCTATGTTCTGCACCTTCTTTGAGACTGGACGAAATGTATTGAGTATTTGCTCCAATTCAGCTTTAAGTACATCCATCTCAGTTGCTGATTTTTCTGCAGGTGGTTCTTCTTCTTTGGACGTGGGCTCCTTAGTAACACCTGTTTCAGCTCTCTTTGACACAGACAAGTGAATCAAACTAGTAATAGATAAATCAGGTATCCTTTTATGTAAAGAAGAACTTATCTGAGCTTTTGTTTGAACAATGGTTTGTTCTGGTTTTGCTGTTGGCTTGCACATTGCTTTATGGCTGAGAGCTTCATTGTTCTTTATGATTTTCGAAACAATAGTCTCCTTGTCTTGACAGTAGACAGGCGTGTACTTCTGAGCTTTTTGATCCCTTGGAGCATACTTATTCCTCAATAATCTCCTAAGTTCTCTCCAAGTGGTGATTCTTGGCTCATTGTAAGACCAGCGCTCATTTTTTTCTTTTATCCACCATCTATGGGCTTTTCCAGTAAGTAAGGTGACAGCATAATCAAACTTCTGCTCCCTCAAGATACCATTGTTGGAGAACCAATCATTAATGTCATTCTCCCACTCTAAGTAGTTTTCTGCCCCTGAAAAGGAATAGAGTTGAATTTCATTAACAGGATGGTATTCAGGTTTAAAACAAACAAGATGTTTGAGAGGGTGAGAAGCTTGATATGGTTTTCTCTGTCTTTTCTCTGGCTACGTGGGTTTCAGCTTCTCAGGCCTGTTTTGAGAAGAACTACTATGATGAACATAGTATTTATATGCAGTTCCATTTTTAGGCTGTATGTGTGGGTCTCTTTCTCTCTGTGGAGACCTCTCCTCTCTTCTCCTAGGTTCTGCACGTCTCTGCTCATGGTTTGTGGCTTGTCGAAATTCCTTCCTAAGAGTCTCCATCTCTGTTGCCATCATTTTCCTCATTTGAGTAGTAAGAGCTTTAATTCGCAGTTTATTGTTGCTGTTTTCTCCTTCTTCTTCATTCATCTTTCCAAGCATTTTTGCTGCAACAGAAAACACAAAACACCAGTAAAAAGTTCTACAGAAACAATCTCTTAAAACAAAAATTTATCTAGACTAAACAGATGCATTAGAGACGAATTTTTCTGCATCAAATAACTCTGGTTCGAAAATTTTGGAAGATGGACAGCCAAAATCAAACCCAGAAAATGCAGAACACAAATCAGTAACTCCTAGGGTTCGAAATGAGCAGATCTATAAGATTAATAAGTTAAAACTAACCCAGAATTCACAAGACACAAATCTACACACTCTGGTTTCAAACAGAAGTGATTTGTGCCCAGAAAATTTTTAAAAAAAAGTGAAAGGGATTGAGAAAAAAAAAAACTTAACTTGCAGACTGTATAACTCTGATACCACTTAATATGAACCTCCTAGGATTCGCCAATCTGAAGCTAAGTAAGGGGATAAGCCTTGCTGCAATGAAGCCGTGAAGCTCTACTGACAAGGGATGTGAATAGAAGGGTCGCACAAAGGCTGTGGAAGACCTTTGATATACCAGATCGATTTCTTTGATATGACACATAAAGAAAACGAAATTGTTTAGTTGGATATTACACACCAACAGATCTACTGGATATTACACACCAATAGTTGATTTAAACTCAAAAGAAGTTTTTATGAAAGAAGATAGATAATTTCTCCAAAGAGATTACAAGATATTATAAAGAAAACAACAAAACCCTAAATGAAACAGGGAGGACGCCCCCCCTTGCTTTCTCCTTCTTCTTGGGCTTCAAAAAGGGCTTCTATTTTAACAAATGGGCCATTGGAAAGTGTTGGACTTACCTCATTAAAAACCTTGTCAAGAAAACCCATTGGGACAAAACTTGACAAGGGAAAAAGAGTATAAATCCAACACTTTTCCCATTTGTTAAAATCATATAACTTGAATGAATGTATAGTTGAATCATAAACCAGGGAGGTTTAGGTTCTTGTCTTCTCCAAGTTGTCTCAAGGTTAGCTTCACAACGAGCTGCTTCCTTAGCTTCAAGCTCCTCCTCAGCTACAAGCTCCGGTACAAGCTGCTCTTTATCTTTATCCTCACAATCCAAGCTCCTGGTCTTGTCTAGGATCACATCAGAGAGAGATTGTGAGAGAAAAAGATTGTGTGAGAGAGAGAGATTGTGAGAGAGAGAGAGATTGTGAGAGAGATCTCATATCGTGAGGGAGAGAGATTGTGAGAGAGAGATCAGATCGTGAGGAAAAGAGATCTGAGGGAGAGATAGAAGTGATTTTCATTTTTTTTTAAACTAATTTTTCAATTTTTACATAAAGATGAATAGTATTTTAACAGGGTTAACATATGAATATTTATATCAACATCTAAAATTTACGCTAATCTGTTTGGGTTCACCAATCCTTAAGGAGGGGGTTTCGGGTATAGATTTTTGGGTTTAGGGGCGGATTTGGGTTCATCCATCTTCAGTTTGGGTTCACATATCCTCGGTTAGGGTTTAGGGTATATATTTAAGGGTTTAAAGTTTAGTTATTTTCTATATAGTGTTTATAATTATATTTTTATTGACGATGTTTCTTGTAATTTTGTTGTCCAAAGTGTTAACGTTTCTGTCAAAGCGTATACAACTTTTTGAAAGTGTTAACATCTTCTTTAATATTGCTCAGAATATTAATGTATTTGTTAATATTACTCAAAACATTAACACCTTCATTAAAATAGTATTGTGTACAGTACTAATGATATGAAACGTTAACGGTATAGTAATATTGCTCAAAACGTTAAGTTCTTGTATTTTAGTGAAAAAGGGCAAAAATATCTGCAAGTGTTAGTTTCTTAATGCATTATACAGAAGCGCTATTTTAACATATTAAGGTGGTCAAAGGCGTTAGTTTTCAAACTCACCCTAAAATAAATGTACATGCTGACTAACGAGTAATTATCTCCAACCCTAATCTTCACCGTATAAACCAAGTCTTTGTACTACAAGTTTACAACTTTCACACTTCGAGCTAAATACTCATCTATAATAAATAAATATTTCTTCAATTTCCCGTAAGTTTCATTGAGAATGAATAATAATAGAGGAAATAAAAAACCCACAACATATCAACCCGAATCAAATCCTAAACCGTCATCACAAATATCGAATCTTACATGTTAACCACCGAATTTAAAGTTTATGTTTCAGCATTCCACCGAATATATAAGCAAAATATAGTTTAAGGTTATAAAAGAGAGATTTTTTAGGAGTTGCTTGAGAGAAACAACTCCTTTGAAACACACGAATTTGGGTTTTCATCAGTGTTGTCTATTTTCGCTTCTTCATATCTAACGAGTGTGTATGAAATGTAAAGTTAAGAACTTAATTTGGGAATTTTTAGATATACGCTAACCAAATAATCTAATTTTGACATTGTCTGTCATTGTGTAAGCTATTAACGTCGATATAAACAAAAGGATGATTTGCCTTTTTATATAAAATTAGCAAATTTGAACATTATTTGGCTAATTTCAAAAGTTGGGTATTTTTCGGGCCATTTTCTCCATGGAATAACTTGTTGAAATCATGTCTTTTTCTTATCATCAATTTGTTTAATTCATTGATAAAAGTTTACATGTGCCACTTGATTACATAACTTTGTGAGTTTGTTATAGCCATCTTAGTTAATGTATCCGCTACACTATTGGCCGCACGACTAATCTATTTGGAAGAGAAACTACACGGCTTTGAGACACTTATAATATCCTGAATGTTTTGGCTCGACTGTTTTGAAGAATCTTGTAAAGTAATTGCAAATCCCCACATGAAGTGACATGCTTGTAACCGAGCCGACGAAGACTAGTTGTTGCGAGCCTTAGAACTTCAACTTCTGCTTCTAAAGATAAATGAATATTTGATAATGAATCTGAGCCTTAATCAACTTCATTCCATCATGATTATACAATGCCCATCTAATTCATGCTTTTTCATTTGGAGAAATACATGATGCATCAACAAAGCAACATAAATGATTGGTACTGTTAATCACTTGTTGCATTGTTTTCAGAATTTCGGTATTGTTGTTAGCTCCAACACTTTTGAATGGATGGTTTGATACCAAAAACTGAGCTACTATATTAATGATCTCTAATGCTTCCATCTATGTTTTAGTATAAACAAAGATTTTATTAATGACATCTAGTATGGGTTATTTTTTATTTTGGAATAGGATGTCGTTATGTTTTCAAATTTTCCAATCTAATATATACAAGAAAAGTAATTGTTCAGCTCAACCCTTATTTATTTTCTGAAAATGTGCAAAAAAAGAGAAATTCAGAAGAGAAACTATGTAATGGTGATAATATAATTAGCAATTTCCTTGCTTTTTCTTTAAAAATTTGACAAATACCTTTCTGTAAAAAAAATTTCTGACAGAATTTTGTTGCAACAGAAAATGCATAAGTATGGAAATCAAGTCTATAGTCACATTTGTCTTGTTTACTTAGCTGTCCTCTTCCGAATTATTTATTAATAAACTCCATAGGTTACGTGGTAACTCTTCTTATCTTCACGAGACACATCTTTTCAACATTGACCAAAATAAGACCTTTCGGCGCAATTTCATCTTTCCTTTGCTTAAAACATTTTCTTTGCTTTGACCTCTCTTTTCATATTTTTTTAAAAAATTGATTTGTTATTTGCATTTACGTATAATATGAGAGTGTGTATACAATAATACAATACAATCCAAAAGACGAGAGGAAACATTAAAGCGGAAAGAAGGGTAAACAATAATAGAAACAGGAGAAGCAGAAGTACTCTCTGCTCTCTTCTCAGAATTTGTTTTGTACTTGTGAGCAAACTCCTCAGATTTTGTTTGTTTTTCTTCAGGTGATTTTTATTTCTTCCACCTTTCCTCCAAATTTGCTCTTCTGGGTTTTCGAAAAAGCTTTGTTCTTTCTTACTCAGATCTTGTCGTAGTCCTCCTTGTCCTCTTGTTTTCGAATTGGGTTTTTGAGGATTAGGGTTTTGTAGATCAATCCGTTTCTGTTTAATTTTAAATGGGCAGTGATGGAATCTAAATGCTTTACGACTTTTGCTGAAGAAATTGGCCAGGTTCTTTAGATTGTTAGTGATTTTGTTTTTTCTTGGATCTCGAAATGTTTAATTTTTATCATCTGATTATAGTAGCTGAAGTGGGAACCCTATATGTCACTAGATTTGTTATCACAATTTTGTCTGTGTGTGGAATTTCTGAATGGTGTTAGCTTCAAAGCTACTAATCCCATAAATTGTTTTGTGCTTTTTTACTTGCATTCTTTGAACATGATTGCTTCTTTGGTGAGTGAAACTATATGTATAAGACCTCTCTTGCTATTGAACTTGCTTCAGAGCTACCAATCCAAGAAATTGTTTGTTTTGTGCTTTTTTAGTTGCAGTCTTTTAAACATGTTTGCTTCTTTGGTGAGTGAAACAATATGTATAAGTCATTCTCGTTGATGGTTTCATTTAGTAGGTAAGCATTGTCCTGTTTTGAGAGGGCAACTGTAGCAAGAAGCTGGTGAAGTGTATTTGTTTTTAGCTGTGGGGGTTGATATTTTTCAGACTTCCATGCTATCTCTGGGATTATAAAGAGAAAATATATATATATATATATATATATATATATATATATATATATATATAATGGGGTTACTCTGCAGTAGAAGCCGACATCATTCAGAAGATACTGATGAGAATGCACAGGTTGATTCGATATATGCATAAGATTCTTGAGCATTAGTTCTGATACTTTAGGCATCAAGAGTTGACTTGGTTCTTTATAAATCTACAGGCTGCTGAAATCGAAAGACGGATAGAGCAAGAAGCAAAGGCTGAAAAGCATATTAGGAAGCTTCTGCTACTTGGTATGTGGACCTTTGAATCATTAGTCTTCTTAAATGTGAACTTTTACAAATGAAACTCTTTGCTAATGTACAACCAGAGACAATCTGTTAGCGTGGACGCAAACAATGTAGATATAGTATATCTTTGCTAACTATTTGGTGAGTGATCTGCTGTTGCATTAGCCTTTATTTCTAGATAACTTGTTTTTTTTGTATATTAGTATATTGGCTGTTGCATTAGCCTTTCTTTGCAGAGATCTTAATTTCTTTGTGATTATCCTTCCGTCTGTTTCTTCGTTCTCTTGTGAATTTCCTCTGATTTTCTGACTGATCTCTGTAAAGGTGCGGGAGAATCTGGAAAATCTACAATTTTTAAGCAGGCAAGTCACTAGGAAATTTGATTTGTAGTCTTTACTTCAATTTTTCATTGAATTGTGTTAATTGAATGAGAAAACTTTACAAACTTGCAGATAAAACTTCTCTTTCAAACGGGATTTGATGAAGGGGAACTAAAGAGCTATGTTCCAGTCATCCATGCTAATGTTTATCAGACTATAAAAGTATGCAATTCTTGAAAAGGCCTAATTTATAGACACATCATTGATCTGAGTATGTTAATATACATATAGCTTAACAGCTACTCTCTATGGTTGAACAGTTATTGCATGAAGGAACAAAGGAGTTTGCTCAAAATGAAACAGATTCTGCAAAATATATGATATCCTCTGAAAATATGGTAAAGTGTTCACTGATCTGTCTTTGAGTTAGATTTTCAGTAAAGTACACTGTCTTATGCTAGTCACCTTATTATCCTAATATCAGGCAATTGCAGAGAAGATTTCTGAAATTGGTGGTAGGTTAGACTATCCGCGTCTTACCGAGGACCTCGCTGAGGGAATAGAAACGCTATGGAAGGATCCTGCAATCCAGGTCTGTTTGTGTGTGTTTTCTTTAAAGTCAAATACAGGATTTAAATGAGTCCACCTGGTTTGTACTTTCATTTGAATGTCTCGATGTTTTCATTTTGTAGGAGACATGTGCTCGTGGTAACGAGCTTCAAGTTCCTGATTGTACGAAATATCTGATGGAGAACTTGAAGAGACTATCAGATCTGAATTATATTCCAACCAAGGTACTTGAAAACCCAATTATCATTATTTGATGAATACATTTGAAAACAATGATCTAAGCTTTTTACTTCTGTAATGTGTCGTCACTGGTTCATTTTTTTTGTAATGTTGGTGTTTCAGGAGGATGTTCTTTATGCGAGAGTTCGCACAACTGGTGTCGTGGAAATACAGTTCAGGTGCCAACCACTTTGCATTTTACTTCTTCTTCCTGTTTAAATGGCTTTTTAATGCAGCTAATATCTTAGCTTTTCAAAAAGATGAGAAATTGTTTGATAAATCCAAAGTTTAGTGTTTTCGATTGGGAACTTTTCGAGAGTGTAGATTCTCTCGTTAATGAAGTCTCTATGTGATGTGTAGTTCTTTGGTAAATTGAATAAAAACTGTTTACTGGTTTGGATGATTTTCAAGCTTCTTGTTGTCAAGAATGTGTTACCTTGTAACAACCATTTACTCAAAGACTCAAAGCTTAATTTTATGCAGCCCCGTGGGAGAGAATAAGAAAAGCGGTGAAGTGTACCGTTTATTTGACGTGGGTGGACAGAGAAATGAGAGGAGGAAATGGATTCATCTGTTTGAAGGTGTAACTGCTGTGATATTTTGTGCTGCCATCAGCGAGTAAGCTCATTTTCATTATAGATTAATCCATATCCTTGTGATGTAACCATATTATCCAAATCATAACCGAGTTTTTCGATCATAGGTACGACCAAACGCTCTTTGAGGATGAGCAGAAAAACAGGATGATGGAGACCAAAGAATTATTCGACTGGGTCCTGAAACAGCCCTGTTTCGAGGTTTTTATACCTTTTCTATATATACATATTATCATCGGTTTAAACTTCGAAGAAACTCTTGAGATGGGTCGTTTACTAAAAACTTGGTAATCTCCTTACGCAGAAAACATCCTTCATGCTGTTCTTGAACAAGTTCGACATATTTGAGAAGAAGGTTCTTGATGTAAGAGCAGAAGCATATGTTTTATTTGTGTAGACATTCAAGAAACTCTTTTTGGTTCAATAAAACGCTTTTTTTTTTATTTGATGCGTATAGGTTCCGTTGAACGTTTGCGAGTGGTTCAGAGATTACCAGCCAGTTTCAAGTGGGAAACAAGAGATCGAACATGCATACGAGTAAGTTTGTTTTCATATTTTATTTATTCATACCATGCAAATTATTTTTTTTTTTTTTTTTGGATTACCCGGAAAGCCCATAACCGCGCGACTAAAGCATGTAATATAGTCTCGTCCCAAACGTCACTCGATCATGCGACTTCTAAGCTTGCAAATTGTTACGGTAATTTGACATTGTGATTTTCGATTAAAATGAAAGGTTTGTGAAGAAGAAATTTGAGGAATTATATTACCAGAACACGGCGCCGGATCGAGTGGACAGGGTATTTAAGATCTACAGGACGACGGCTTTGGATCAGAAGCTCGTAAAGAAAACGTTCAAGCTTGTAGATGAGACTCTAAGAAGGAGAAACCTATTGGAGGCTGGTCTTTTATGACTTATTTTAATTTTTATTATCTCAAGTAAATTACCTATCTTTTTCTTTCTTTCTTTTTTTGTCTTAATTGTTTTTTTCAAAAACTGAATGACTGTAATTGATATGTCGGGACAAAGACTTGGTGATTCAAAATTCGATGTGTCTCGATGGTTACGGCTGTTTCTATTCTCGTCAAAAATCTCAATTTTTTTTTACCTCTTATTTTTTTTGTATCCAAAGCATTAGGCAAAGAGCACGAAACAAATTTTTAAGATGACGGTTTTCTCTGGAAAAAGTGCGATTTCCAATTTCGGTTACTCCCTTGGTGAGTTCATCGGTCCAGTCATAGTTCTTCGATTTTGTTGGTCACTATGTGCTGGTTTCTGTCCTTTCCCCATGCATGATCCTCATGATCGTGGGCGGTTTTCCCTCACTACTCACCACTCTCTTCCTCTCTCGGAAACCGCCTTGGATTTTTATCTATCTATATTCATTTTGGGCTTCATCATCTTCATCTACAATCGTCTATCTTTGCAAATTTTGCAGCAATTTACAGATGGATGCAAATTTGAGAAATCATATGCAAAACATCAACCTTGGAATCAATGACGAACCAGTCGCTTTGCCTTCAGCGGTGTGCATGCAAGCGACACCATCCAATCGCTTCTCGCTTGTGGTGATTCCGGGTAACCCGAAGAAGCAAAATCTCAGGGCTATGATTATCCAAATGCCAA
The DNA here is from genome assembly GCA_020283515.1 of Alliaria petiolata. Classification (NCBI taxonomy): domain Eukaryota; kingdom Viridiplantae; phylum Streptophyta; class Magnoliopsida; order Brassicales; family Brassicaceae; genus Alliaria; species Alliaria petiolata. Next base: position 385,849,962 of record JAHZTW010000001.1, read on the forward strand.
AGGCTTGGGGTCTGGATTCATCAACTACATGCCGAATTATTGGGCCTAACATAATCCAATTCATCTTTCGCTCGGAGGAGACGATGAATCTAGTTCTCCGCCGTGCGCCTTGGTCATTCGCTGATTGGATGGTCCCTGTCTACTGTTGGGCCCCTAATCTTTATGCAGATGCGCATAAGATAATCCCGTTCTGGATCCAGATTCGAGGTATTCCTCTACAATTTCTCAACCGGGGAATGATTGAGTACATCGGTGACGTCCTTGCGCCAGTTTTCGAGGTTGACTTTGACGAGAATTCAACTCGTGTGGACTTCGTGCGGGTGCAAGTTCTGTGGAATGTCGACAATCCACTGAAATTCCAAAAGAATTTTCAGTTTGAGGAGGGCGTAAACACGATTCTCCATTTCAAGTATGAGAGGCTTCGTAATTTCTGTCAGACTTGCGGTCTCCTTTCTCATGCTAAGAATGAGTGCCCTCTTCGCTTTGAAGATGATGATGACGATGCTCCTGCTCCTGACAATGAAGGTGATGATGATATGGGTAACAATCAAGGACAAGAGGGTGTCCCTGAGGATGAGGCTCCAGCTGCAATGGGTAACAATCGAGACCATGATGGTGGTCCTGCTGTTGTGTTGGTTGATTCCAACTCTCCACATGAGCCTATTGATGCTGGTAATATTCATGTTTTATCTCAGGAAATGTTTGCGGCCAGGTTTGAGTTGGATGAGATCTCTCCATCAATTGAGTTCCCTATTCGTGAAGCTCGTATTCCAAAAGGTAAATTGCGAGAGGATGAGTTACTTGCTGTTCCTGAAGAGTCGATAAGAGATGGTGAAGGATTTAATAAAAGGAAGAGACAGATAATAGAGCGGATGCTCCAAGACCCTTCTCTCAATGAGACTTCTTAAGACATGTCACCGGCTAAGAAGATGGTTCTCGATTCTGATTCGCAGGACTCTTGCTCAGTCAACAAACCTACAGACAGAGGCGCGGGGGGGCCGGTACCTCCATTGTTTCCATGAAGATATGCAGTTGGAATTGTCAGGGGGTTGGGGGGAAAGTTACAGAACCAAGGTTGAAGGAGTTGTGCAGAAAACTGTCACCGGATATTTTCTTTTTAGTTGAAACTATGAACGGGTCTGATGTTGTTAGGGATTTAGGTGTGTCTTTAGGATTTGATCATGTTTTATGTGTTCCTCCAATTGGTAGAAGCGGAAGCTTAACAATCTTTTGGAAAAAAGAAGTTTCAGTTGTTAGTATCTATGAAGATATAAGACTCATCGATGTTTCTGTGAAATTTAATGGTATGGACTTCTACTTGTCTTGTGTTTATGGTCATCCGGTGCAAAAATATCGTCATGAACTGTGGGAGAGATTGGAGAGAATTGGACTTACTCGTACGGGTCCTTGGTTATTAGTTGGGGATTTCAACTATATTTTGTCAAATGATGAAAAACAAGGAGGTCATGTGAGGGATGAATAAAGTTTTCAGAATATGAGAAATATGTACAGTTCTTGTGATCTTGCTGATGTGCGATCAAGAGGAAACAAATTTTCTTGGGTTGGTACTCGCTATAAGCATAAGATTTATGAATGTCTGGACCGTGTGGCGGCTAATTCTGAATGGTTGGCTAGGTTTCCGGCTTCTGAGGCAGAATTTTTGGGACTTTATGGTTCAGATCATCGTCCGATTGTAACTACAGTTGCTATTGTTCCCTCTGAAAGGTGAAATCAATTAAGATTTGACAAGAGACTTATATCTCAACCAGAATTCAATGAGTATATCTGTCAGGGATGAAATTCTCAGAATCTAAGGAATAATTATTCAATCACATACCAAATTAGGGAGTGCAGAAGGTCTCTCTCCATGTACCGGAGAAATACTAATCTGAATTCTGCAAAACGAATAGAAGATGTTAAAAGGGATTCGGAAATAGCGATCCTCTCATCTCAATCAAGGCGTGATCAGATCGTGCTTCTGCAGAATGAATTGGCTCAGGCTTATCGGGATGAGGAAGTGTATTGGCAGCTAAAGAGTAGGAACTCTTGGCTTACTGTAGGAGATCGTAACACAGGGTTTTACCAAGCTTGTGCGAAATCGAGATTTGCAAAAAACAGAATTGTTTCGAGTCAAGATGATTCAGGAACAGTTTACAGAGGTGATATTGATATAGGAAAGCATGATGAGGAGTTTTTCAAGAAAGTTTATTCAACCAATAAGTCTCATGTTCAGCAAAGCATTTTCTCAGAGTTTCACAAATCAGTAACTGATGAAATCAATACTTCCTTGACTCGTGACTTCTCGGATACAAAGATCTTTGATGCTGTATGTTCTATTGGGCCAGACAAAGGACCAGGACCTGATGGTTTTACTGCTCAATTTTATCAGAAGTGCTGGGGTACAGTGGGGACAGATGTAATCGGTGAAGTAAGACGATATTTTGCAACCTCCGTGATGCAACATGGGGTTAATCATACAAACATCTGCATGATACCGAAATTACCAAGCCAGTTACTTTGTCTGATTATAGACCCATTGGGTTGTGCAATGTCCTTTACAAGATCATCTGAAAGTTGTTGGTCTTGCGTTTAAAAGCTCTCTTGATCTGATAGTCTCGGAAACTCAGTCGGCATTCATTCTAGGACGCATGGTATCAGATAATATCCTGGTGGCAAATGAATTGATGCACTCTCTAAAATCCAGGAAACGAGTCTCTCAAACTTATATGGCGATTAAAACTGATATATCCAAAGCGTATGACAGAGTTGAATGGGAGTTCTTAGAATCAACTATGAAGGCTTTCGGATTCTCAGAGATGTGGATTTCATGGATCATGGGTACAGTGAAGACAGTGAGCTACTCAGTTTTAATTAATGGGAAGCCTCAAGGTTTTATTAAACCAGAGAGAGGTCTCCGTCAAGGTGACCCACTATCGCCTTATTTGTATATACTTTGTGATGATGTTATGAGTCATTTGATCAGCTCCAATGCTAGAAAAGGACGAATAAGGGGAATAAAGATTGGTAATGGTGTCCCTGCTATCACTCATCTACTGTTTGCAGACGATTTAGTCTTCTTTTTTCAGGCAAATACACGCAACTGTCGTGCAATCAAAGATATCTTCCAATTATATGAAAGGTGCTCAGGTCAGATGATAAATCAGAACAAGTCAATGATTACTTTTGGTTCGCTAATTCTATGAGATCAACAAACAAGACTCAAAGGTATCTTGGGAATCCAAAAACAGGGGGGTGGTGGGAAGTATCTGGGCCTCCCTGAACAATTTGGCAGAAAGAAATCTGATATGTTCAATAACATCATTGATAGCGTCAAAAAACGAACATCAACTTGGAGTTCGAAGATCTTATCTCAAGCAGGAAAAGAGGTTCTACTAAAATCCATTGCTATATCTCTGCCTGTTTTCTATGAGCTGTTTTAAATTACCACAGCAGGTGGTAAATGAAATTACTAGTCTTATCTCTCGGTTCTGGTGGGAGAAGAATCAAGAAAATAAAGGAATCTCATGGGTAGCTTGGAAAAAACTGCAGTTATGTAAAGATGATGGTGGACTTGGATTCAAAGATTTGGAAAAGGTTAATGATGCACTGTTGGCCAAACAAGCATGGAGACTTATTCAACATCCCAATACCTTATTTTCAAGACTGTTTCGCGCAAAGTATTGTAATGAAGGAAATTTATTACAGGCAAAAGCTCAACGTAAACAATCTTATGGGTGGTCTTCGATTTTGGTTGGCTTAGAGATTATTAAGCAAGGGGTTATTTTCAATATTGGTGATGGAGAGAGTATAAGAGCTTTTCAGGACAATTGGCTGCCAACAATTCCTCCGAGGCCGGCAATATCAGATGGGGTGGAGTGCTCACTTCGTGTTTATGATCTTATTAAAAAAGTTGGATCAAATAGGTTCTGAAATGAAGCGGATTTAGTTGAACATCTAACGGAGGGAGAATACTCGGTACGGAGTTATACCAAAGAGGGAGAATATTCGGTACGGTCTGGTTATTTGCTGTTGACAGCTCAAGACACTGATCAGATTGAGCCTCCTCACGGTGACCCCCTTTTGAAAGCAAGAATTTGGAAATTGAACATTTTGCCAAAGATAAAACATTTTCTCTAGCGTGTTTTATCTAAAGCAATTGATACTTCTACAAGACTTGCAACTAGAGGCATTATCATGGATCAAACATGTCAAAGATGCTGTCTAGCAGATGAAACGATCAATCACATGCTCTTCGAATGTCCAGTTTCTCATATGACTTGGCGGCATTCAAACTTAATGATCACTGACCTCATTAATCCCTCTGCAGATTTTGAAGTAACTATACGGACAATTTTGGATTTGCAGTCCTCTTCTCTATTAATCAATCAGAAGCTCCCGCCTTTTTGGTTGATGTGGCGTATTTGGAAATCTAGATGCAATCTAATCTTCAAGCAAAAGGTCCCGAGTCCTTCAAGAGATGTGGATTTTGCTATGGCTGATGTTAAAGAATGGTTAGAAGCACACATCAGTACAAATGCAAGAGTGTTGAGTAGTAACCAGGAAGGTGATGCAACTTCGGCTTGGACTAGACCACCAGTTGGTTGGACGAAGTGTAATGTAGACGCAGGTTTTAATCCCCAATCGAGACAAGTCACTTGTGGCTGGATTGTGAGAGACCATTGTGGGGTTAGCAAGTATTGGGGATCAGCAAATTTGGGTCAAGCTCAATCCCTTTAGAAGCTGAATCAAGAGCTCTTCTCTTTGCTTTGCATAATACACGCTTCATGGGTTTTCAAAGAGTTATTTTGAGGGAGATTTCCAAGTATTGATAAGCCAATTGAATAGAGAAAGAATGGATTACAGCATTCACAATATCTGCAGAGACATTATTGCTCAAGCTTCAAGTCTTCAAGAATATAAATTTGATTTCACAAGGCGATGTTCCAACGAACCAGCACATATGTTGGCTAAAATGGGTCCTCCTAACTCTCTTTTTTACTTTGGTTGTTGTCATCCTCCTCGATTTTTAACTCCATGTCTGTATAAGGATTATGTTGTATCACGATTAATCTAATAAAGTATTTATTTTGTCAAAAAAAAGAGCACGAAAACAAATGATAAGATTAAGAAAATGGCAAAGATGTGACATATTGCTACTAAGAGCAACTCTAACCTTGCGCCATATTTGGTGTCTTGGTGTTTTACTTTATTTTTAATTTCCAACCATAACATCAAAGTTTACATTAAAAATAATATTTTTTATTATTATATTATTAAATTTAAAAGTTTTTCATTTTAAAAAATCACATTTTAGTGAAAAATGCTGATTTGTCAGCTACATAATGAAAGTTAGTACAATCTAATGATAAATGTGACATGTCAAATTTCCTAAAATAAACGAAATGTTTTGATTGGTTGAATTAAAATTAAATAAATTATGAAATTTAAACAAGAATACACTAGATTATAATACTAAAATTAATAAATTTCAATTAACAGAAAATAATAATTACTATGATTTCAATTTGTTTTTACATATATTCATAATAAATTGCATAAAATATGATTACGAAAATTTTACAACTAATAAATATTATTTTTTATATAAAAATGATAATATATTATCAAATAGGATAGTAAACACGCTATACCATTTTTATATCTTATTATTTTTTTAAATAAATAAAAAGTTTATATCATACTCATATACAGTCTCATTGTAGATCGAGAATTTGAGATCAGAAATAAAATAAAATGTAACCGGATGAAAAATTAATTATAATAAGATAAAGAAAATATTAATAAGAAGTAGAAATATATAAAAATAAATTTCTACAGTTTTGTTTTTCCGTAACACTCTCGTGCTTTGTTTTACGGACTCATTTCAAAATCTTAAGAAGCAAATTTTATAATAAACGTATTTGTGGCTCAAATTTTATAATGAACACATACATGCATGCCAACCATAAGAAATTTAATTTTTTTTCATCAAACCAATTCTTCAATATTGGACGAGGATATGAGCTTAGAGCTGCCGGAAAATTTATAAAATATGATTTCAAAACTTTTATAATAAATAATTTTTATTGAAAATGAAAATTACTAATAGATTATCCAATGTACTATATTTACTTTCATGATAAAGTCAAATATTATAATTTTAATTTAAAAAAATTCTTTGCAATTTTTGTTAATATTTAATATAAATATCATAAAATGCTGAAAATAAGAATTTTTGATTAAATAAAAAACGATAGAAACGGATTTCGTTATTGTTCTTAAACGCCAAAAACTGCATCGTGTAAAAACACAACGTTTGCGGCAAATATCAGAAAAACTAACCAACACCTAAATATTACAATTCACTTAATTTTAACTCATACTTACATGCATAAATATACACATTTATTTATTTTTAAAATTCGACCATACATTATAAAGATATATATTACAAAACATATACTTTGGTATTTTTTTTTTTTAACACATAAAAGTCATACTTTGATTTTTCCACAAATATATGTGTGGATATAAATATTAATTATGCAAAAGTCAAAGTCGAATGCGAGCATGCATTTTGTTAACCTCGATTACAGTCCAATTTTAATTTTAGTTATTAAACAAATTATATATATTTTTAAATCTATATATGTACTAAGAGCGGTGAGCTGGTTGGTACGCACAAATGTGTGGGCCAACCATCTATACGCTCTTAGGATAAGTAAAGATTGTAAAACCCATTTTGGTTTAATTAGCAATAGGTAAGGAAAAATATAGACTTAAAATATATATATTGGCAAGATTATATTGTGTAAGGAGAAAAAAGCATAGTATAGATAATATTCAAGACATATTATAAGAATTTAATTATTATTTAATATAACTTTTACATTTGCAATTATATGTCACTGTAAACGGTAGAAAAAAATAAAAAGTTTTAAAAGACACAAAACGATAAGAAACGTTTGTGTGATTGTTCTTAAACACTAAAAATGAATATGTATAAACCTTCACCAGGTTCGGGTGACTCCTCTCGAGGGGCGGGCTCACGCGCCAGGTGGGGTTGGATGAAGAAGCAATGTGCTTTCTCAACTCCCGAGGCTAGGACTTCATGCTTCGTCTTATTTCCTATAAGTTTGTTGATGAGCCAGTCGAGCTGCTTGTGCTCCTTGGATAGTTTTGCCAGGATGGCCTTGTTCATCTTTTGAGCCTTTGCCATGTTCTGAACCTCGTCTCTCAAGTCCTCGACTTGAAATTCAGCCTTGTGCTGGGCGTGTTCCATCTCCAGGATTTTCTTCTCCATTCGGTCCATGATGTTGTAAGTGGCTCTGCGAGTTATCTCAAACTCGTACTTCAGGGTGCAGATGTCTCCTAATCCGCGGTTCAAAACACCTTTGTGGTCCGCCAAGTCCTCGGAAGTTCTGGATAGTTTGTTGATGTTGCCAAAAGTGCGGTTCTCCAACACCTTCACGTTGTTGGCGACTTCCTGGAGCTTGTGGAAGACTTCAGCCTGGATAGAGTCCATCCGGGCATGTAAATATGTCTCAGACTTAGCTTGATAATCAGTCATCACTGTTATCGCCTCAATAAGGTTCTCCACTTGCTGATATAAGGGAGCAGGTGCGATCCTTTGACTTTCGCTTCCATGGATGATGGGAGGTGGAAATCCTTCTTGAGGTCGAGGCATGAAGTGCTCGTGTGGCAGCAGCGTCGGATGTGGTCTCCGAGAATGATGCAGTGATTCTGCAGGTGGGCGTGTGTTCGGACGGATGTAAGGATCGCTCCTTGCGTGCTCCATGGTGTGGTAGTTCCTGAAACTCATAGAAAGAAATCTAGAAGTTAGGGAAAAAGAATGTCTTTGAGTTGTGATCCTGACCTTTGCTTTGGACAGCGAAACGCAACCTCCCCGACAACGGCGCCAAAATCTTGATGGGGTCTAAATAGTCGTCCAAAATTGGAGGATTATTTTGGGGACTCGTCTACCTTTGAATTTGTAGGACCCTAAGCTGCAAGTGCACAGTGTGCGTTGTATTACTTAGGGTATCAAACCACATGGAGGAGGTCAACTGCAAAACAGAGAATCAGGGTAAGTAACAACGCCGAGAATTGGGTGTTTGTAGGATTGTGTCACGGTTTTTGGAGAAACGAAAGAAAGCAGAATCACGTCTTATATAGAAGAGGTTGTCAATCAATTATATAACCAACGAGAAAAGGAAAACTAACGTAAAGGGTTGTAAAAAGTTAATCAGGTGAGCAGCAAGATCGATCAGTGAATGCCTATTTCGCAGGTATACTGTCATATCCTACGTCCTAGACGAACACGCAATAAGATCATGACAATAAACATTCAGACATCTTCCTGAATACGCATAAGCGCGCCAGCTAGGATGTGCTCTACCCTACTATGGTATGGATCCGAGATTCAGGACGTTAGTCACTCTCAAGACCCTGCGATCAGACTTCTAGTTCATGATGCTAGATGCATGCAATAAGAACAAGTATGGTGAGAAAGAAAACCCTAATCTTCAGCCTAAACAATCGGTTTAAAAACAGTTAATGAAATTCCCCATAGATGCCCTTGAAGAACACTCAAGGAAAGTAAACTACTCAGACATGAAAGAAGAAGTAAAAAACGTGATTGATGAATGCATAACTTGTATAAATCGATAAGAAACAAAGAGGGTTCAAGAATAAATCAATCTCCCTCGAAGAACAAAGTGAAAAACCTCGAATCAGAGATTCGAAGCCACATGCGCGGTCCCGGAGATAGTAAGCAGAAGTAAATTCTGCAAGCTGACGCAACACACACATTGGCATATGGAGCAAGGACCGTCAAAGAAGAACTCCGCTCGGAACAAAACATACACTTAACAGAGGAGATAATTCGCTTGACGGTCAAACAAGCACAATACGCCGACGATCCCAAAACGATGAGTTGAGGCCAGTTCATTTAGCTGCGAAAACGAGCTGATCCCAAAGTAACGAACTTGACGAGATCCAAGTCCCCCTGGCTCGAGCAACAACCAACTTCATAGCCGTCCGATCCCAGGTGCACAAGGTAACTAGCCCGGCACCAGAGATATATCGTATTCTGCGGGAGAATATCTTAGCTCAGAGCAGCCTCGCTGACGGTGTTTGACACGCTAGCCACGCTGTTGTAAAAAAACCAATGAGAAGGATAAGTTGAACAAATCTCTATCAAAGAAAATCAAGGCGCTAACGACGAAAAACCAAGCCCGAAACTTGCGAGCTAGAGCTTTTGGCTCGTCGGCAAATCTTCTCAGAGGAAATCGAAAGACAACTCGGCCTCCACCCGATGTCTTACGACTCATAGACGCCGCACGGCAGTAACCTTACGGGGACTAGACAACTTTTAAAGAGCAGACCACCACATTGACCAAGCTGAACGTAACGGAGGGAAAAGGCGTCAACGATGGATGCGAACGAACCGATGTCGACGCAAGTGCACGCCTTAACATGTAGTTAAGAATAACACAACGAGGGAGATGGCACCAGGAGAACTTATTTTGGGTATGGCAAGAACATTACGCCGAAGAGCAAAAGAGCTCGATCCAAGATCAATACGACGAGTGGTGAACATATCGAGACCTAAGCGGGCCGAACTGTAAAAAAACTAAGACCCGAACAGGCTAAGCCAGTTCGTACTGTCAACTTATCATCTTTGCATCAAATTTCCGGTGAGGGATCAAAACAATTTGTGGAACCAGAAGGACTCAAGGATATGCTTCATGGCCTAACACAAACTTAGAAATCTTGTGAGGAAATCAAAGGAAAAGACGGACCCAAAGAAGTTAAAAATTTGCCAAGAGCCTGCGAACGAAGCAACTATAGAAAGCCGAGCAAGAAGGCGGAAACCAACTACGGTGCACCCCGACGATATCGGTATGCTTGGAATATGAAAATCCGGAAAGGTGCGTAGAAGTGGGGGCTCAGCTGGACAATTCAATCAAGGTCGAGCCAGTCGATTTTCAGAAGCAGAACGTCGATACTTTCGCGTGTACCGCAGAAGACACCAGGAATCAGTATCAACGCGATGTGATACAAGCTCAATGTCGACCTAACTTTCAAGCCAATAAAATAGAAAAGGAGAAAACTCGGACCCGAACGAGCCGTGTTGAATCCGACGAAGTACATACTTACAGTAACATCATCAACTCAAAAGGCGAGAATTATCTCACACGCGTTCCATAAGGATGCCGTGGTGAAATAATCTTCCTCTTTACACTCCAAAGCTTTACTTTTCAAGTTTAAACCCGATATTTAGCACTGTTTCTTATAGAAACCGAGAAACCCGAAATCTATCCTCACATTGGTTTTTGTTCCTCTTTGTGTACAAGTGATCCCTCCTTATCTCTCATGGGATCCTGAAAACATTAAACTAGACTAGAAAAAGCATTAATATGTACATGGATAAGCTTGGGGTGCCTCCCAAGAGCGCTTTGTTTTGAGTCACTTACCTTGACTTTTTTTGATTCTTTTTCAGTGTGAAGGGGGGAAATGAGCACCCCTCGATCCTGTGGGAGGATCCTTACTTTCCATAATCACCGAGATGAAATCAGTTAGAGATACAGGGAAGGTTCCCTCCTTGCTTGCCTTAGAACCCTCTTGATTGGTCAAATAGGTGTCTCTTATCACCTTAAGGTAAGCAAAGGGTCTAACCTTTCCCTTGCATTTCAGCTTGTATCTCATCTCACCACCAGCAGAGAGAAGAGGTTTGAGAGTAATACCTTCCAGAAGATCACCGAGGGTTGGTCCTTTCACATAGGCTTTCTTGCAAGTGATCACCTTTTTTGGTTCTTCTTGGACTTCTTCCGGTTGTCCCTCGAATATTGCATTGAGACAGACTCCATCAAAGCTAGCTCCATCATAACATATCTCCAGGGATGGATCTTTGGTCTTCTCAATCGCCTTCTTGAGCTCAAGGGAGTATGCATGCTCCTTTTCATTGATCCTTTTCCCTTTTGTGTCAAAATGCATTACCAAGCTTCCGATTACTCTTAGCTCTACCTTGCCGCTTTTGCAATCAAACATGCAACCGGCAGAAGCTAGGAATGGTCTTCCCAATAGGAGGGTCTCCTTGACATCTTGATCCATTTCTATCACCAAGAAGTAGCTTGGCAGTAGTACATTCCCAATCATGAGAAGTAAGTCCAGCAGCTTTCCAACAGTTTTTCTTTCACTGCCATCGGCCTGTGATAACGGCTTCTTGCAGTCGGTATAAGTGTCGTAGCCGAGACGCTTAGCCGTGGCTAGACTCATCACATTGATGCTTGCACCGAGATCACATAAACAATTATCAAAGGTGATCCCTTCGAGTGTGCATGGGATAGTGAATGATCATGGATCCTCTAGCTTCTTCACTACCACGGTTTCTTCTTTGGGTTTCTCTTCACGAGCTGCTGCATTCTTTCCAATAGTTGCCATTGCGTCGGCATAAAGCTTGTTCTTCAAAGTTACTAGGAAAGTTGGAATAGGCTTCGTTTTGTCGCCACTATTGAATAGATCTTCAACCTTTTTCAAAGTTTCAATCAATTCGGCCTCTTGTTCCTCTATGAGACGCTTCTTATGCTTCTGGGGGTATGGCATTGGCGGTTTGTAGACTCGCAGGAATGGTGCTTTTGGGGGATCAGCTGCTGCTTACTCTTCAGGGACTTCCAAATTTTTAGAACTCCCTCCCCTTCTTAGAATGTTGATGTCCTCATCGACTTGAGCCCGTTGTGGAGAAGTGATTTCGGGTAGATCCCGGTTTTCCTCGTCAAAAGTGGTGATCATTTGGCAATACTCCTTTGGGTTCATGACGGATTTTCCAGGAAGGTTGCTTGGCAGGCTTGTTGATGCAATGCCTTTGTTGTTTTCAAGTGTCTTGACACGAGCAGCCAAGGCTTCAATCTTCCCGGATAGTTCTGTGTTGACACAATCTATTTTGTTATGCACTTTAGCAAAACGTTTGTGTATATCCGCCTGGATATGTGTTTGACCTTGGAGAAGTTGCTTTAGAGTGCCTTCCAAGTCAAAACCAGCTTGAGCAGGTGGGTTTCCTTGTTGTTGTTGTAAACCAGGAGGTTCACCGGCTTGTTGTCGTGGCGGGTAGCTGCCTTGAAATTTGAATCGTGGTACAAAGCCTTGTTGATTCGTGTAAGTCACGAATTGTTTTGCTCCTCCTCCTTGTTGCTGAGGGTAGGTCTGGTCCTGTGGGTTAGCGACATTTGTGCTCCGGTAAGAAAGGTTGTTGTTGGGTTTCCAAGTGTTGTAACCTCCTTGAGCGTTGATGTAGTAAACATCTTCATACTGAATGTCCTCCCCTTCTTAGATTTGAGTGAGTTCTTCCACGAAATGGACTTCTTTTTGAGTTTGGACAAGTAGTAACTTGTCAAGCTTTTCATTGAGTTCTTTAATCACTTTCTGGCTTCCATCCACTTCTTCTTTGGTACCACGGTTGGATCTGTCATAGTCTTCGTGGTAAGAGGAGTCACTCTGAGCTAAGTTTTCAACTAGCTCGAGGCCATCTTCTACGTTTTTTGCTAGGAAATTTCCATTACTCGCCGTATCGAGCAGCATCCGAATTTTGGGAATGACACCTCGGTATAGTGTACTGAGGAGTGATTCTTGGCTGAATCCGTGGTGAGGGCACTAGGTAGTGTAACCCTTAAATCGCTCCCCGGCTTCACCGAATGTCTCATTGGATTTCTAAGTGAATCCACTGATTTCGTTCCTTAATCGGACAGTCCTCGATGTGGAGAAGAACTTGGTCAAGAAAGCCTTCTTGCATTCTGCCCACGAGGTGATGGATCCGTGGGGCAGTGTCTTCTCCCATGCGTGGGCTTTGTCTCCCTACGAGAAGGGAAACAAATGCAGCCTGAATCCGTCTTCGCTTACTCCATTGATCTTGGTCATGGCGCAGACACGGTCGAACTGGTCGAGATGGTTGAGTGGGTCTTCCAAAGGCAGACCGAAGAATCGGTTATTCTGCACCATGGAGATGAGACCACTTTTGATCTCGAAGTTGTTGTTCTGCACTAGTGGTGGTTGGATACCGTGTCGGCTTGCAGTCGATATCGGTGCATCTCCTGCACCGATTTGTCTCACAACCCTTGGACCAGCTGCAACACCAGGCTGCCCTTGAACGCCTTGTACGCCTTGTGAACCCTGAGGTCCTTGGTTCCTTTGTTGGCCTTGTGCACCAGCTGCGCCAGCAGCTCCTTAAGCATCTTGTTGGTTATCCATCGTCACACGGTTTACAATATCGGCTTGTTCCCGATTTCGTCTGGCTGATCTTTCAAGCAGGTGAATATCGTCGATTAGGGGAACAATATTTGTTGTACCGTGTGAACGTACGTTCATGTACCTGTTTCAACACAGAAACCAGAGTAAAAGTGTTAAATAGCATGTAAAATAAAAATTTGTCCTTGAAACTACCAAGAACCGAAATGTCTAAGTTAATCCCAAACGGCAACGACGCCAATTGATAACTCGGTTTTTAGGCATGTTGGGTCAATCTCCCAACACTGTCAACCGTATGCAGTATAGTGTATGGATATCAATCCATTTGGGAGCGTTAGTAAACAAATCGGTTATGCTGGATCTTGTGTCACTCAAGACCATAAATGGATGAACTTTAAACTATTCGAGCAAGAAGTAAAGATTTTGACGATAAAAAGATAAGTTTTCTAAGTAAAAGAAGGGTTAAGATGGGTTCTACGAACTAGGTAACTCGCAGTTCATTTATCAAGCTATAACTTTTGGATCACATCAAGACTTGGTCTTAGATGGTGATTCTTAGGTAAAGGGATCCTCAAATCGTTTAGCCCATGGTTTTTGGGTCTAAATTCTTTGAATCTCTATCACCATAGACTAGCTCTCGCATAGCGGTACAATAGAAGAAACAAGCATAATGCGACGTCCCTATTGAACCGTAAGATTCTTAGACAAATGGCTCGTCTGAGCGTATGGAATCAAACTCTTGTTCATAAATCCGGCTAAGCAAGCATGTGGTTTTCATGTCAAGCCGCCTGTGATCTTTAGCCTAGATGATCAAGCTGGACTAAGCTTTGGGTATAATAAACAAGAAATAATCTAACTTTATGTTTTAGCTAAGCAAGAAATCTAAAACCGAGAATCCCTTGGTTCTTTACCCCATCAAATTTGGAACTCCTTTATTTTCTTCTATTGATTTCTTTTATGCTTTCTATTCAAATAATGATTTCTGTTTCATTGATCATGTCTGAGTAGTTTGCTTGTTAGGTTTAGGGTTTTTCAA
>JAHZTW010000001.1:385870766-385924295 GCA_020283515.1 Alliaria petiolata
AATTAGTAACTAAAAACAAAAATTAAAAACCTAGACAAAATTCTAATACTAGAAATCTGTAGGCAACTAATCTCCTTCCCCGGCAACGGCGCCAAAATTTGATATGCTCTCAAATTTACCCTAGAGGTACTCTATCAAATTAAGAGATCACTGTAGTATTTAGGGATCGAATCCACAGGGAAGGGATAGTCACACAACGAACTTCTAATTTCGAATTAAGTTAAGAAGAATTAATTAAAAGTAAAAGACAGCGAATAATTAAAAGCGATGTAAGTTCAGGAGACGAAACGCTAGGTTCGGGGAAATTATCAGGTGAATCCTAATTGTAGATCTAGACAGAATGTTAGGAATTATGAAGAACAGTTCTTGAACTTGAAACACCATTATAAAATCAACCAACTCTCGCTGCGAAGATTATCTATGTCTAAACCCTAGAATTCCAAATCTCTTTGCAAATCCTATCAATTCAAACAAGCATTAATAATAGGTTCAATTGTTCATAAAACCCTAAACCAAATCTCTTTGCGAATAGGTATTTTGCTCATCTAACATTAGTACATGCAATCAATAATACTCTCGCATCTATTAATTAATCTAAGATCATATTCTAGGTCGCGAAGCTAGAATAAACATTAAACACAAATCCAGATGAAAAACTCTAATGATTTTATCCTAACAATTTAATTCGACCTAACAATTCATCATTTACCTTTGAAAAACCCTAAACCTAACAAGCAAACTACTCAGACATGATCAATGAAACAGAAATCATTATTTGAATAGAAAGCATAAAAGAAATCAATAGATGAAAATAAAGGAGTTCCAAATCAGATCTAAAGGAGTCTGATTTTTCTCTCCAAAAACCCTAAACTTCTATGATTCTTAAAGTATGAGATTTTGCCTAAACAATGGCTTTGACAACTATATTTATAGGCCTACGTTCGCATCTTCAATTCCTTGGAAGATTAGGAAAAGTCTTGGAGATTTCCTTTTCTTCAAAAACTGGAAATTTCTTGCTTCTCGAAATTGGAAATCCTTGTGTCGATTGACACTCATCGTGTTTCTTCAATCCGACTTCATTCCACTAAGCTCCAAAATGTATCCAAATCTCCAATTTATCTCCAACTGTACCTGAACCTGTAAAGACTCTATATAGACTCGAAAATAGCCAAAAGACTCTATAAAAACACTTATATCATGGTCTAAAAATGGGTAAAAATCATGATATATCAGCATTGACAAGCCCGGAGTGAACAAGAGCACCAGGATAAGGCATCCAGCCTTGAGGTATGTGCAAAGAGCCATTGAACATACCTTCTTTGCAAGGAAAGATTGTGGAGCCGTCCTGACCAAGGAGCTGGAGATAATGGATGACGGTCTGGTAGATATCATCCAAGAGACCCGAAATGGGACCGAGATGAAGGGAAGCAGACAGAGCACCGGGCTAATCACGATTCTGCTCAAAGAACTCCTCCACTATAAGTCGTGGATGATCTCCACGCCAAGCGAAAGGCCTCAAGTAGGCTATGGAGGAGTGGTATATGCCATTCTGAAGGGAGCTGGTGTTGATCTGGAGGAGCCAACACACGGAATCCGCTGGATAGACATCGTGTACTTGAAGAAGTGCCAATTTCTCGGGAAGCCATATCGGCATGGACACCGATATCAGTTCACCCTCTCATCTGAGAGAGCAGCCATGCTATTCCTGCCCAACCCGTACCTGACCACGATAAGGGAACCTCAGCATCTGGATTTCGAGCTGCAGGACGAGCACCTTTTCCCCTATGGACCGACTACTATGGGGACTACGAGGAAGAATATCGGGAGGAGGCCGATATAGTCGCTGAAGAGGAAGAAGAGAATGAAGACGACTATGAGGACTCTACAGATGAGTATGGTTTCCCCCTCTATGGAGCTGATCGTTACCATTTCGACACGATCACAAGTGCGACACACCGAACCCTCAAGACGGCTCACGATCGGATCAACGTACTCCAGCGGTATTGCAAATGGCAAGATCGCTCGATT
Organism: Alliaria petiolata; assembly: GCA_020283515.1. NCBI lineage: Eukaryota > Viridiplantae > Streptophyta > Magnoliopsida > Brassicales > Brassicaceae > Alliaria > Alliaria petiolata. The sequence continues at coordinate 385,872,795 of JAHZTW010000001.1, forward strand.
AAGAAGCTAGTCTCCACGGTGAAGGGGATTAAAGGACACGTGCAGGACCTGAAAGGCCAAATCAAGTCGCTCACCTCGAAGATGAAGGGGTCGACACCATCACCACAGCTTGAAGCCGATATGTCATCTGGAGAACCAGAAGGAGAAGAAGAAGAAGGGTCTGACAAAGCAGACAGCCAAATGCTCCAAGAGAGGCATTCCTTCTCGTTTTTACCAAGGGAGAACGCGCTAAGTGATCCAGGAAGGCAGTCCTGCCAAGAAGGAAGCATATCGAGGAAAAGACGTGCAAGCCAGTCCCCGATACCAGAATCGGACACCACGTCCTCACATCACACCGAACAATGAGGTACCACTCCAGAACCATTGTACATAATCATTTTTCTTTTGCTTTTTGCTTCTTGCTTTAAATTTTTGCTTTTTCCTAGGACCGTATTCTTCCTCTCTTCTATCACACAGGGACTGTGTGATTTAAGTTTGGGGGAGTACGTAGTACATGTATTCACATAGATTAGACATCATGCATTCATCAAATTTGCATAGAAAAACACAAAAAAAAATTAAAAAATTTTGAAAATTTATCCCACAAAAAGATTCATATAGTTGCATTTTCATATTAGGATTGAGTCTAAATACATTCATTTAGGATTCATGAGCATTCGCATAAGGTGTTAAGTATGACGAATCCTTGTAAATAGCCATTTTTAAGTCATGAATTCAATGTCTTAGTTCTTGTTTGTTTGATGCATTTTGGATTAGAGTGAGCTTAAGGCAGCACCACATTTGGAATTCGTCTAGTGAAATTCGGTCTTAGCTAGATGCATTGTGATTTGAACCAATTCCCTAATGAACTTGAACCGTTAAACTGAAATTTAATTATCTTGTTCATGTTTGTCGATTAACTCATAGATTTCACTTGGACTCCCTTTCCCTTTTGACCACTCTTCTGCTAGTCCAAGTACCAGACCACACCCAAAACCTAAACCTTCGTTTTAAACCATAAACACTTTTGTGAGAGCATGTGAGGCCTTTGCACCATTTTTGAATCTTCTTAGGCAAAAAGTGTTGGGTTTAGGCCGACTAGGTTGGATTTCCATGTAGATGTTGGCTCACAACTCGAGTCAACACTAGGCTAGGTGGTACAGATGCTAAAATGGCTTGATACCGAAATTTGAAGCCGATATTGTTGGTTAGACTAATAAGGGGGGTTGGGTTCCGATTGCTGATATATTGACAGAAAAGGGAAAAAGAAGGAAACCACTGAGTCAGACGGGGACATGTATAAAGGAGATGGCGGCAACAAATGAGGCTCGAAACCAAAAGAAGAAAAAGGCGATTCCAAAAAGAAGAAAAAGAAGGCCAAACAACAAAGTCCAAATCCGGCCAATAAAGGTGAATCAAGGAACGCACACAAGGATCCAGAAAGCTGAAACCGATCTCCAACAAAGAAGAAGCCCCCCGAAAATGACTAGGAAAGGTAATATCGAGGAGCAATAACGGGTATAAGGCGAGATGCCAAAGCAAAGGGTAGCTTAGGAAGGGAGAAATTAGACTAAGGTAGAAAACGAAATAGGTGTTTGGGTAGATGGGAATCTATCCTCGTATGCATCCATTGGTTTTTACCCTTAGTATTTTGCATTAAGAAGTTTCCTTTCTTGAGTTATCCTATTTAAACACTTAACCCGTTCGCACTACGAGTTCATGTTTAGCTCGTGACCTTACCATGAACCAAGTGAGTTGATTGATAGACATGAATGAGATCCACGCTTTAAATTTTCTTAATGAATGTGAAAGGGAATTGGGAATTTGAATGTGCATCTAAGTTGAGATTGACTTTGCTTGATGTTGTGATGAATGTGGCTAAGGCTTTTTGGTTTGGTAGAATTCAACCTGCATCCTAGAAACCTGAACTTAGACATTGAATTGATTTCTTTTAAATGACGTTTTGGATTCAAACTTACACCTTTTCTTTTAAAACCTCACCCCTCCAGTTGGCTTTTCCTTAAGGACAAGCAAAAAGTCAAGTTTGGGGGTGTTGATATCTTTGTAAATTACATGTTTTTAGCATACATTTCATGATAGTTAGGACCCCATTCATGCACTTTCATCTTAGTTTTCATCACATATTCACCCATGTTAAGTCTAAATGCATTAGGATAGGTCTTTGCATATTCTTGCATGTTTTGGAGTGTTTTCTCAGGTGCTTTATAAATGAGGATGGTCGAAAGAAGAAATCAAGAAGGGAGATCTCAAAAGGAGGACGAACAGATGATATCGAGCATGGATCACGACCCTGTAGCCGATATGGACAAGCGCATGATGAACCTCGACGAGTAACAGCGACTTGACTCCGAAAGAGGCACCACGGAACGAAGATCCATCAAGAGGATTCCATGAAGACGAATATTGGAGCAAGACAACGGGAAGTCCCCGATTCAAGAAACGGAGAAATCAAGCCATCACGACATGATCCCAAAGCACTTGCCCGATATGGAGACTGCTCGAAGAATCACGAAGAGATAGCATATCGGCTTGCTCACCACGACATGAAGCCGATACGCTACAGTCCAAAAGACTACCATTTCGGGAAAGTGGTCCTAACGTTTTAGGTTTTTCCTCTTTCATGTATAAATACTTTGTCCCCCACGCATATCTCTCAACCACATGTTCCATTTTTAGTTTTCTGTCTTCTTTGCAAACCGAGAACTTGTAGCATTTTCCACCATTGAAGCTTATTTCAAAGCTTTAATCTTTTAATATATTTTGAAATTTACAAGTATTGTTTCATAGCATTTTCTTGTAAAGCTTCTTTCTTTTCTTGTTTTCGACTATCTTACAGCATATGAGTTACCTTCTCATCCTCATGAATCTTGAGGTTTCTCAAATGGCGTGTGAGTAGTCCTTTTTAGGGTTTTTGATGGGGTAAAGAACAAAGGGATTCTCAGTTTTAGATTTCTTGCTTAGCTAAAACATAAAGTTAGATTCTTTCTTGTTTATTATACCCAAAGCTTAGTCCAGCTTGATCATCTAGGCTAAAGATCACAGACGGCTTGACATGAAAACCACGTGCTTGCTTAGCCGGATCTATGAACAAGAGTTTGATTCCATATGTTTAGACGAACCATCTGTCTAATGGTCTTACGGTTCAATAGGGACGTCGCACTATGCTTGTTTCTTCTATTGTACCGCTATGCGAGAGCTAGTCTATGGTGATAGAGATTCAAAGAGTTTAGACCCAAAAACCAAGGGCTAAACGATTTGAGGATCCCTTTACCTAAGAATCACCATCTAAGACCAAGTCTTGATGTGATCCAAAAGATCTAGCTTGATAAATGAACCGAGAGTTACCTAGTTCGTAGAACCCATCTTAAACCTTCTTTTACTTAGAAAGCTTATCTTTTTATCGTCAAAATATTTACTTCTTGCTCGAATAGTTTAAAGTTCATCCATTTATGGTCTTGAGTGACACAAGATCCAGCCTTTAATTTCTTTTATTACAAAATCTCTATCTTTCACCATATCGACTTGACTTATAACGACCAACATAACCGATTTGTTAACTAACGCTCCCAAATGAATTGATACTCATACACTATACTGCATACGGTTGACAGTGTTGGGAGATTGACCCAAGAGGCCTAAAAACCGAGTTGTCAGACGTTGATTTCGTCAAATCTTACATCTCACCACACTCGCTTCAGAGTCTATCGAGCTGGGGGCTAACTATTTTTAGATGCATAAACCATCGAGGCAAAAGAGGATCTCCATGAAGGAATCGAAGTAAAAATTCAGCCGTCAAGCAAAGTACGCCTCGGTACAACAAAACGGAAAGCGCTTCGGTGCAATATTGTGGAAAACGCCTTGGAAACAACTTAAGTGTCTCGGTGACAAGTTAAACGCCTCGACAACAACTTAAATGTCTCGGCGACAAGTAAACGCTTCGACAACAAATTTAACGCCTCGGCAACAAGGAAGCTCAAGGAAACTATCATTTATCTACTCATACACTTAGAGAACCGAGCAAGAGAAAGAGAAGCTTATCAAACCTCACTAGTTTTGATTCCAGCCAATTGATTTCATCATTTGGATCATCCAGAAACGCTTCAGTAGCAAAGAAAAATGCATCGATGTCAAAGCTGAACGTCTCAGGACAAAGTAGATGCCTCACGCCCAAGTAAAACATCTCGGCAACGAAGTTGCACTCCTCGACACTAAGTAGAATACCTCGGTCAGGACTTAAACGGCTCGGCAACGGGTTAACCACCTCGGCAACAGGTTAAACACCTTGGAGACGAGTTAACAGCCGAACGAACAACCTAAAACGTCTTGGCAATAAATCAAACACTCTGTTACGAAGTCAATAATGCCTCGTCGACAACTCGAACGTTTCTGCAGAACGCTTTGGTGACAAGCTTGACATTCCAACGATAAGTAAAAAACCGAGTCAAAGCAAACGCCTCGGTGTCGAAGCAGAATGACTCAGAATGAAGTGAAACATCGAGGAGACGAGGCCAAACGCCTCGATGTCGAAGCAGATGCCTCAGAATGAAGTGAGACATCGAGGAGACGAGGCCAAACGCCTCAGTGACAGATCAGGGCACCTTCAGACATCAATCTTGCCTAACTTAACACCTCCTCACACACACTCATGCGTTTAACGAGCTGGAGGGCTAATTGTTGGGGTCGGTTTTCACCCAGGCAAGATCGGTCGAGGAAGCGACTAAGTATGGAAGGAGATTTCCGAAGCGTGCATAAACCGAGCACAAACCGGGCTCGACTCGGTGCACAAACTGTGCAGAAACCGAGCTGAACTAAACCGTGCAAAAACCGAGCACAATCCGGGCTTGGCTCGGTGCACAAACTGTAGAAACAAGCTGAACCGTACCGTGCACAATCCGAGCACAATCCGGGCTTGGCTCGGTGCACAAATTGTGCAGAAACCGAGCCGAACCAAAACCGTGTACAAATTGTGCAGAAACCGAGCCGAACAGAAGAATGTACGAATTAAGCACGAGCCGAACCAAACCAACATCTCCCCTTGACAATCCGAGCAGCAGACCCACGAAGTTATCCGAGCCCAAAAATAAGGCACGAGTACGAACCCAAAACAAGGCACGAGGCCAAGCCCAAGACGGATTGTTATGCAAATGGGCCGAGTCCTAGCCCACGAGGAAATTCGAAGCGAGGTTCGCCCTAGAAGACAAAGCCTCGTTGAAGGGAGCGCCGCCAAGGGGAGATAAAGAAGAATCTACGAGAATATTTTCCAAGATCTTCACTTAGATTTACGAATAGAGATGTATAAATAGGACCTTTAACTCATTGGTAAAGGGGATCCGCGTTTTACCTAGAAAATACTTGTACCCTAAAATGCTTGTCACAGCAACTCTAATAAAATCACCATCTTTGGATCTCTGTTTCGGTTTCTTACTTAGAATCTTTGCGTCCTCTTTTATTTTCTTAACAGATAATTTGTTGTGGTAAATCTAGCACGCACAATTTGGCGATAGAAGGAAGGGGCAGAACTATTCTTACACCGAGAACCGACGCACACAAGATCTAATGAGATGACCAGAGTGCGGAACGTCGACAACGCCATCGAAACGGCAAACGTCGACAACACCACCCGAGCGAACCTTCCCGGAGGAGACGAGACGCCCGACGCCACTCAGCATGCGTAGATCAGAGCCGAGGCGATCTCAGCATCCATGGCCGAGATGAGCTAAATGATGGCGATGTAATGATGAGAACGGTGGAGCAGGGCAGACCTTGGAGAACCTGCCAACGGAGAGCCGAGCCCAGAACCACCAGATCTAGAGCTTGACCTTAACCGGAAGGTTTAGGTGACTTGGCCTCAATCTGACGGCGCTCAACTTCTTAACGTTAGGCGCCATCAAAACCTGGGCAAGAGGTTTCCAATCGCAACGCATCTCCGGAGAACAAACGCTAGTAGCTACGAGGCCTAACATCGCTGAAGCACCTCGTCTGATCCGAAGAGTAGCCGGCGCAAGAGGAAACCAGAAACTTTACAGAACCCTAGGCGAGCCCACCGACGGCTCAACAACCCCATCAGCGAAATGAGAAATCCGAACCGATACGGGATTAAAGCAACTTGATGCGACTGTCGCTGCGGCGCAACAAGCCAGAACCTTAGAAGAGGAGCTCTGCTCGGAGCCACCTTGTCTGATCCGAAGAGTAGCCGGCGTAAGAGGAAACCAGTAACCTGACAGAACACTAGGCGAGCCCACCGACGGTTCGGCAACTACAACAGCGATAGGCTAAACCCAAACCAATACGGGATTGACGCAGCCTGACGCGACTGTCGCTTCGGCGCAACAAGTCAGAATATTGGAAGTGGAGCTTGTCTCGAAGCCACATTGTTTGATCGGAAGAGGAGAAGGCGAACGAAGGAACCAACGCCCCATGGAACCTTGGACGAGCCCATTGACAGCTCGGCGGCCAACAGTGGAAGGGGAAGATCGATCCGACGCGGGAGAGACGCAACCTAATAACCGACGCACTATCCAGACGAGCCCCGAAGGACGAACCAAAACAGATTCGCCGAGCCCAACCCAGCGAGCCGAAGCGATGCACTCGACAAAATCCGAGCCCACTTGGCTCAGGCAAATACCGATGGGTCGGCAGACGTAACACTGATTGGAGAAGCCCGAGCCGATGCGCCATCAATAAAACCTCACACAACTATCATCACGGCACGGCAAGCAAGAACTTCAGAAGAAGGCCGCGGCTTGGAACAAGATCAACGTTTAGCCGGAGAAGAGGAACTATCCCGACGAGCCCTAAATGGCAAGCCGTAACCGTTTTGCCGAGCCCAACATTGGAGCCGAGACGATGCTGTTGACAAAATCCGAGCCGTCTTGACTCACAAAAATGCCGAAGTGAGGAAATCTGGTCGCACGTCCACAAAGCCACCTGCGCGGTCCCGGAGATAGTTGTCATGTTAAAGGAGACCCACACGATGCCATTCACGACGCGCAACAACGAGGCAAAAGTGTCCTAAAATATTCGACTTCCAATATACAAAGGGATAACCGACCTGCAGGAACACTTTAGAGCGGTTTGCATCGTAATGGAACGAGCCATCTTTAGGGAAAATGAGCAAGGAGACCAGGAAGCATACGGAAGCTCGGGTGAAAACGTCGAGGAATTGACAATCACAATGCTTATCGGAGGCTTTGACAAATAGGATCCGGCACATTCCAAGAATAAATCTGATACAACTGTCGCCTCGGCCCCATAGACATTTAACGGAGGAAGAGAAATCTTTTGTCGATCAAACAAGCGCAATGCACCGACGAGCCCGAGATGACATGCCGAGGCCAATTTGCCGAGCTGCAGGATACTAGTAAGCAGAAGTGGATTCTGCAAGCTGACACAACATTCACATTGGCATATGGAGCAAGTACCGTCAAAGAAGAACTCTGCTCGGAACAAAACATACGCTTAACAGAGGAGGAGAAAATTCGCTTTACGGTCAAACAAGCAGAGTGCGCCGACGATACCAAAACGATGAGCTGAGGCCAGTTCATTTAGCTGCAAAAACGAGCTGATCCCAAAGTAACGAACTTGACGAGATCCAAGTCCCCATGGCTCGAGCAACAACCAAATTCATAACCGTCCGATCCCAGGTGCACAAAGTAACTAGCGCGGCACCAGAGATATATCGTATTCTGCGGGAGAATATCTTAACTCAGAGCAGCCTCGCTGACGGTGTCTGACACGCTAGCCATGCTGTTGTAAAAACCAACAAGAAGGAGCAGTTGAACAACTCTCTATCAAAGAAAATCGAGGCACTAATGTCGAAAAACCAAGGCCGAAACTTGCGAGCTGGAGGTTTTGGCTCGTCGGCAAATCTTCCCAGAGGAAATCGAAAGACAACTCGGCCTCCACCCGATGTCTTACGACTCCTAGACGCCGCACGGCAGTAACCTTTGGGGGACTAGACAACTTTTGAAGAGCACACCACCACATTGACCAAGCTGAACGTAACGGAGGGAAAAGGCGTCAACGATGGATGCGAATGAACCGATGTCGATGCAAGTGCACGCCTTAACTTGTGGTTAAGAATAAGGCAACGAGGGAGATGGCACCAGGAGAACATATTTTGGGTATGGCAAGAACATTACGCCGAAAAGCAAGAGAGTTCGAGACCTGAGCGGGCCGAACTGTAAAAAAACTAAGACCCAAACAAGCTAAGCCAGTTCGTACCGTCAACTTATCATCTTTGCATCAAATTTCCGGGGAGGGATCAAAACTATTTGTGGAACCAGAAGGACTCAAGGATATGCTTCATGGCCTAACACAAACTTAGAAATCTTGTGACGAAATCAAAGGAAAAGACGGACCAAAAGAAGTTAAAAACTAAACAAGAGCCTGCGAACGAAGCAACTATAGAAAGCCGAGCAGGCAGGCGGCAACCAAATACGGTGCACCCCGGCGATATCGGTATGCTTGGAATTTGAAAATCCGGAAAGGTGCGAAGAAGTGGGGGCTCAGCTGGACAATTCAATCAAGGTCGAGCCAGTCGATTTTCAGAAGCAGAACGTCGATACTTTCGCGTGGACCGCAGAAGACACCCGAATTCAGTATCAACACGACGTGCTACAAGCTCAATGTCGACCTAACTTTCAAGCCAATAAAATAGAAAAGGAGAAAACTCGGACCCGAACGAGCCGTGCTGAATCCGACGAAGTACATACTTACAGTATCATCATAAACTCAAAAGGCGAGATCCATCTCACACGCGTTCCATAAGGATGCCATGGTGAAATAATCTACCTCTTTACACTCCAAAGCTTTAACTTTTCAAGTTTAAAGAGCAAAAGCCGGATACAATCCCGCATAATTTCTAAGTCACGAACAACTCTAAGTCGAGCACGTCTTGCACGTTTGTATTCAGGATAAGCCGAGAATTTTATCCTCGCACCCAATACAGCCAAAGCCAAGCTCACCTGGCAATATAAGAGCCGAGTCCATCTTGAAAAAGAACAAGCATAAAGCCGAGCACAATCTCACACATAAAAGGCTGATCTAGAATCAAGTCGATCTGATTATCCTCTGGCAAATTCACCAAACTTGATTTGCTTTCACACATGAACTACGGGGCGGTTTGATCCCCGAAAGGGGTACGTAGGCAGCTCGAATCATGACTAGTTCAATTGTCCCCACCCTAAAAGGGGGGGGAGTGGGGTACGTATATTCATATACTCTCACGCTCTGTAAACTATAAAAAAAAATTCGAATACAGTATCATTTCGTGCGTTGTTGGCCACAACATACGAACCTCTACATCCCGAATGGGATCCTAACCTTCACGTTTCTATAAGAAACCATAAGGTTCTCTACATCCTCCACGGATTTAAGCGCGCTATATTAATTCAGATTGGGTATATCCTGGTCAAATATCCCTTAGGTATATCCCGAGAGATATTCTAACGGCTTTTCTCAAAACGGGCTCATAAGTCATTTGAAACACGCAAGTCCTAAGCTAGAAGAGGAACACCTAAACCCAAACTCTTACATAACGTTGATCCTCGATATCTCATGAACATTACTGCTTGAGCGTTGATCGCCTAAGTACGAGATAACTAAACTTGTTCGACTAAAAACCCGATAAATAGATCGCTTCTAAGCAACATCGGTCTAAAACAAGGCTTAGGTGAACCCGAATCACTTCGGCAAAGTAATCGTTCATTCCTAACAAGAACGCCCGAACCCAGTTCTTACATAACGTTGAACTTCAACATCTCACGAACGTTGTACTGCTCGAGCGTTGATCGCCTAAGTACGAGATAATTAAACATGTTTGACTTAAAGCTCAAACCAAAGCTTAGGTGAATCTCAATCGCTTCGGCAAATAAATCATTCACCGCCTAAGTAATAAACACTAAGCCAATAAATGGCTCGCTTCTTAGCAACGCTGGTCTTCAACATCTCGCAAACATAATGCTTGATGTATATCGTCTAGTATGAGATACTTAAATATGTTTGATCCAAAACCCAGTATTCACAAGCTTCTTAGCAGCGCTGGTCATGAACGTCTCTTGACTTAACAAACATTCACTAAGTGTGAATTTGAAGGAAACGCCAAAGCAGAACATCTTAAACCTAGCATCAGCTCGTTTCTTAGCATCCCTTTACGTCGCATCATGACTTATTTTTCTCAAACTTCCTGAGTGTAAATCTACTCAAAAAACAGAAAGTCAAAAATCATATCATATAATAATGTTGACAAAGCCATCCAAACATTATACGCAACGCAAAAAACAAGGAGGAGTTCTAATATCTCGATAATAGCAAACGAGAAAACAAAGCTAAAGGAGTAGAGCTTGGAGCAGGAGTAGAGCTCGGTGTGGGAGTCTTCTCAGGAGCATATTTATTTTCGGGAGCTAAAGTCGTCACGGGAGTTTGCTCGGTGCCTAAAACAGAAATCAACTCAGTACCCAAGGGATTCCATAGTCTGACGAAACCGGAGAAACTTTTGGCTAGTCTCTCGGTCCGGTGGCAATTCTCTCATATTCTATATACGCAATATCCATCAAGTCAACTCCTCTAGCTCGGCCATACTCTTTACAACCTTCGCCAGCTCGTCACAAGCTTTACCTTTTACAAATCAACTACAAGCACAAAATCTGCGGCCATTGGAGCTCGACAACTTGTTCGTCAAAATACTTATCTTCCATCTAGGCCAACTTCTCCATCATCGCCAAGGCATCCTTCTTCGTATCATCAACTTCTAAACGCCTCGTCAACATGCAAAGTTACCCTGACGCAACTCAAATGCCTCGTCGGTTCACCAGCATTGAAACGCCTCACTAGAATGGCTCGTCAACCACCAAGTATTATAACTTCAACTTACGAAGTCGGAGATTCAGCGAAGGAAACCTCGTCTTTCGAACACTTTTTCAAAACACTGCCGAAAGAAATGCTTCGGTGGTAGGAGAAGTGCCCCAGCAAACGAAGAGACGCCTCTGGAGAGAAGCACATCGACAAAGGAAGAAACATCTCGGCAACATATCGCCTCGGCATTAGTAAAAATGCCTCAGCAACGAAGTGAGACGCCCTGGCAAACTTGCCAGTCATATCTACGATTCGGGACGTTGATTTCGTCAAAACTTAGATATCACCACACTCGTTTCAGAGTCTACCGAGCTGGGGGGCTAACTATTTTTAGATGCATAAACAACCGAGGCAAAAGAGGATCTCCTTGAAGGAACCGAAGTAAAAATTCAGCCGTCAAGCGAAGTACGCCTCGGTACAACAAAACGAAAAGCGCTTCGGTGCAATATTGTGGAAAACGCCTTGGGAACAACTTAACTGTCTCGGTGACAAGTTAACGCCTCGACAACAACTTAAATGTCTCGGCGATAACTTAAACGCTTCGGCAACAACTTTAAAGCCTCGGCAACAAGAAAGCTTAAGGAAACTATCAATTCTCTACTCATTCACTTTGAGAACCGAGCAGGAGAAAGAGAAGCTTATCAAACCTCACTAGATTTGATTCCAGCCAACTGATTTCATCATTTGGATCGTCCAGAAACGCTTCAGTAGCAAAGAAAAACGTATCAATGTCAAATAAGAACGTCTCTGGACAAAGTAGACGCCTCGCGCCCAAGTAAAACATCTCGGCAACGAAGTTGCATGCCTCGGCACTAAGTAGAATACCTCGGTCAGGACTTAAACGGCTCGGCAACGGGTTAAACACCTTGGAGACGAGTTAACAGCCGAACCAACAACCTAAAACGTCTTGGCAATAAATCAAACACTTTGTTACGAAGTCAAAAATGCCTCGTCGACAACTCGAACGTTTCTGCAGAACGCTTCAGTGACAAGCTTGACATTCCAACGATAAGTTAAAAACCGAACCGACGCCTCGTCAAAGCAAACGCCTCGATGTCGAAGCATAATGCATCAGAATGAAGTGAGACATCGAGGAGACAAGGCCAAATGCCTCGGTGATAGATCAGGGCACCTTCAGAAATCAATCTTGCCTAACTTAACACCTCGTCACACACACTCATGCGTCTATTGAGCTGGGGGGCTAACTGTTGGGTCCGGTTTTCACCCAGACAAGATCGGTCGAGGAAACGACTAAGTATGGAAGGAGATTTCCGAAGCGTGCATAAACCGAGCGCAATCCGGGCTTGGCTCAGTGCACAAACTGTAGAAACCAAGCTGAACCGAACCGTGCACAAACAAAAGCACAATTCGGGCTCGGCTCGGTGTACAAATTGTGCACAAACCGAGCCAAACCAAAACCGTGTGCAAACTGTGCAGAAACCGAGCCGAACCAAACCAACATCTCCCCTTGACAATCCGAGCAGCAGGCCCACGAAGTTATCCGAGCCCAAAAATATGGCACGAGTTCGAACCCAAGACAAGACACGACTTCGAACCCAAGACAAGGCACGAGGTCGAGCCCAAGACGGATTGTTATGCATATGGACCGAGTCCTAGCTCACGAGGATGTCCGAAGCGAGGTTCGCCCTAGAAGACAAAGCCTCGTGGAAGGGAGCGCCGCCAAGGGGATATAAAGAAGAATCTACGAGAAGATTTCCCGAGATCTTCACTTAGATTTACGAATAGAGATGTATAAATAGGACCCTTAACTCATTGGTAAAGGGGATCCGCGTTTTACCTAGAAAATACTTGTACCCTAAAAAGCTTATCACAACAACTCTAATAAAATCACCATCTTTGGATCTCTGTTTCGGTTTCTTACTTAGAATCTTTGTGTCCTCTTTTATTTTCTTAACATATAATTCGTTGTGTGAAATCCAGCACGCACAATCATCCAAGGATCTGAGTCGGCTAAAGAAGCATGGGATACTCTGGTAAATCACTTTGAAGGAGACACCAGTGTAAAGAGGACTCGTATAGATCATCTGGCATCACAATTTGAGAATCTCAAGATGAGTAAAGATGAATCCATTGCTAGCTTCACGGCTAAGATCAGCACTATAGCAAATGAAGCATCAGTATTGGGAAAGAAATACAAGAGAAAGAGCTTGTAAAAGAGTTGCTTAGATGTCTTCCTGCAAAATACTCTGCTCATAAAGTTGTGCTCAAATATTCCATGAACACTGATGATCTTAAGTTTGACTACCTTTGTGGAATGCTCAAGGCAGAGGAAATGGAAACAGTTATTGATCAGTCGAGTGTGCAGAAAGGGATTGCTTTCACTGCTGAAAGTGAGGTAGACAGAGTAAAGCAAATTGAAGAAAACATGAGTCTTATGGCTAGAAATTTCAATAAGATGCTGAAGTGTGTTGAGAAAGTTCAAAACAGGACCTTTAAGAAGTTCCAACGGGGTGATAGCGACAGAGGACATAGATACGACGGAGATCGTGGAGACAGAGGACGGAGATATGATGGAGACCGTGCAAATAGGAAGAAGGACTTACAGTGTCACGAGTGTGAAGGATTTGGACATTTCAGAAATGAGTGTCCATTAGCTAAAAGAAAGGAATTAAAATGTCTATAATGCAAAGGCTACATACATATTAAAATTGAATGTTCTAGCTCGCAAAAAGGTAAAGAAAAGTCTCTGGTGGTTTTCAATGATAGTGAGTCAGATGGTGACGAATCTCAAGATGAAGAACTGATGCTCAACTTTGTTGCTTTCACTGCTAAGGGTGAAAAATCCGATGAGGATGAAGGCTCAGACTCTGAGCCTGGCACTGATGATGAAGGAGATTTCAACTTTAAACAGGAATACAGTGATCTGTACAACAAGAATGTAGCTCTCATCAATGAAAATCTACAACTTATCAAAGACAAAGCTATGATGAAAGCTCAGCTGAACATTCTTGAATGTGAGAAAGATGGTCCTTTAGTAGGCGAGATGAGTGTGAATTTAACTACAGAGACAGAAGTTGAAAAACTCAGAAAATAGCTTTTGGAAGAAAAAGAGAAGAACATAGTTCTAGAAGTAAATGTAAAGCGAATCATCGCAACATGTGCTGAAGAAGAAGAAAAGGAAAAAAATATGCTTTATGAGTTGAATGACAATCACAAGAAAATACGGATGCTGAATTCTGGAACCAAAGACCTTGATCAGATTATGTCTATGGGACAACCTCCTAAGAATAATTGAGGTTTAGGCTTTGATGGCGTTACATGTAGCTCTACTAACTTCATTCGAGGATCAACCACCAAATCACTACAACATGAGCCTAAGGAAGTCGTAAAGGAAAACTTTAAGAAAGTTACTCCTCGGAATCATTAAGTTACAAACAGTGTGACGAGGATGAAGAAAAGAACTAAGAGGCGATGTTACTACTACAACTTTCTGGGACATCTCAGGTCAGAATGTCCAAAGCTCAAACAAGGGGAACGAATCAGACAAGCCTGGCGTAAGAATCAATGCTATCCTGAACCTACATGCTTTGGTAAAGTCTGGATAGCCAAAATAAATCCATCCAGAGAAAGGACTCTCAGCATGAGGTTGCATAATGAAACTGATGTTGACACTGGAAGTAACAAGATGGATCTTACAAGCAATGTTGCATACATGTCCACTGAAATACAAGATGAAAATCCGTGGTATTTTGACAGTGGATGCTCACGACATATGACTCGCAATCAAAGTGTCCTAGATTTGTTTACTACAGTCAAAGGTGGTAGAGTTACGATTGGTGATGGAGGACAAGGAAAAATCAGAGGTGTTGGCAATATGGACTCTGAAGAAAAACCTCAGTTGGTCAACGTATACTATGTAGATGGGTTAAAGGCAAACCTCATCGTCTCAAGCAGAAACCTCCACAGACATGGTTGCTTCAGAGGAATTTGGTTCAAAGATTGAGAAAGCATGATATCAAGAACCTAAAGCCGTGAAAGTTCCTAAAAATCACTCACTTGATCACGTCATTGGTGGAGTATTAGATGAAAGACTGACAGTATGCATGAAGAACTCGAGCAGTTCTGGATATTGGATGTCTGGAAACTTGTTCCTGAACCAAAAAGAATAAATGTTGTAGGAACCAAATGGGTCTAGAAAAATAAAATTGATGAAGAAGGCAATGTGGTTCGAAACAAAGCTCGGTTGGTAGCTCAGGGATACTCTCAGATTGAAGGAATTGATATCGATGAGACCTTTGCCTCTGTGGCAAGGCTGGAATCTATTAAACTTCTGTTTGGTATGGCCTACATACTAAGTATCAAGCTATTTAAAATGGATGTTAAGAGCGCCTTTTTAAATGGTCTATTAAAAGAAGAAGTTTACGTTGCTCAGCCTAAAGGATTTGAGGATCCAAAATTTCCTGACCAAGTGTACAAGTTAAACAGAGCTCTATATGGATTGAAGCAAGCTCCACAGGCATGGTATGAAAGATTAGCTCATTTTCTCTTGAATGCTAATTTCACTCGCGGAAGTGTTGACAAAACCTTGTTTATTCAACAAGTGGACAAAGACATTCTTATCGTCCAAATATATGTTGATGACATTATCTTTGGAAGCACGTGTGAAAGGCTTGTGAAACAGTTTGTCTCCACAATGACCAAGGAATTCGAGATGAGTATGGTTGGTGAGTTGAATTATTTCCTTGGACTACAGGTGAAACGGTCTCAAAATGGAATTTTTTTGTTTCAGGCTACATATGCCAGAAATCTGGTGAAGCGATTTGACATGCAGACAAGCAAGACCGCTAGAACACCTATGACACTACCAGTAAGTTGTCTCGCGACAGTGATGGTGAGAAGGTTGATGAAAAACTCTTCAGAGCTATGATCGGTAGTCTACTCTATCTTACAGCTAGCAGACCTGATTTGTGCCTAAGTGTCGGATTGTGTGCAAGATATCAAGCATCCCCTCAAGTATCACATCTAAATGCAGTCAAGCGTATCATAAAATACGTCAAAGGTACACTCGATTTTGGAATAAATTTTTCAAAGGATACTAATGAGAACCTTGCAGGTTTCTGTGATGCCGACTGTGCAGGCTGCCTTAATGATAGGAAAAGCACCTCTGGAGGATGTTTCTTCCTTAGAAACAACATGACCTCTTGGCACAGCAAAAATCAGAGTTGCATATCACTCTCTACAGCAGAAGCCGAATACATAGCACTTGGAAGTTGTTGTACTCAGCTACTCTGGATGTGACAAATGCTTGTTGATTAGGGTATGTTTTCAAACTCTATGTTAGTCCATTGTGATAACAAAAGTGCTATAGACATTTCAAAGAATCCGGTTCAACATTCTCGTACTAAACATGTTGATATTTGACATCATTTTGTTAGAGAATTAGTAGAGGAAAAACTTGTAGTTATCGAACATGTTGCATCTAAGAACCAACTTGCGGACATCTTTA
The DNA here is from genome assembly GCA_020283515.1 of Alliaria petiolata. Lineage (NCBI taxonomy): Eukaryota > Viridiplantae > Streptophyta > Magnoliopsida > Brassicales > Brassicaceae > Alliaria > Alliaria petiolata. Next base: position 385,889,116 of record JAHZTW010000001.1, read on the forward strand.
CTAAACCTATTGATCTCAATAGCTTTCTGTATTTCAGAAATGCTTTGGGTGTGTGTGAGAACTAAATATACATGATGCAAAGGGTGTGGAGCTGCAGAGAAAAATGCTAGATTATATGCAGTCAAACCAAAAACTTCATTCTCGTAAGTCAACTTTCCCTTGTAGTGATATGTACTATATGTTAAGATCTATGTAGTGTTGCTCCGTGAGATGAACACTCAAGTTGGAACTGGATGCTAAAACGTTTTGTGTCTAACCTTGATCAATGTTCAGATGGAGCTAAAAACTCTTGATAATACTGAGGAGTGTATATGTGGTATCTTGAAAAGGCCTAAAATGACTGACACTCACTTTAGAATCTGAATGCTAAAACACTTAAGCGGAAGCTGGTCACTGTCATGATTGAGCAGGAGTAAAAGTCACTCCAAGTAATTGAAATCCTCTGAGTTTGGTCGTATAAAAAAACTGGTAACTCGTATGCAAAAGCAGCCCGGCTGAGTGTTAAGCTGCATACATAACTCATTAAGAGGAGATCAAATAAACAGCGAGTGACTCTCTCCTTGGTGTATTTAAAAAAAAACTCATATTGAAGCAAGTGAAGAGGGAGGCTCTGTTTCCAGTCTTATCAAGGTTTGAATCCAACATGCGTAGATTGTATGCATAACGTGTATGTTTTGCTACTGGGTAGTTGATCAAGTAGTTTGTAAGCGGCTCAGCTGAGTGTCTGCTGCATTCTTGAACGAGTTTGCTGCTATTTCTTGAACTTTTTATGCATATGATTTAGTATAAAATATGTGGAAACGCTCCCTTTGCATCCACCAACAAACACACCGAGAGACAAAGTGTTGGTTTCTAATGCAGAGATTGAAAAATCATGATATGTCTTAACGTGTGGTCAGTTCTCTAGATGTATATATGTCTTGTTTAACTACATGGGGTCTTCACTAATTGTCCTCAATTTGATCGTTTCATGTGTTAACAACTGTGTCACACATAGTTGTTGATACAAGCTCATAAACCAGCATTGATCCTACTGATGGAATTCGTACAATGAAACAAGCTCCAAGAACAAGATCAGGAACTAAGGATCTAAGTGAGAGCTTTAATCAAGCTGTGGAAACACTACTCACCAACATGGAGCTTTAAGATATTACATCTCAACTCAACAAGCTAAGCATTTCCAGAGAAGCTGCACTAGCACAAGCAGAGATTGAGGATCACGGCATTATACAAGCTAAAGAGACAAGACAAGAGCATCCAGAAGCTGTTTCATTCAACAATAACGGTCCAAGTATGAAAACTATGGGTTATATCAAAGCATGGCCGGTTATTCAAAAGGAGAAAGGACTTACCTTATTTAGCATTGAGCTACTCAAGTAGCTAAACCAAACGCAGCATTTTATGGCCAAGGTAAGACCATTTCATTTCAGTTCCATATGATTATTTCACTAATAAAAACTTTGGTTTATTTCTGTTTAGGCTTAGTAGTTTTTTATTTTCATTTCTTTAGTAGCTAAGGCATATGTTAGCCATCATTTACATTTTATATTAGAGTAAGGCATATGTTTGGCCATTTTATTTACATTTCAATTTTAATGTAATCTGCTTCAAGTCCCCTAGAAGGGCATAGCTGTTTGGACTAGTATATAAAGTCCCCTCTCACAGCAGTGTATTTTTACCATAGATCAATAAAGAACAGAACTTTCTTGCAAAAGAAAAACCCTCCAGCCGTCAGGCTAGAACCCTTTCATACTCATCTTGTGCGATTCATTTGAGTGTGTGAGATTTGTCTTATCAAAGCTTAGATCCATAAAGCTTTGTGGCGACTTCATCCCCATGTTACTAATCCGCATCCCCTTCACTAATCAAACCAGCTAGAGTTGAACAGCCATCTGTTTTGATTCCATACTCATCCCCATCGCTCATCTTCCATCCATTGATCTTGTTGAGAGAGTTGAACAGCCAGCAACTAGATCCCATCATCCACCAACGAGATCACCCTCCCGTGATCTTGTGTCATCTGGTATCAGAGCTGAAAAGCTCCTAATCAGGTGTATCCTATCGTTTTACATCTGTTTACCATCGTTTTTGTTTAGATCTTTAATTTTTTTGAGTTTCTGCATTTCTGGTGTTCTTAGTTTTTGATTTCTGCATTTCTGTTTAAGCATCCATAAATCAAAAAGCCATAAAAAAATCTGTTTTTGCGTTTCTTTCATTGTTCTGCATCCATTCCATTCAAAAAAAAAATATAAAAAGCATTTGCATATGCCTTTGCATCTCTGTTTCCTGCGTTTTTGTTCATCTTGTGTTCTTTGTTCATTTCTGCATTTGTTAGTTCATCTTGTGTTCTTTGTTCATTTCTGCATCCATATAAAACCGAAAAAGCCGAAAGAAATTTGTTAGTTGACCTGTTTCCATTTCTTTCATTCATGCATTTGGTCCATATAGTTGTCCTTGTTCATTCCAGAGGCAGAATTCTATTTGTGGGTTAGTTGACTTGCTTTCCATAAGTAGCTCAGTCTTTGTTCATTTCTGCATCCATATAAAACCGAAAAAGCCGAAAGAAATTTGTTAGTTGACCTGTTTCCATTTCTTTCATTCATGCATTTGGTCCATATAGTTGTCCTTGTTCATTCCAGAGGCAGAATTCTATTTGTGGGTTAGTTGACTTGCTTTCCATAAGTAGCTCAGCGCCTAGTTATTGTGGTTTCTCTTTGCCTTGTTTAATTTTAGCATTCATTTTTTTGAAGTCAAAACCGTGTGATCTTTTCTGGGCAAGTCTTTGTGCATTTGGTTCCACATTTATTTGCATTCTGATCATAGGAAAGTCATTTAAAAAACGTGGACTAGCATTCTTGGTTTATCATTCAGCATATCATATAGTCTTCATATCAAATATCACTTGTGCATTCCATACTAACATTTCAGCATTTTATAATTAAAAAATATATATATAAAGAAGAGTTTAGCATTTCTGTTTGCATTTTATACTTTTAGTTTTTTTTTATTCTACATTTTGATTCTGCTATTACTTGTTTTCAGGATACTATGGAAAACACAAAGCAGCCACAAGTTAGTATGGCTCAGTTGCTGGAGGCCATGAGAGGCATCAGCGAATGCATGACTCAGCTGGAGCAGCGAGCACCAGCACCAGCACCTCCACCAGCACCAGCAGCACCACCAGATAGTCCTAGAAACCGTGCTAGAACACATCCAGACCGTGAAGGAGAAAGCTCAGACAGTGACATGCCGAGCTTTGAGGATGATGATGATACACCACTTCCACCTGCTCCAAATCGTCAAAACATGAGAAATGAAAGAGAAAGAGACAGAGAAAGAGGGCGTGGTAGAGGAGGCAGAGACATAGAAGAAGATCAGCCTTGGCTTGGAGGTAAGGATCTTAAACTTAAAGCTCCTACATTTGCTGGAAGAGTGATCCACAAGCTTACATAGACTGGGAAAGGCGCATGGAGTATATATTTGAGTACTACAACTACTCAAATGCAAGGAAGATATCTCTTGCAGCTGCTCAGCTCACAGAGAATGCTTTGTCTTGTTGGGAGAGAGAAGTTTCAGAGAGAAGAAGACATCAGCATGGGCAAGTTAATACTTGGGAGGAGATGAGATATCAAATGAGGAAGAGATACATCCTAGCCAACTACCACAGAGAGCTACAGAAGCGTTTCAGGAAGCTTACTCAAGGGACTAAGTCTGTGGAAGAGTACTTTGAGGAATTCGAAACCTTGAAGAACATATTGGAAACTGGAGATTCAGAGGAGACTCTAATGGCTCAGTTTCTAGATGGATTACATGACAGAATAACAAGAAAGGTGGAAAGGCAGACTTACAGAGATTTAGATGAGCTTCTGCACTTGGCGGTTCAAGCAGAACAACATATCAAGAGGAAGTCAGCCTCTACAACTTGTCCAAGACGAGCTTGGAGTTCCCAGCCGAGGAGTATGGACAAGGGAAAGTCCATAGAAACCGTTTCTAAGTTCAAAAAGCCTACTGTAGAGGTATCTAAAGGAACTAAACCAGAAGCTAGCAAGGCTCAGTTTCAGAGAGCCAGAGACACTACATGCTTCAAGTGTCAAGGAAAGGGTCATTATGCAAGGGATTGTCCTAATCAGAGGGTAATGATCATCAAAGACAGTGGAGAGTATGAATCTCAGGATGAAGCTGAAGCAGAACCAATGGAGTTTGAGGAAGAAGTCACTGATTATCCAGATGAGGGAGAGATACTAGTGACCAGACGAGCTCTTAGTACTTTCTTTGATCCAGAGACCATCCAGAGAGAGAACATCTTTCACTCTCGCTGCACTATAAACTCTAATGTTTGTAGTTTGATCATTGATGGTGGATCCTGCTCCAACGTTTTTAGTATGTACTTAGTGGATAAGCTTGGTCTGAAGAAGACAAAGCACCCCAGACCCTACAGACTTAAGTGGTTAAATGATGAGACAGAGCTGAAGATAGGAGAACAAGTTCTGGTACCATTCAGCATTGGAAAGTATGCTGATCAAGTGCTATGTGATGTGGTTCCAATGCAAGCAGGCCATATACTACTTGGTAGGCCTTGACAATTCGACAAAGAGACCCTCCACAATGGCAAAACCAACTCTATAGCTTCACTCACAACAAATGCAAGCATAACCTTGCACCACTCACCCCACAGGAAGTCTTTGATCCGCAAAAGGCTATGGACAAAGGAGCAAAGGTAAGTAAAACTAACCTATACATTACGCCTAGCACTGTTTTAAAATCCTTGGATTGTAAAACACAGGTGCTACTAATGATCTTTAAGGAAGGCATGTTTTCAGGTCAAGAAGAGAGAGACTTACCACCCGAAGTTACTAGGCTACTAGATAGCTTCAAAGATGTGTTTCCAGAAGATATACCAGCAGGACTACCTCCTGCGCACGATATTGAGCATCAAATAGACCTCATTCCAGGAGCTCCTCTACCTAATAGACCAGCATATAGAGTGAATCCAAAAGAGGCAAATGAACTAGAGAAGCAAGTTCAGGAGCTAATGTCTAAGGGCTACAACAGATAGAGCTTAAGCCCTTGTGATGTACCTGTTTTACTAGTACCAAAGAAGGATAGTACCTGGAGGATGTGTGTGGACTGCAGAGCCATCAACAACATCACCATCAAGTACAGACATCCAATCCCACGCCTAGATGACATGCTGGATGAGTTGAGTGGAGCCACTGTATTTTCAAAGATTGACCTGAAGAGTGGATATCACCAAGTCAGAATGAAGGAGGGAGATGTATGGAAGTCACCATTCAAGACCAAGAGGGGTCTGTATGAATGGTTAGTCATGCCATTTGGTCTCACAATGCGCCTAGCACATTCATGAGGCTCATGAATCATGTTCTAAGGGCCTACATCTGTTTTGTTGTTAGTTCACAGGGTCTTAAAGTTGATGGAGAGAAGATTAAGGCAATCCAGGAATGGCCTACTCCATCCACCATTGGTCATGTCAGAAGCTTCCATGGATTAGCAAGCTTCTACAGAAGATTTGTCAAGGACTTTAGCACCATTGCAGCCCCTCTAACTTGTGTGATTAAGAAGAATGTTGCTTTCACTTGGGGACAGAAACAAGATCAAGCTTTCCAGAAGCTTAAAGACAGTCTCACACATGCTCCTGTCTTAGTTTTGCCAAACTTTGACAAGACATTTGAAGTAGAATGCAATCCATCAGGGACTGGAATTGGAGTTGTACTAACTCGAGGGGGGAAACCAGTAGCATTTTTTCAGTGAGAAACTCAATGGAGCTACACTTAACTACCCTACCTATGACAAAGAGTTATATGCCCTGGTAAGATCTCTGGAAACTTGGCAGCATTACCTTTTATCTAAATAGTTTGTTATTCATACAGATCATGAGACTCTTAAGTACATGAGAGGACAAACTACTCTGAAGAAAAGGCATGCTAGATGGCTTGAATTCGTGGAGACCTTCCCATATGTGATCAAATACAAGAAGGGAAAAGAGAACATTGTAGCTGATGCACTTTCCAGAAGATATGCACTGATCTCTACAATGGAAGCAAAGATCATGGGATTCGAGCATCTCAAGGAGATATATGGAGAGGATCCTGATTTTGGAGAACTATACAAGCAATGCACCAGAGGAGCATTAGGACCTTTATACAAGCATGAGGACTTTCTGTTTAAAGACAAGAGGTTGTGCATTCCACAGAGTTCTATGCGTGAGCTAATAGTGAGGGAAGCACATGGAGGAGGACTCATGGGGCACTTTGGCATAGAAAAGACACTAAGCATAGTGACTGAGCACTTCTTCTGGCCTCATCTCAAGCGTGATGTGATGTTGAGCGTTTCTGCTCCAAACGCATCACCTGCCTCAAAGAAAAATCCAGGTCACATCCTCACGGTTTATACATTCCATTACCTATTCCTGACCTACCATGTGTAGGTATATCTATGGATTTTGTTTTAGGTTTACCAAAGATCAGAAACAAGGATTCGATCTTTGTAGTAGTAGACAGGTTCTCAAAGATGGCGCATTTCATCCCCTGTGCCGAGACAAATGATGCTACTCAGATTGCTGATCTGTTCTTTAGGGAGATAGTGCGAATACATGGCCTTCCCAGAACCATTGTATCAGATAGAGACACCAAGTTTCTCAGTCACTTCTGGAGAACCTTGTGGAGGAAGCTAGGAACAAAGCTTCTCTTCTCCACCACTTTCCATCCACAAACAGATGGCAAACAGAAGCTGTAAACCGCACTCTCTCCACCCTTGTAAGGGCCACGCTTGGTAAAAACTTAAGGAATTGGCTTGATTGTTTACCATTTATAGAATTTGCTTACAACCGTGTACCACACTCTGCTACTAAGGTCTCGCCATTTGAGATTGTGTATGGTTTCAGGCCAGTAGCTCCAATAGACTTTAATCCACTGCCACAGAAAGAACAATTGAATCAAGATGGAGTTAGCAAAGCAGAGCTGATGAAGAAGATGTTCCAGAAAGTTAAGGAGAACATAAAGAAGAGAAATGAGCATTACAAGAAGAATTCTGATAAGGGACGCAAGGAAGTAACCTTTGAGACTGGATATTGGGTTTGGTTACACATGAGGACAGAGAGGTTTCCAAAACAGAGGAAGTCTAAGCTCATGCCAAGAGGAGATGGACCATTCAAAGTCATCAAGAAGATCAATGACAACGCCTATCAGATTGAGCTTCCAGGTGAGTTTAACATCTCTAGTACTTTCAATGTTTCTGACTTATTGCCTTTTGATGCAGGAGAATCAGTTCTGATGACAGAACCTTTAGAAAAGGGAGAGGATGATACAAGCTCAGAAACCAGCATTGATCCTACTGATGGAATTCCCACAATAAAGCAAGCTCCAAGAACAAGATTAGGAACTAAGGATCTAAGTGAGAGATTTAATCAAGATGTGGAAACACTACTCACCAACATGGAGCTTGAAGATATTACTTCTCAACTCAACAAGCTAAGCATTTCCAGAGAAGCTGCACTAGCACAAGCAGAGATTGAGGATCACAGCAATATACAAGCTAAAGAGACAAGACAAGAGCATCCAGAAGCTCCTTCATTCAACAATAACGGTCCAAGTATGAAAACTATGGGTAATATCAAAGCATGGCCGGTTATTCAAAAGGAAAAAGGACTTACCTTATTTAGCATTGAGCTATTTAAGTAGCTAAACCAAACGCAGCATTTTATGGCCAAGGTAAGACCATTTCATTTCAGTTCCATATGATTATTTCACTAATAAAAACTTTGGTTTATTTCTGTTTAGGCTTAGTAGTTTTTATTTTCATTTCTTTAATAGCTAAGGCATATGTTAGCCATCATTTACATTTTATATTAGAGTAAGGCATATGTTTGGCCATTTTATTTACATTTCAATTTTAATGTAATCTGCTTCAAGTCCCCTAGAAGGGCATAGCTGTTTGGACTAGTATATAAAGTCTCCTCTCACAGCAGTGTATTTTTACCATAGATCAATAAAGAACAGAACTTTCTTGCAAAAGAAAAACCCTCCAGCCGTCAGGCTAGAACCCTTTCATACTCATCTTGTGCGATTCATTTGAGTGTGTGAGATTTGTCTTATCAAAGCTTAGATCCATAAAGCTTTGTGGCGACTTCATTCCCCTGTTACTAATCTGCATCCCCTTCACTAATTGATAAGCGGTTTCTTAGTGGTACTTAACAATTACTCAAACCCACTCATGTCATTGTAGGTACTTGAGGGTCAATCCATATGGATATAGCTAAGACACTAGGAAATCATGCAACTTCTTAATCTAAGCTAGAAATAAAAGTTTGAAGTTTAACTAACAACCTAAGTGATCAAACAAACCAAAGCAAACTAATTTACTACTAATCAAGATTATCAAAATACTAAAACGAATCCAAGGATGGGGTTATCAATCTAAGGTGTTCTAAGAATCAATCTTTGATGCCAAACAATCACAATATAAGCTAATTCCTAGGCTTACAACTCAATAGCTAGACTAACCCACTTTCATGGCACTAATCCTTTCACTAATCATCCTAATCAAGATCTAACTTTCATTAGTGAAAAGGAAGCTAACAAGCATTATGAAACAGTTCTAAATTGCCAATAAACACCCTAGACAATCACTTCCATGAGCTAGGAATGTATATCCCTTGTTTAGTTGGTTGGGGAATTTCATGAAACACCTTGTGGGTGTGAAATTCCCTAAGGACTAGTTTTAGCATGATCAAGGTTAAACTAGCATTTAGAACATTAACAAGGAGGGAAATAAAAGAATCAAACCCTAAGCATCAAGATTAACCCTTAAAACACCCTAAATCTAACCCATCCTTAGATCCTACTGAAACTACTCACTAATCATAGTTAACCCTCAAATCCTATGAAAGAGATAGAGATAAACATGATTAGAGAGATAGAAGATGAAAGATTAAAAGAAATAAATACTATATTGCATAAACTTAAAGAAATGTCTTACAAAATCACTTAGAAATCAAAAGGGAAAGTTTTCTAAGCAAGAACAAGAGATTAAAAGATGCTCATGAAAAATTAGGTTATTTCCTATTTATAGTGAACAGTGGACGACCCGGGTCAACCCGGAACAAACCGGGTATTGACCCGGTTTAAGTCTGAAAATCGGGCAGCGTATCGAGCTTGCTAGGTCGATACGCAGCTCGATACGCTGCTAAAGCTTTCCTCAAGGAGTGTGTCGAGCTTGGTAGCTCGACACAGATGCCCGACACGCCATTCTTCAATCTTCGGATGAGATGTGTATCGACCTTAGCAGTCCGATACGAATGCCCGATACGCCGTCTTCAAAACTCCGAATGGTCCGTGTATCGAACTTAGCAGCTCGATACAATCGTTCGATACACGCACTCGGTCTTCATAGATTCTCATGGTGATGAACTTGGCCAAACCCATGTTCTTGAAGAGGGTTTGGTAGTCCTCATAGATTCTCAAGGCACGCAGCGTCTGCTCATGCGAGTACTTTGTTGCCTTGAACCGCATCCTCATGAATGCCTTGAGGAGTTCCCCCGGTGTAAGCTTCTTTTTAGGCCCCTCTTTTGTGACCTTGGTCTTTACCTTGGCAGCTCTTGTGACTGGCGCCTTCCTCGTCCCAAGTGTCAACTGCTCCTCCTCACTACTGACTTTTCGGTCCTCGACTACTTGCCTCTTTCCTTGGCTCTTTGATGGCCTAGTTTGAGAGCTTGCCGCTTGTTTAGTTGTATCTCCTTTGGTTCTTCCCATTTTTCCTACAAGATGAACAAAACTTGTAGAGAGAGTAAGCAACTCATCTTGAGCAACAAATAACAGCAACTAGCAAGCAACAAGCAAGCAACAAACAAGATTGAAGCCAAACAAATTCGAAAATTCTCCCTTTTTCACACTTAGAAAAATTTATTTTCAAATCATCAAAATTCGAGTGCTACTTATTAGGAACCCATAAGCATGACTAATGCAAGCTAATTCAAGTGAAAGCCACAAAATCTAACAAGGTTCAAGAGTTGAATTCAAATTTTCGGAACATGAACCCTTTATGTCAAATTTTCAAAAATTCACCATGGAAATCCTAATGTAGCACTCGAAACCTACTCTTTAACCATAATCAAGCAATGCCCAAGCCATAACCAATCAATTTGAACACCCCAATACAAGAATCCCCAAATTTTCCACCATTAGAGCAAGAGATGAAAAACTTGGTTTTGGATTGTTTACCTCGTTAAAAAGCGTAGGAATGAACGAAATTGACTTAAAATCAAGATGAGCACAAGAAATCAAGCAAGATGCACTTGGAATCACGATACGGGGGTCTAGCTCTCCCTGGCTTCTCCTGTATCGACCTTAGTAGGACTCGGGTCCAGCCCATTTGAATAAGTTTAAATGGATTGATTTTGTCTACCTATGTCATCAAAGTGCACTTACCTTTTCCGATCACTTAATCTAAGAGAACTTCAGAGTTAAACGTGTTTAGACTGGAGTATTAGGATGGGTGACTTTCTAGGAAGTTCTCTGCGGAACCGTGTGAGTGAGGCCAAAACACGGAAAAGGGTCACGTGGTGATTGCAGAGACAAGTAAATCAGTCGGTCGGGCCACCGGAAAAAATAACGCACCGACTGCTGGACAGGAGCGTGGCCCACAAGCCCTGACGGAGCGATGGGTGACTCGCTGGTAGAGGCGGTCGGGATGTTACACTTTGTATAGTTTCTTATCTCCCAGTTTACTCATGTATGAGGCATTTTTGGAAAAAATGGGTCTGTCTACTCGACATATGCTGTATGTGGGTCTTTATGGCCATTATCAATACTAAACAAATGAAAGAAACAAAAAAAACGATGCCGTGGTTAGGAGAAAGCTGAGCCAATTATAAATATGATGCGAAAACTGAAATTATATTAAACAACATGGAGTCCACCGAGATTTCCGAACAGTAAAAAAGCGAACGATGTTGATCAATATTTTTTTTTGGTTTCCTTTTCTTAAAAATAATATATCATTAAATGAAATTCACTGCAGAACCCTGAAAATTGAATTCCCCTTAGCGACCCCATTGTTATTATTCTTCGCCGTTATTTGTTCTTAAGCATATTCCTTCTTCCGTCTCTTTCGCCAAAAGATCCCAAAACAGCAGAGAAAGAAAGAAAAAAAAAAGAAAAAAACAAAAAGCTTAACGCTTTCTTCTTTTCAGATTCTGTTTCCCTTCAATTTCTCTCCTGGTAAACAATTTACGTCGCGTGCAATCTTCGAAACGTGAATCTAATTTTGCGTGTAGCGTTTAGATGATAATGATGTCACATTGACTAAATACATATTTCAAACGATCACGAAATTGGCTTTTGATTATCTGTTTATTGATTCTCGAAGGTTAATGATCGATTGTTAGAAGCTGGGTTTGGATCTTTCTTGATTATGATTTGTTTTTCTTTTGATTTTCTTGCAGAACCTTTGGAAAAAAATTAAGTCTTTCACTCTTGAAAGCTTTAAATGCCAAAAATGGATTCTAATGGTGGAAACGTATTACCAAAGAGGAGCCTTTTAACAAATGGGTTGTTTTCTCAGTTTCATATACCTGGAAGCTTCGCCATTGAAGCATTTAGCTGCATCTCTAAGTTTACAGGAGCTTTGCTTTGTTTGTTTTCAAATGGGAACAATTTGCAAAAAAGGGAAATATCTAACTATCAATGGAGGTGCTTAAGCTGTGATGAGGCCAAGAGTTATCCGAACTTCTCTGTGTTCCATTTAGACTATGGAACAAGAGATTTGATCCCTGGCTTCTTTGGGAACGTTTCAAAATCCACTATTCAGCATTTTGTTAATGAAGCTGAGAGGCTACATTCTTGTTCTGTGCTCTCCTTGGCTGTTTTGTTAATACCGTCTTTACATAACATGTAAGTTGCTATTTATCGGATATGTTTCTCTGTTGGGACATTTTTCTGATTGTAAAAATTTATTAGGACTGTGAATGGAGTTGCTCTGCCACTAGGGAGTAATGATGTTAAACTGCAGGAGAACATAGAACATAGGAGTTGTCAGGTTGGCCGTGAGGAATATAGTGGTTTGAGTTTTCACAAATTGGACTGGAAAAGACAAACAGTTGAGCCTAGAACCGGGATCGAATTCCCGATGTTGTTGAAGAAAAACGCTTCGGGATTCGCTTCTGAGGTTCCTATAGCTTTCCCTTCTCTGTTGTTCTTTCCATTGTCATTACATCTTATGTTAAGAGTATTTGGTCAGAGTCACACAAAGAAGAGATTTCACTTTCTTTGGATTCATCATACAATTTAAGGTGCTTGTTGCAACCGGATCTCGGACAATGCAAATTATCAGAATTAAATCTCTAAAAGTATATGCATTTGGTTTTTGTAAGTGCATTTCTAGCTTTTTGTATCTTCTTATCTTCGATGGAATCATCTGTCATCTTTTGCTTCTAACTAGAACTTCTCTGCATTAGATGTTCATCCTTCCTCGGTCTGCCAGAAGCTTGGTCCCAAGTATGCCTCTGTTCCAGCTAGCAAACTCGATAAATGCGATGAATTATACAAAGACCTTCTTAGGTATTATATAGCTTTTGCTCATATTACTGTCTTTTGACAGATTTGAACAGTTTTTATTGGTTTGAATTGGACATTTCTTCTGAAAGTCTTTTATCTGAGTTTTTCAGGGAAGATATTGTAATGAGTGTGAGGCTTGTGGTTAACTACAATGGCTTGAAGATCAATACTGTGAGAGAGTAAGTGGAATTTATACATATTTAACATCTTGTAGTTTTGAACTACATGTTCATGAAATTGCTTGAAGATCAATACCGAGAGAGAAAGTGGAACTATGTCCGTTATTGATTCTCAGTTTTTAGTTTCGTTTATTTTAATATGTGAACTTGCCATTTGATGATTTGAGGCAGCCTCATTTAGGTGGCCCTACACTGATAGATGGAGAAATAATCTCTTGCCTTGTTTGTCTTTTTTTTTTCAGTGCTTTTGAGAAATCTCTGCGTGCTCGTTTGGTTAAGGTAAATGATCCACCGAAAAACACTGAAGAATTACGCTTTGCCATATCATAAAACCTTCTGCATTTTTTTTTGTTTCAGGCAAATCCCAAAACTAATTTCCATTGCTTGAATGATTTTGGTTCATTCTTTACACAAAACATTCCAATTCCCGCGGTACTTCCATGGCTAATGCTTACACTCACACTTTACATATAAACATAGAGGCGTAAGAATCATTTTACTGTCCCTTTGCAGGGAACAGTAATAGACTTTCGACGAACAGCTGATGGACAATTAATCACAGAGAGTGAGTGATTACTACACTAGGCAAAACTCTGAATTTTTGCTACATTATTTTGAATTCTGTATACAAATGAAGCTTCCTTCTCTCCCCTCATTTGAATATGGTAAAACATTTGCAGTTGGTGGTAACCTGATTGGAGCTGTCCATAGCAAGGATCTTTGTCGTTAGTTCTTCTTTCTTATCGTGTTTTTTTTTTTGTTTTTGTTCTTGCACCTGTGTGCGTACCAAAGTGCCAAGAACTGAGATATAAGAACCTTGCAGGAGCATTTTTCGGTATGTACATTGGAGATGTTCCGGTTTCCGAGCAGACAAAAGAGGAGATTGGTAGGAATGTGGTGGGAATGATAAAGAGGTGCTGAGAATTAATAAACGTCCAATGGCTTCTGAGTTTTAGAAGAAGGCAATTGGGTATTTGGAATCTTGATGACTAGTGAATGAATACGGAATATTGAATACTTTAGTAAGCAGCTTGGCGCAAGTTGTATTAGATTTGTCTTGATTTGTTGTATGAAAGTATGATCGTTATTGTATCATTGATGAATTTAATAGCCGGAGCTGGAGAGGATATGGCTAAGGTTGTGGTTTTCTATCATTTTCGATGATTCAACTTGTAACAACTCTAAAGATTGTTACTCTAAAGACTATAAATCCAGAAAACTAACACTACAAAACTGATTAAAAATAAAAGAGAAAAATTTCATAAAAATTCTTCAACTAAATTTCAATAATATTTTTTATATTCAATTTTTTTTTCATTCCCAAAATAATACTAACCGTGAATATACATTCTACTAGAACTTTGTGGGGGCCGGGGGCCAGATAATTAGGGAGCAAAATACTGATTCCTCTAAAATTTGTTACTCCTCAAAAAAAATATACTACAGGGCAATTTATGAGTTATGAATTGTTATGAATAACTTGTATTCTATGTATTATTATGGAGGACCAATGGTCTTTTTATATAGTGGTTACATCAAGGAGAGAAAAGGAAATTGTCCTTTTACTACTCATACAAGGAATAGGAAAACTTCTACTAATCCTATTGGTATTAGGAAAAAGGAAATCCTATCTCTAATAGGACTTGGTCTTCACGCCGGGACTAGACCACGGATTGGGCCTGATGAACTGAGCCGGTTATGGACATCCAAACCTCAATGGTTTATAACACTCCCCCTTGGATGACATAATCGTATGTGATGATGATGGGATCTCAGTAATACGCTTGGGGAATGCTGCCTCATTAAAACCTTACCAAGGAAAACCCAGTGGGACAAAACCTTAGTGAAGGAAAAAGAGTACATCACGTATTACTCCCCCTGAAATGAACATCACTGAAGGTCCTTCAATTGGCGCATGCCAATCTGATGCATAAGCTTCTTGAGCGTGGAGGTTGGAAACGACTTTGTGAAGAGGTCGGCTGAGTTGTCACTTGAGCGACTTGGAGCACCTGAAGTTCACCGGCCTTCTGTAGGTCGTGAGTGAAAAAGAACTTTGGCAATATGTGCTTCGTCCGATCATCCCACAATCTCGTCTATGTGTTGAGTCATTGACCGTTGTGTGGATCCGAAAGGTAACCTGCATCAGCAAAACCAACTAATCCTTCTTTGTTAAGGTTAGTATAAAATAGACCCATATCTTTCGTCCCTTTCAGGTAACGAAGTATGTGTTTAATCCCGTTCCAGTGCCTTTGGGTTGGACAAGAACTAAATCTTGATAGGAGGTTCACGGCAAAACATATGTCTGGTCTAGTATGACTAGTCAAATACAATAACGCTCCTATAGTACTGAGATATGGCACTTCGGGACCAAGGACCTTTTCGTCCTTCTTTACTGGACCGAATGGATCGTTGTCTAGGCCAAGGCTTCTCGCCATCATTGGGCTAGTCAGTGGGTAAGCCTGGTCCATATTAAATCGCTTGAGTACCTTTTCGCGATAATTACGAATCCCTTATCGAATTTCTTTATGAATATGCATGGGATCGTCTTTATAGCCCTCTTTCACTAAGTACTCGCTTAGTCTATTGTTTCAATCCATAGAGCGATTTATTCAGCTTAATACAATGCTGGTCTCGAGAACTTCTTTTATCTTTCAGCTCTATCCCCTCTGGGACTTTCGTATAAATTTCGTTATCCAGTGGACCATAGGCTGCTTACTATATCAATTTGATTTCTTTCTTATGTGTCCAGACATCATAAACTTTCGAGTTTGTAGCAGCACCCACCACATTTGGAGTATATCTCCTTATAATTTATTCCTTAGTCTCTGTGAGTATCCTTATGTAACCAAGCTATCTCGAAATGCTTGTAAAACATGAACACTTTAGATCATGTGGTCTCACGATTTTCTTTTCTTCACAGGACTTATTTATCCACTGGTTTAATCATCTGATGGCGTTTTCTTATGTGGTCAATACGCCTGCCACTTTCATAATCCCACGTTTCCTTTTATCTTATGAATGCATTCTTATTCGTGGGTTCTGATCCTCGCTTGTTTCTTTATTGTTCAAGTGCTACTATCTTGTACGCGCTTTCTTATACATTTTGGTGTTAACACTCTTATGTAGTTCCTATTTTGATCCAGACATGATTTGATCGATCTGAGATTTCATAATCCAGGACCTTTATTACCTTGCAGCTTGGCGTCCCAAGCTACATGGTTTGGTACCTTAGATGTTCAGCTGGCCAGCCTTTATATCTCTATGTCTGGTCTGGTTTCCTTAATAAACCCGGATTTATATTATGCACCCTTTTCCGAGGTTTCTTATCTTATGGAACTTATTGGTCTATCTTGTATAGACTCCGTAGCAACTTGATTGTGTCTCTAAGACATCAATTTCGTGGTGCTTAAGCTGATATGACTTAGTCATTCTTTTCTTTTCGGGTCAATGTGTCTGGCATCTGATTATGCTAGCTTTATATGATCTTTGTATTTGGACGTCCTTAAATCTTTATCTAGTCCGAGGATCTTGCCAAGACACCGATGGTTGATACCATTTCATTTCTCTTATCAGCTTATTACGTTTCTCCTTATAATGTTGGATATTCGGATTCACTTAAAAACTCATGTAATCCGTGTTCCTTGGCCACTAAATAGATCACCCATATTTGGCTCAAAGGTTTCTTTAAAATTCGTAGGAGAAACATTTCTTATCCAACATATATATATTCCCAATCTCCAATCTCCTTATGAGATTCCATCTTAGACGGCACATATGTATGTGGTGGTTTTATTCAAAATCTCTTAAGATGGTATATGTCTGGCTCATGACCCGTATTCAATCTGAGATGGGAATATCTATGCTCACTTATATGGCCTGATGCATATTGATCTTATATACATGTAAAACTTGTGATGTCTCCAAGCTGATAAACTTTAGGGTCTAAACCTTATAGGTAATGACTTTTCTTTATAAAATTCGGCCGAGTCTTATTATGATCATCGAATTTGTAGTATAGTCATGGACCACGGGTTTGTCCTCACTCCCCCTCATGAATATACTATAATTTCGTGATGCTTGAGACAATAAATCTGATGAGTTTCCCTTGTGCACATGTAACACAACGTGAGACTCTATGGGATAACTCTTTGTGCCGTTTTCATGATCAATCTTTGCATCAAGTTTTGGACTTGGATGGCTAGTCCAGTCATGCCATATAGTGTAAATTTCGTGGGGTATACCAATTGTGGTTACCATGGCTTTTGCCTCTATCATACTGATCTTTGGCATAGTCTAGATCAGTAGAGTATAGTCTCGACCATTTTCTTTTGATGCCTTAGGCGATCTTAAGGAATTTTCATTTCCTTTTGCCCATTGTTTCTATTTGGAAACCATTCTTATAACTCAATGGGCTTTGTATGGGTGAGAAATTCATGCCCTTTTAGGCAATGCCTTTTGGTCGAGATTTTATACTTGCAATAAAACAAGCAATAGAACATTCATATTATCAAGCAAGAAACAAACAAGATAATAGCAATAAAATAAACTCAAAGTAGTTTAATGCCAAACAAATCCAAAGACATAAAACCAAAGCAAAGTAAACATAAAAGCAACAAAGCAAATAGAACTCAAAGTCTAAAATCATTTTAAGAAATCGGAAGTCTCATACTTCGTGAGATCATCATTATCCATAAGATCATCCTTTTCATGATCAAAATCGCCCTCATTGTCATGCTCATGTTCACGCTGGATCATGTTGGCCTCGGGATTCTTCCCTTTAACACTCCCTTGATAAAGATCCACAAGTTGTCTTGGAGTTCTACATGTCTTGGCCCAATGATTGTCCATCCCACATCGATGGCAAACTGACTTGGTCGGGCCGGACTTGTGTCCGGTCTGGTTCCCGTGGCCATGCCCTTGGCCACGGCCTTGTCCGCGGTTAAAGTCAGATCCGCGGCGGTTAAAATCAGGTCCACGGTTAAAATTAGATTCGTGACCATTTCCTCGACCATATGGGTGGTAGCGACCACGCCCTTGTCTCGTTCCACGCCCACGTCCTGGCCCGCGGTTAAAGTCAGATCCGCGGCCATTATATCTTTGGTATCTCTGGACATGGTTTGCCTCGGTTTCCATCTTAGTGTCCTCGGCCACATGGGCTTCTGGAAGTGGGGTTGATCCAGGAGGTCTCATCTCGCTGTTTCTCATCAGCAATTCATTGTTTTGCTCTGCAAGCAATAAACAAGAGATCCAACTTGCATAGGTCGTGAAGCCTCTCTCACGATACTGTTGCTGTAGCAACACGTTGCTTGAGTGGAAGGTCGAGAAGGTCTTTTCAAGCATATCCTTCTCTGTCACAATCTCGCCACATAGCTTCAATTTTGAAACTATCTTAAATAGGGCCGAGTTGTATTCATCCACGGACTTAAAGTCTAGGAGCCTTAAGTTAAGCCAATCATATTTGGCTTTAGGCAGTATAACCATCTTCTGATGATCATATCTTGCCTTTAACTCCTTCCAGAGATCAAGAGGATCCTCAAGCGTCAAGTATTGATCTTTGATACTCTCAACGAGATGGTGGCGTATGATTAGAATCGCCTTATACTTATTCCTCTCGGATTCTTTATTTGCATCATTAATGCATTCACCGAGCCCTTCTGATTTCAGCATGATCTTTGCATCTAAAGACCATTGCAAGTAATTATCTCCCGAGAGATTAAGGGCTGCGAAGTCCAAATTGTTGACTTTCGCCATCTGAAATCAAGCATCGGTTTTTCTTAGGCTTCTAGGGTTTCTTTCAACCGATTTTATTTTTATGCATCATGCGATTTTAAATCAAGCAAGTTTCCAATTTTAATCATAACATGCAATTCTAGGTGGTAAAAGAAAACATGAAATTTTCCAATTTCAAAATAAGGAAATCATCCCAATATCAAATAAGGAAACTTTCCAAAACAAATAAGGAAATTTTTCTAACCGATTTTAATGTGGTTAAACAAAAAGTAAATTTTCCAATTTCAAAAATAAGGAAATTGTCCAAATTTCAAATAAGGAAATTTTCCAAAACAAATAAGGAAACTTTCCAAAACGAATAATGGAATTTCCAATTTGCGATTTTAATGTTTAGAAACAATCCATGCGATTTTACCAAAACAAGCAATCAATCCTTTACAAGCACATGAATCGGTTTTAGGGTTCAAGTAGTATTAATGTTCAAATTCGATTATGACATGTAATGCTATCATGCGGTTTTAAAAACATTAAACAAGCTAAGGAAAACGGTTTTAAATCAAGCAAGCAAGTTCATCAAACAATCCGAGTTTTAGGGTTTCATACGCTTAGGTCCAATTTGATTTTTAGGTTTTAAGAAATCAAACAAGTTTATACATACAAAACGATTTTTAGGTCTTATCTTTAGCTTAGATTCAATTCAATTCAAGTTCTCAAAAGATCAAACAATTTTAGGTGAGAGAATCGGTTTTAGGGTTTCATAATCATTAGGTCAAATTTCGAATTTTATGTTCTAGGGTTTTAGAAATTTGTTTTTACCTTTGATCCTTCTTTTGGGTTAAATGGAATGGACCGGGAGCTAATAGACCTCGGTAAAAACTTGGAACCTCAAGCTAGATCGGAAAACTCCTTTGTTGAAAGCGGCGGCTAGGCGGCGGCAATCCAAAGGCGACGGCGGCGGTGGTTTGGCGTTTAGGGTTTATGCGCGGCTGCTAGGGTTTTTTTTTTCTAGAGCAAGCTCGTGCTGATAACGTGTTATGAATAACTTGTATTCTATGTATTATTATGGAGGACCAATGGTCTCTTTATATAGTGGTTAGTGGACGAACCGGGTCAACCCGGAACTAACCGGAACAAACCGGCTATTAACCCGGTTTAAGGTTGAAAATCGGGCAGCGTATCGAGCTTGCTAGCTCGATATGCAGCTCGATACGCTGCTAAAGAACTTCTCCAAGGGCTGTGTCGAGCTTGGTAGCTCGACACAAATGCTCGATATGCCGTCTTCAAATCTTCGGTTAGGTCTTGTATCGAGCTTGCTAGCTCGATACAAAAGCTCGATATGCTCCTTCCAAAACTCTGGGGCGACTTGTATTGAGCTTGCTAGCTCGATATAGATGCTCGATACGCACTTCTCGTTCTCCCTGCCAGGTCGTATCGAGCTTGGTAGCTCAACACCAAGCTCGATATGTTGCTAAAACTTCTCTCCTTCTCTTTTGGCCACTTCTCTCCCTCCTCTTTGTCATCCAACTCTCCATATGGTCCTCCAAGCCTCGAAAACACCTTATAAGGACTCAATATGTACAAATATTCAACAACCTAAGCTAAAGGTCACTAAACTCTAATATGGACGCAAATGAGACTAAAAATGACTAAATGAATGCAAAAGTACATGCAAAACTATCTCAAATGAATGCTAAAACATGCTAAATTATGAGTCTATCAACTCCCCCAAACTTGCCTTTTGCTTTCCCTCAAGCAAACAAATATGAAAAATCTAAGAGAGAGGTTTAAAAGTGGGAGCTCAATATCCAAGAATGCCAACAAACATAATCAACTCAATGTCCTAGTTCTTAATTCTAAGATGCATTTGAATTCATCCTACTCCAAAAGAGTTAGCCATGCTCATCACAACAATCAAATGCAAAAAGATTTCAATATAGATAAGTCTCCCTATCCAACCAACTCTTTAACATTCATTAATTTGCAAACCGTGAATCATGACAATGCAATGCAAGTGAATTCATTTGGCTAAGGGACTAGGCTTTGAGATAAGAATGATCTCAATTCATGTGGCTTCCATTTCAAACAAGGGTTTCACTCAAAAAGGATTGAACTTGATGCATAATTTTAAAGGTAAAAGACAAGTGATGCATACAAGACTAGACTCTCATCTACCCATAATGCTATCAATGGCCCTAAACCCCTCTCATTCATTCTTTTCAAGCTCACTCAACCCTCTAAAGCTATCCTTTTCTCCCAAGGTTCTTTGTGCCTTGCTAAACCCATGAATTGCATAAACACTTCTTCTTTTAAAGCTCTAAGGGGAATCTTCTTCAATTTTTATCTCATAGCGAATGGTGTGATCTTTTAACAACCTAGCTCTCCCTTTAATTCCTAGCTAGCCTTTCTTTTTTTGGCCTTTTGGCTCTTTTGATTTTTTTTTCTTTTTCCTTTCTTAAGGCTACCTATAACTTTTCAAACTTAGAGCTATCCATTTAATCACACAAGATCCACCATTTCAAACTATGTTTCCCTTATTTTCTACCAAGCCCTTCATCATGCTTTTCTTTCTACTCATTTCCACAATTCAACATGCCAAATGCAAGCATACCATTCCAAAATCAAAGCACCAAGCAATACCATGACCCAAACCCCAAGTCCTAAGCCTATAGCTAGCCCCAAAATGTGAGAGCTAGAATCTACATGAGAGCCTAAACTTGTCATCTTAAACCTAACACTTTATGTTAAGTTCAATCAAAATAAGGCCTCACAAGCAATATCACTAGAACATTTGGCTTCAAAGGAGGAAGGTGGGAGTACTACTTGAGCTAGCAAGAGGGTGGCAAAGTGAGTAAGAAAGCTCAAATATGTATAAAATCCATGAATTCACTTTCAATGCAAGGCATGATAATTAGATGTCAAAATTCGGTTCAAGTGAGTAGAGTTGGTTATCAAATTCAAGACCATATTTCGACCAAGATCTAAGTGACAAGTGAAGTGATCCAAACATGGATCTTCCTTACTTTCAAGACTTGTTCAATTGCATCAAAGAACTACTAACTAGGGCATTGAATTGATTACATGAGTTGGCACTCTACAAGGATAAGCTCATCATTTCTCTCAATGCATATGTATGCAAATCCTACATGAAGTGCAACTAGACTCAATCCTAAAATGCAAATGCAACATCTAAATGACTTTCTTTTTTGGAAAATTTTCAAAATTTTCAAATTTTTTTGGTTTTTCTATGCCTTATATGAAATGCATGAGACTCAAAATGCATGAAAGAAAAATAAGACTCACAAAACACAATGTCAAATCTCTCAACCTCTCCCCCAAACATAAATTACACAGTCCCTTGTGTAATAAAAGTCGAAGGGAGACCTCAATCAACATGACATAAAAACAAAATGAAAAAGCTAAGATAAATATGTACAAGGGAGGTGGAGGTACCTCAAAACTTTGAAGAGGAGGAGGATCCTAGAGAGAGCGACTGATTGCTTGAGGATGTAGCGGGTGAGTGGCTTGGCTTTCTCTTTCTTGAGAGCGCCTCATGAGAAGAAGAGCGAGGTGAATCATCATGTACAGCTCCTCTTTGTTGCACATGGAACGAATGGCGTCTATCAAGGTCAATTTTGTTCTCTCCCTCAGCCTCTTCCACATTTTAAGCCTCATTTCTAGCTCTTGTGGAGGATGAACCCTTGATGATGGCCTTTAGCCCTTTAACCGTCTTCTTTAAACCCTTCACAGTTTCGCCTAACTTCTTAATGGCTCGGTCTTGGTGCTTGTTCCATCTTTTGAGGAGGCTAATGTGAAGGTGAGCTTCTCTCAAAGCCGGACTTGGCATCGGGTCAATGCAAGAGCTGAAGTAATATCTCTCACTACCATAAATCGTGCTCGGCACCTCTTGCTCTTCTTCTTCAACCTCTTCTTCCTCAAGTATCTGGCTTGGGTCAAAGTCGAATGTACCTTTCTTGGCAATGGACTCAAGAGGAGGATTTACTGCGGGGTTGTAGAGGTGCTCGTACGCTGGCACAAAGTAAATGTTGGCTATGTCTTGGAAGGATGTCGTGGTTGAGCACGGGAGACAAATCTAGGCTTCGGTCTTCAAGTCAACTGCGAACTTGTAAGCAAATATGTGGCCTAGTCTTCCCGAGAGAAATACAGTCCTACCGAGGTAGAAGATATCCATCCGCTCGGGCTTAAGCCCATCCGTCCCTAGCCTTTGTCCACACGCCTCAAGAATAGGGGTTATGATTCCGCCAATGCTAAGCTCGAGATCCTTATCCTTCATTGTAGCAACCCAATCTTGGTATTTATAGTGTATAGTGGACGAACCGGGTCAACGCGGAACTAACCAGAACAAACCGGCTATTGACCCGATTTAAGGTTGAAAATCGGGCAGCGTATCGAGCTTGCTAGCTCGATATGCAGCTCGATACGCTGCTAAAGAACTTCTCCAAGGGCTGTGTCGAGCTTGGTAGCTCGACACAAATGCTCGATATGCCGTCTTCAAATCTTCGGTTAGGTCTTGTATCGAGCTTGCTAGCTCGATACAAAAGCTCGATATGCTCCTTCCAAAACTCTGGGGCGACTTGTATTGAGCTTGCTAGCTCGATATAGATGCTCGATACGCACTTCTCGTTCTCCCTGCCAGGTCGTATCGAGCTTGGTAGCTCAACACCAAGCTCGATATGTTGCTAAAACTTCTCTCCTTCTCTTTTGGCCACTTCTCTCCCTCCTCTTTGTCATCCAACTCTCCATATGGTCCTCCAAGCCTCGAAAACACCTTATAAGGACTCAATATGTACAAATATTCAACAACCTAAGCTAAAGGTCACTAAACTCTAATATGGACGCAAATGAGACTAAAAATGACTAAATGAATGCAAAAGTACATGCAAAACTATCTCAAATGAATGCTAAAACATGCTAAATTATGAGTCTATCAACTCCCCCAAACTTGCCTTTTGCTTTCCCTCAAGCAAACAAATATGAAAAATCTAAGAGAGAGGTTTAAAAGTGGGAGCTCAATATCCAAGAATGCCAACAAACATAATCAACTCAATGTCCTAGTTCTTAATTCTAAGATGCATTTGAATTCATCCTACTCCAAAAGAGTTAGCCATGCTCATCACAACAATCAAATGCAAAAAGATTTCAATATAGATAAGTCTCCCTATCCAACCAACTCTTTAACATTCATTAATTTGCAAACCGTGAATCATGACAATGCAATGCAAGTGAATTCATTTGGCTAAGGGACTAGGCTTTGAGATAAGAATGATCTCAATTCATGTGGCTTCCATTTCAAACAAGGGTTTCACTCAAAAAGGATTGAACTTGATGCATAATTTTAAAGGTAAAAGACAAGTGATGCATACAAGACTAGACTCTCATCTACCCATAATGCTATCAATGGCCCTAAACCCCTCTCATTCATTCTTTTCAAGCTCACTCAACCCTCTAAAGCTATCCTTTTCTCCCAAGGTTCTTTGTGCCTTGCTAAACCCACCTAGAAATAATACTTATTCAGAGCTTCTTTTCCTTTCAAGAAGTCTTTTATTTCTTCCTCAGTGGATGATCATGAGGGCGAGGATGAAATCTTCTGTGACAATAAAACCGACACGTCTTCCTTCCATTAGGGAGGTAAAATGATTGTGTTTCTTCCATGCAAATTGGACAAGACAATTTACCATGAGTCGTTCATCCTGATAACATGCCATACGCCGGAAAGTCGCTTATCGTCCGCATCAAAACTGCTTTCAGATTGAAATTTTGATTCAAGGATATATCGTATGCATCGATGATATACTCATAATTTAGCCTATTTTACCATTCATTTTAGATAGCTTTGCATGTTCTTATGCATTCATTTAGCCACTTTTAGTCCCATTTGCATCCATATTAGAGTTTAGTGAGTGTTACCTTAGGTTGTTGCATATTTAAACATATTGAGTCCTTATTAGGTGTTTTGGAGGCTTGGAGGACCTTATGGAGTGATGGATGACAAAGAGGAGGAAGAGGAGTGGCCAAACAAGGAGAAGAGTTGTTTAGGGAGCGTATCGACCTTCATGTCGAGCTAGCAAGGTCAATACAGCCTGGAAGGGAGAACGGGAAGAGTGTTTCAACCATTTGTATCGAGCTAGCAAGCTCGATACGAGCCGACCCGGAGTTTTAGAGCGAGTATATCGAGCGTTTGTATCGAGCTAGCAAGCTCGATACAAGTCCCAGCCGAAGAATAAGAACTGCCGCATCGAGCATTCATGTCGAGCTACTAAGCTTGACACCGCCTTTGAAGATGATCTTTAGCAGCGTATCGAGATGCATATCGACCTAGCAAGCTCGATACGCTGCCCGATTTTGACCCGGTTCGTCCACTGTTCACTATAAATACCAAATAACCTAAATTTTCCTAAGTATCTTTTAATCTTTTGTTCTTACTTAGAAAACCTTCCTCTTTAATTTCTAAGTGATTTTGTAAGACATGTTATTAAGTTTATGCAATTTAGTGTTTATCTTTCTTAATCTTTCATCTTTATCTCTCTAATTATGTTTATCTTCATCTCTTTCATAGGATTTGATGGTCTAATCATGATTAGTGAGTAGTTTCATTAGGATCTAAGGATAGGTTAGATTTAGGGTGTTTCATGGATTGATCTTGATGTCTAGGATTAGATTCTTTCAATTCCCTGCCTGTTTAATGTTCTAAATGCTAGTTTAGCCATGATCAAGTTAAAACTAGGCCTTAGGGAATTTACATTCTTAGCTCATGAAAGTGATTGTCTAGGGTGTTTATTAGCAATTTAGAACTGTTTCATAATGCTTGTTAGCTTCCATTTCACAAATGAGAGTTTGTTCTTGATTATGATGATTAATGAAGGGATTAGTGCCATGAATGTGGATTAGTCTTGTTGTTGAGTTCTAAGCTTATGGATTATCTTATATTGTGGTTGATTGACATCAAAGATTGGTTATTGGAACACCTTAGATTGATAATCACATCCTTAGATTCGTTTTAGTCATTTGATAATCTTGCTTAGTAGTTAATTAGCCTTTAATTTGCTTGATTTGTGCTTTGATTGTTTAATTAAGGTGTTAGTTATTTTTTTTTGGTTTGTTAAACTTCAAAACTATTATGCTAGCTTAGATTAAGAAGTTTTATGCATTCCTATTGTCACAGTCACACCCATATGGATTGATCCTCAAACACTACAATGACATGAGTGGGGTTTGAGTAATTGTTTAGGAACAAGGAAAAATCCTCTTATCAATTTGGCGTTGTTGCCATCTAGGTTTTGATTAGTGCATTAGGATTTTAATTCTACTCGAGACTAAGATTTATTTTTCTTTGATTACTAATCTATCTTGCTTGGACCACTCTTTCTCTCTATAGGTACATACACTTGAGCTATAGTTGCTTCAACACCAAGAAGACTTTGCTTTGAAGAGTTTGGGGTATGGAGCATGCACAAGGTTTGGGTGGTAATGGACAACCACCAAGACGCCCTAGACACATTGGGGTTGGTGATTCTCCTCGCAATTACACTACTCGCCAAGGTATCATATCTCCTCCGGTTGAGCACAATAGCTTTGAGATCAAGAGTCGGATGATTTCAATGGTTCAACAAAACAAGTTTCATGGGTTGGATATGGAGGATCCATTGGACCATTTGGATGAGTTTGAAAGGATATGCAGCTTGACCAACATCAATGGAGATAGAGCACACATATGGGAAAAGAATCTTCCACACGGTTCAATCACTTCTTGGGATCAATGCAAAAAAACTTTCTTGGCCAAATTTTGTTTCAAAAACAAGGACAGCAAGGTTGAGGAATGAGATCTCTAGTTTCACTAAAAAGGCTAAGGAGAGTTTTTGTGAGGCTTGAGAAAGATTCAAGGGGTATACTACTCAATGTCCACACCATGGATTTTCAGAGGAATTTCTCCTTAGCAACCTATACCGTGGTGTTCTTCCTAAGTTTAGGATGCTCCTAGACACATGTAGCAATGGGAACTTTTTGGGTATGTGATAGTATCAATTTTTAGGTTCAAACACTCAATTCCTAAAATTCTACTACTCTTGTCATTGTAGTATTTTAGGTATCAATTGATGGGGTCTAAATAGTCGTCCGAGTTTGGAGGATTTCTTTGGGGACTCGTCAGGCTTTGAATTTGTAGGACCCTAAGCTGCAAGTGCACAGCGTGCGTTGTAGTACCTAGGGTATCGATCCACAGGGAGGAGGTCAACTGCAAAACAGAAGAATCAGGGCAACCAAAGACGCTGAGAATTGGGGATTGGGGGTAAGTGTCACGGTTTTTGCAGAAAATAAAGAAAGCAGTATCACGTCTTATATTGAGGAGGTTGTCAATCTCTTCTATGACCAACGGGAAAAGGAAATCAAACTTAAGAACTTGTAAAAAGGAAATCAAGCAAGCAGAACAGGAAAAGTAAATATTGAAGTGCGTAAATCTCGATGTAAAAGCAGATGGGGCGAACACGTTGGGAATCTTCTCGGGAAATCTATGGGGTTCTAACTAGAAATCAAACATACAAAAGTTAAGCAAGCGAGGCTAGGCGATTTTCCCCAAACTGATTCACTGGTTTTAACAACCTAACTTTATCAAACTAGGTTGATCTGCGAACTTCCATTCCACAGGTTTGCTTTAATATCATGCGTCCTAGACGAACACGCAATAGGATCGGGACAATAAACATTCATACATCTTTTAAAGGATGCTCTCTACCCTATTTTGGTCTAGATCTGAGATTCAGGACATTCGTCGTTCTCAAGACCCTGCGATCAGAATATAGTTCATGACGCCAGACTCATGCAATAAGAACGAATAAGATGAGACAAAAAATCCTAATCTTCGGCCTAAACAATCGGTTTAACAACAGTTAATGAAATTCCCCATAGATCCCCTTAAAGAACACCCAACGAAAGTAAACTACTCAGACATAAAAGAAGAATTAGAAAACGTGATTGATGAATGCATAACTTGTATAAATCGATTAAAATAAAAGAGGGTTCAAGAACAAATCAATCTCCCTCAAATAACAAAGTGGAAACCACGAATCAAAGATTCGCGGCCGCCAAGAAAAGTTTGCAACAAGAGAATTTCGTGATGCTAGGTGGTGATTGCCCTAAAAAAAACCTAAAGTTCGAGTATATATAGGTCTTCAAGTGCCCTAGGTCGTGGATTAGGTTTTGGCTTGCATAAGACGGCTGCGGGTTTAAGTTGGGCTTCAAATGGGCTCGGGAATCCGTGAGTGGCCTGGCCGCGTGAGCGACTGGCCGTGGCGCGGCCATTGGTCATCTGGTTTGGCCGTGGCGCGGCCAGCTCGTCCTTCCGGGTGCTTGACGGACCTTCTTGCTTCCTTCATAACTTGAGATCCAACCGTGGGATTGCTCTTAAACCACTTCGAGGTGAAAGACAGCTGATAAGGCTACCTTGTCTCCAAATATGAGCTTGATCTCGTGGTGGGAAGGCCTTCATTTGGTGTTGAACTTCTGTCCTCGGGCACTGTTTCCGAAATTGTCCATTTTGCTCCAAAATATGCGTCTTTTGCTAAGATTACCTGAAAAGAGTCTTGAACAACCAAATACTCGAAATTTAGTGTTTATGCATCAAAACCTTAGTGAAATGCTTATTAAAGCACTCACTTATGATAGTAAAAATGGGTAAAATATGCATGTTATCATCAATCCAAAGGGGTAGAGATTAAAAGCATTAGGAATGCATGAAACTATCTAATCTAAGCCATTTTCGGATTAATTGGGGAACAAAACTATAAAAACTATTTGCAATTACTAAATGACTACGAAAACTATTTTAAAATCCCTGCTGAAAGGTTAACTAACTAGCAGATGACTTCTAGGGGTTTAAATAGCACAGTTACTAATTTTATAAAATCAAAATCTAAAGACAGATAAACTAGACAATTTCTAGCAACCTAAGATGAATTTTTAAAACCAGTAAATTAATTCTAACGATTACTAACTCGTAACCAGGCTATAGAACAAGACTCTAGGAAATTTCTAAAATATTAAAATCATCAAGAACAATGCTTTATGAATTATGAGACTCTAATGCAAGCAATAAGAAAGCTAAATTCGAAATGCACGAATTAAAAGGCAAGTACTTAAAGATGGGGTAATTGAATAAGATGATTAATATGGCTAACTTGATGTTCATACTCTAACAATTCTCATTTTTAGATATAGGAATCTCATTTAGACTTTCCCATCTTTGGTTGTACTAATCTCATTTGCAAACCTATATTTTCCCAACTTAGGTGGTACTAATCTAGTGTTAATCCTCAACCCAATGCCTAATTCCCATTAGCATGGGGAAGAATTGCAAATGTGAGAACCTAATCCTAAATGAATCAATAAACCCTTTAGACAACCAATATCTTGGTGTAAAAAGGTAAATCTTTTCATTAAGTGGGTTGGGCATTTCATGAAACACCTTGTGGGTGAGAAATGCCCTTGTGTTTAGATTGCATGGTTTATGCAAATCTAACAATAGAACCACTAAATGAGAAAGGGATTTATGAAATTAAGTCCTAAACACCAAGCTTTCCACTTAAATCTCCCTAATCTATCCCATCTTCAAATCCAAGAAAGACTACTCTTTATTCATGTTCAAACCCCTCTTAATCATAAGAGAATAGGTGTTAAACATGATTAAGGTAAACAAGAAGAAAGATTAAAGCTTAAAACGCAAATACATAAATTAAAATCAAGGTTTTTACAAGAAAACGAAAGCTTAAAGTTTCTCTACAATGGAAGTAGATCTAAAAATGGAGAGAGTGATGATAATTTCGTGGCCACCTCAATGAGAGAGACAAAGAGGGTTTTTAACATGGTGGCCACACAAAAATTAGGTAAAATGTTCACTTTGTACCACACACAAGTGGTCCCCTCACTAGAAGGTAAAAAACATGAGTTGGCAAAAGTTTGAAAACAAAAGGAGAGGGAAGGGGATTTTTTTTGAGTAATTTTTCTCTACTTCTTTTGGCCAAGCTTTCCCTTCACTTCCATCAACTCCCAAGCACTTCTTGAACCTTCTTGTCCATGCTCAGCATCCAAGGCAATTCCATGCACACCATATAACCTGAAAATGATGCAAATATGCAAGAAATATGCAAATGCTAATGCAACATGTCCTAAAACATAAAATCGAATAAAAGTTACAATTAATCTAAATATGAATGCAATATGAATGCAAAATCTATCTTAAATGGGTGCTAATTATGCAGTATACAAACTCTACTCCAAAGAACTTAGCCATACTCATCACCTATTGGATTTCAAATCAAGACTTGTCTCTTCCAAACAATCCAAGAATCCTAACCTTTAACATTGATTAAGCATTTCAAGTTGATATGTCTATATTTTGCATCATATTTCCCTCCATTTAGTATAAGTTTCTTATCATTTAGTAACCTAATTAAGCATCATTGTATTGCATTGTGTTCATTTAGAGTTATAGGTGTCTTTGCATATTCTTTGCATATTTTGTTGCATTTGGACTCTTGATACAGCTCCAAGGGGAGGTGAATATGAATCTCACAAGAGAGAAAAGAAGTCTCTACATGACAAGATGAACAAGCTCATGTCCTCTACACAAAGGCATGTACATTTTGTTGTTGAGAATCAAGAAGAATGTGAGGATCAAGTTGGGTCTCAAGAGTGTGAAGAAGAGGTAAATTTCATGGGAGGCCAAAGAGGATACAACAACAACTATAACAACAACTATAAGGGGAATAACAACCTCTCTTATAGGAGTACTAATGTGGCCAATCCCGAAGACAAAGTCTACCCTACTCAAACCACTCAAGGCAAACCTTTTGTGGATTACAACAATCAACAAAAAGTTTATGTACAAAGGTCTAACTACCAAGGAGGAAACCAAGGCAACTATGGTGGTCCAAGGAACAATGCTCCACCGGGTTTTGCTCAAGCTTCACAAGGTCCTCCAAAAGACAACATTCAACTAATGCTTCAACAAATACTTCAAGGCCAAGCTCATAGTGATGCTAATGTGGGAAAGAAAATTGCTGAGATTAACACAAGGATGGATTCTTCACAAAATGAGCTTGCCACTCAAATAGGAGGTCTTCAACAAAAGCTGAAGTAACTTAAGAACAAAGGCAAAGCTTCTATCTCCTCTCCTCAAGGAACTCTAGCGGGAAAATGTGAGGCAAACCCCAAAGAATACATCAATGTAATCACTCTAAGAAGTGGGAAGGAGTTGCCTACAAGGGAGAGTCCTATAACCAATGAGGACATTGAAGTTCAAGATGGGGAGGATAGCTTTACAAAAGCTCAAGAAGCTGTAACTTTTGATGATGTGTACATTGCCAAGAGAAGCAAGGAAGTGGTAAAGGAGAAACCAAGGGAGGATGTGCACAAAAGGGAGTCAACCTTTGTTCCCCCACCTTACAAGCCTAAACTTCCTTTTCCCGGGAGGTTTAAGAAACAGTTGGTGGAGAAATACAAGGCCATGTTTGACAAACAAATTAAAGACATTGAGCTCAAGATGCCTTTGGTGGATGCCTTCATGATGATTCCTCAATATGCTAAGCTTTTGAAAGATGCCGTGGCACAAAGAGCTAAGGATGTCCAAGGAGTCATGCTAGTTTCTCAAGAGTGTATTGCAATAATCCAAAGCAATGTGATACCAAAGAAGCTTGGAGACCCTGATTCCTTCACTATACCATGTGCCCTTGGCCCTCTTGGGTTTGAAAATTGCTTGTGTGATCTTGGAGCTAGAATCAACCTCATGCCCTATTCAATTGCAAAGAAGCTCGGTTTCACCAAGTACAAGGAATGTGGCATTTCTCTTATTCTTGCCGATAGGAGTGTGAGGATGCCTATTGGGGTTTTAGAAGACTTGCCTATAAAGGTTAGCAACTTCATCATCCCAACTGATTTTATGGTGCTTTAGATGGATGAAGAGCCAAGGGATCCTTTGAGCTTGGGAAGACCCTTCCTAGCTACAGCTGGTACCATCATTGATGTGAAGTATGAAAAAATCAGTTTGCATCTAGGAAAAGGGGTTGAGCTGAAGTTTGACATACTCGTTGCAAAGTTCAGGGTAAGGTCTGCAGTCTGATCATTGATGGAGGCAGCTGCACTAATGTAGCAAGCGATGTAATGGTCAAGAAGCTTGGATTGAAAGTCAGAATGCATCCAAAGCCATACAAGCTTTAGTGGCTCAATGACAGTGGGGAAATGAAAGTAAACAGTCAAGTGATGGTTCCCTTAGCTATTGGCAAGTATGAGGATGAGGTTTTGTGTGACGTTTTGCCTATGGAAGCATGGCACATTCTGCTTGGTAGACCTTGGAAATATGATCGAAAAGTGACTTATGATGGTTATATTAATCGTCATTCCTTTGAGTTTAATGGCAGGAAGACCATACTACTGTCTATGACGCCAAGTGAGGTTTTTGCTGATCAGATACATCTCAAACGCAAGGAAGAGCAGGTATCCAAAACATTCTAATTTCTTTGTCAAGGCTAATGTTGTTAAGAAAGCCTTATTTGCAAAGAAACCAATGTTGCTGTTTGTTTATAAAGAAGCTCTTATGAGCTTAACTAACCTTGCACCGGTGCTGCCGAGTGAGATGATCTCTCTTTTGCAGGAGTATGAGGATGTGTTCCCTGCAGATAATCCAGTGGGGTTACAACCTATAAGAGGCATTGAACATCATACTGATTTCGTCCCTGGAGCCTCTCTTCCAAACCATCCAGCATACATAACAAACCTTGTGGAGACTAAAGAGCTGCAGAAACAAGTAGAAGAACTAATGGTGAAGGGACATATCAGAGAAAGCATGAGTCCCTGCGATGTACCTGTTCTACTTGTGCCTAAAAAGGATGGTAGCTGGCGCATGTGTGTAGATTGCAGAGCCATCAATAATATCACGGTGAAGTATCGACATCCTATATCTAGATTAGATAACATGCTTGATGAATTGCATGGTTCCTGCATCTTTTCTAAGATTGATTTAAAAAGTGGATACCACCAGATTAGAATGAAAGAAGGTGATGAGTGGAAAACAGCCTTTAAAACCAAGCATGGGGTGTATGAATGGTTAGTTATGCCATTTGGGCTGACAAATGCACCTAGTACTATCATGAGGCTAATGAATCATGTTCTTAGATCATTCATAGGCGTGTTTGTTGTTGTTTACTTTGATGACATCTTAGTTTACAATAAAATCCTAAATGAGCATGTTGAGCATTTGCATTCTGTTTTAAGTGTACTTAAAAAGGAAAAGCTTTATGCTAATCTTAAGAAATGCATATTTTGCACATATAACCTTGTGTTTCTAGGCTTTGATGTAAGTGCAGAAGGAGTTAAAGTGGATGAAGAAAAAGTTAAAGCAATCAGCGATTGGCCAAGTCCAAAGACAGTAGGCAAGGTGAGAAGTTTCCATGGCCTTTGATGGGGTCTAAATAGTCGTCCGAGTTTGGAGGATTTCTTTGGGGACTCGTCAGGCTTTGAATTTGTAGGACCCTAAGCTGCAAGTGCACAGCGTGCGTTGTAGTACTTAGGGTATCGATCCACAGGGAGGAGGTCAACTGCAAAACATAAGAATCAGGGCAACCAAAGACGCANGTCAGGCTTTGAATTTGTAGGACCCTAAGCTGCAAGTGCACAGCGTGCGTTGTAGTACTTAGGGTATCGATCCACAGGGAGGAGGTCAACTGCAAAACATAAGAATCAGGGCAAGCAAAGATGCAGGGAGTGGGGGTTTGTAGGATTGTGTCACGGTTTCACGGTCTAACTAGAAATCAAACACACAAAAGTTAAGCAAACGAGGCTAGGCGATTTTCCCCAAACTGATTCACTGGTTTTAACAACCTAACTTTATCAAGCAAGATCGATCTGCGAACTTCTATTCCGCAGGTATACTTTCATATCATGCGTCCTAGACGAACACGCCAGACGACATTACTGCTGGGTATCAAAAGGAGCTGGATTCTAAAGAGCAAATGAAAACACTGGCTGTTCAAGAGGCATTGGCTGAGAATTCTGAGAAAGATGTGGAGATTGAAGACTGGGGTGGAAATGATCATCTCTTCAAGACTATGAGCAGAGAAGTTGTTCTAATCAATGCTAAGTTGATGGAGGACGACGTTTTTGTCATAGAAGCAAGGATTGCAGAGCTGAATTGGAGAAAAAGTGCACAGATGCGAGCTGCAGGGTTGGTGTCGATCGACACACTTCACGGATCACACCAGAAGTCGCTTGCAATGCTGCAAGTCCATCATCTTTGGTCAAACAAACGACTCCACATCCTTCAGCTCAGAAACCTCGAAGGAAGCAAAGGTATGCATTTTCTATAATCAATTCCAAACCCATTGATCTTGTCAATAAGAACTTCAAAGGTTCAAAAGCTGCTCCGCACTTATGCAAGCAACGAGATTCTCATAGAAGGCTTGGTGTTTTTTTTGATGATTCTGCAGGAAAACGTAGTGTCCCACCTGAAATCAAGTCCCACCCTGTTGTTGTTCCTCATTTCCTTGGTCAATCTCATGGACATAATGCCTCTACACCACCATGGATGAGAAGACATTTGTCTGGGAAGCATTCCATGCCACCCTCTGATCCATCAGACGTCTGAACCCCGACACAGTCAAGCTAATGACTAAAAACGAGCGCTGAGTGGGAAGCACCCCACTGTTAGGTACGTTTTTATTTTCGTTTTAGAAGTCTTAAATTTTAGTCAGTTGAAAAAAAAAGGCGACATTGGACTCGACTCAGGCCAAATGTAGATCGACACCACTATAGTGTCGATCGACACCACACGCATACGAAGGTAAGTCTTCTAACTGGTATTTTCTGTTGTTTCTAATCTTTCTTTTAACCAACTTCGAGCTTAATAACACTGGGGACAGTGTTGTTTAAGTCTAGGGAGGTGATTACTGACTTTGTGTTTTATTTTGAGAGTCTGTCTTGAGTCAAAAAATTTTAAAATTTTTGTTTTATTGAGTCAAAATCAGTTGAAACTTTCAGTTTTTCTAGGAACTAACCACAGGAAGTTGACACTTGAAGGACCATTGCTTTAGTAGAATTACAGGTCTTACTAAGTAGAAAGCTGCAAGTGGAATCAGTCTAACAGGGCGACTTCAGGTCCCCTTATAAGAACTAGGTATGCACAGAACTTGATTCCTCTTTCAGTCTGAATAGATAGACCATTGCAGTCTCTCCTTGATCTTCCCTTGAGAAAAAAGAAAAGAAAGAAAAAGAGTCTAAGTCTGGGAATAGTGAAAAGAACCTCATGAGCCTGTCTCCTCACAAGGAACAATATTAGTGAGTGCTCTTGAACCTGTCTCCTCACAAGGAACACAAGTAGAGAGTAGCACTATTTCCCAAGATTTCAAAAGAAAAGAAGAGTCAATGAAAAGATCTTAGAACACCCTGAAAATGGGTAGCAGTTGACTAAGGGAAGAGAAAATAGGAGAGCTCTCTGAAGAATATCTTGTTCAGGCACTAAGGAAGGGAAAAAAATCTGCAAAGTTCTGTGGCAATACCACTGTTAGAGTTCGAAATTTTACCAAGGAAAGGATCTGGATTCAAACTGGGAGATTGCTAAGCTTGTGGTAAGTATGCTGAAATATTACCTAAGGTTGGCTCTATAGCATGTGGATTCAAGAAGTGATAATCAATGTGGCGTTCT
>JAHZTW010000001.1:385925263-385952235 GCA_020283515.1 Alliaria petiolata
ATTTAGGCATAGATAACTTCTGCAACGAGAGTTGATTGGTTTTAACTTAGAGTTTCGAGTTCTAGACGGTTCTTAATAAATCCTTAATAGCATAATTTATGCATTCTCTGATTCAACATGATAATTACCCTTGCCTAGCGCCTTAGTCTCCTGAACTTTAATCCACATTAATCTCATTTACTTATTTCGCCTAGTTGCTTAGTTTACTTAATTTCGATATCTGAACTTAGAAACCTTAGTGTAGCATCTACTTCCCTCGGGATTTCGATACCCCTTATACTACGATATCATTTGTTGTGCACTTGCAGTAGTTTTATTAGGGTAAAACCTGAGCCCTATCAGACTTCTCTCGTGAGATCCAATCTCCTCTCGGCTATCTCACGAACCGCTCACTTTTTCTCGAGCAATAATCTGTATTCCCTCGGAAACAGGCCAAAACATGAGGATTAACTCGATGTTACTCGGCATAAACTCAATAAAACTCGTGATCTCTCATCACTTACCGAAATCTCTCGGACAGATTCTCCTTCTCTCGGGTAACGCTCGATCCGATCGGACAACCCTCGGAAAACTCTCAGATTCCTCGGCTAATTCACGCCTTCAATCAGATTACACGATTATCTCTCGGTGAAAAACGCATCAGAACAGAAGTTTCTCGGCGAGAATCGGCTTACCTCGATTATCTCTCGGACTCGCGCGATCCGATCGAGAAAACCTTCGGCCGAACGAACTTCTCTAGGCAACTCGACCCTTCCCGATCGATTCTCTCGGACAGAAATCTCCGAAACTCGACGGCTCGGATTTTCTCTCGACAGCTCTCGGATTTCTCTCGGCGGATTCGCTTTTCTCTCGAGCAAAATCGCCTTAGGTGCTTTCTCTCGGGAAAACTCGTGATTCTGTCATGCGGCCGCGAGAGAAAGAGGTATTTATAGAGAGAAAACCTCAAAAACCTTAGCCTGACCGTCCCAAACCAGCTTATCCCAAGCGGTTTACTTTTTCTCTCGGCCCACTTTAAGTTTTCTCGGCCAAACCAGGCCAACTTTCCTTTTTCTCTCGGCCAATCCTCACACCGTTCGGCCATCACGAGATAAATCTTTTTTCCACTAAAGATAAACCGATTTCCCTCGAGAAATCTCTCGGCCCACGGCCTAGCAGCCTTGTCTACCAACACTTAGACAATTTTTACACAATTTTTACACAGTCCATCCACGGTACGGTACTTATCCTCACAGACGCAGACACGGTACGGTCCTTGACCTCACAGACGTACCATTGTACTTACTTATTACTGAAACACACGAACCTCAATCATACGAAAACATATATACAACGGCCATCCCATGACCCGCACGACCATACTCAGGATTTCTGGTCACGGATGCTACAATTCTCCCCCACTCAGTTTGGATTCGTCCTCGAATCCGGTTCTTCCTCAGGAAGTTTTCTCAAACCATTTCGGGAACATTGTACTCATCCTTGACTCTTTTTCCCAAGTCGTTTGCTCGTCGCCATTTGATGCGGGGTTTGTTTTACTTCAAGTTTTACCCCTAAGATAGCTGCAAGTGCACAGCAATCATAGTAGTATATTAAGGGATCGAATCTACAGAGATTGTTGTTTTGCGAAAGTCCTAAGATTTCTAACTCTTTAAACCAAATGGGAACTTGGGGGATGCAGTGTGTCACGATTTGCAGTAATGATATCAAGCAGCAGAGAAGAATTAAACGGTTGTAAATCAATGAATAAAAGGCGTTGGGTTCAGGTACATTCTCCGGGGTTCATGGATCGAATTTAACAAGCAACAGGATAGGTTCTAAATGATTTAATAGGTTAGGTTCTTAAGCTGAAACGGTCGACTATGACTACCCCGCCTTCACGGATCTAGCCACCTGCGTTTGTCTTTCACTGCGGGTATGATTTCTCATCCCGCGATGCAAGACAACCGCGCATACATATCATTCACCTATTTGTAAACACTCACGGCGCGGTCCGTCGATATGCCTAAACATCCTACGGTGCGATCCGCTCGTTAACCTCTAGATCTAGACGATAGACCACATGTTCATGTATCTAGTCGTCCTGGAATCAGTTGCTAATTGATCAGAGAAGCAAACATGCAATAAGAACAAGACATCAACGAAGATACCTAAAAGAAACTCTATCTCAATCAACCTAGCGAAATCAATCCATGATTAAACCCCTTCAAAGATCCCCTTAAAAACCCAACTGGATGACTACTCGTTCATGGGAACGGGAGACATCTTTTAGGTATGAAAGGTGCGAATTGTATTAATAAAAAGAACAAAGTGAGAAAACTTCTTCAAGCGAAATCGATTGAAGAGAGGTTTTCTTGAAGTATTAAAAAGCAAAAGAACTAAGAACAAAAGATGAAAGGGAAAAGAAGGAAGAGTAGGCGGCTGCAGAAGAATTCTCTCTCGAGGTCTTCAACTCTGGGGCCGTCGAACTCTCTCTCTTTCTCTCTCTGTTCGGCGCAGATGTGTTTTTGGAAAAGCTTTCTGGTTGGTCTCCTTTCTTCTGAAACCCTAAGGTTCCTTTATATAGGCTCCCGGTCTTCAGAAAGTGGGCTTCATGTTTTAACATCGGGAAAATATCGGATAAGTGCAAACGGGCTCGGGATGGGCCGGAGTGGTGTGGCCGTGCGAGCGACCAGGCGTGGCGCGGCCACTGGTCTTCTGAGGATCTGTGGCGCGGCCATCCTTCTTCTGGGAATGTGTCTGACGGGCCTTCTTGCTTCCTTCGTAACTTGAGATCCAACCGTGGGATTGAACTCAAATTACATTGGCATAAAAGACAGCTGGAAGGGCTATCTTGTCTCCAAATATGAGCTTGATCTTGTATGAGACTTTCATGCCAATGTGGTCCCCTCACTAGAAGACAAACAGACAAGTTGGGGAAGATGTTGTACGTTTGACTTGGCCGATCAAGTGGCTCTGCTCGATCGTGGACTCGATCGTCCAGTCGATCTGTCATAGATCGACTCATCATGCTCGATTTGCCTCTCGATCTTGGCTGAATCGACTGGTTTGGTCGATCTTTTGGTCGATTTCTCCTAGATCGAGTCATTCTACTCGATTTGCTTCTCGATCTTGGCCCCTTTTGCTTTTGTCTGAGTTTTCCTTTGATTCACGCTAACTCCTATGCTCTTCTTTCATCTTCTTGTCAATGCCCAGCATCCATCACAGCTCCAAGTACTCTAAACAACCTGAAAATGATGCAAATATGCAAGAAACATGCAAATGCTAATGCAAAGTGTTCTAGGACTTAAAATGAAATAAATGATGCAAACTAGCCTATTATGAATGATGTATGCATGAAAACCTATTCTAAATGCATGCTAAATATGCGAAATATATGAGTATATCAGGTACCAGCCTTAGACAAGGCCTCCTCGGCTTGTCCAGTCTCCAACAAAGCCGCTTTCTCAACAAGCTTTGTGACCGTCGCATAGTCACGCACCAGACAACCATTACGCAGCTCGACCCTTAGTCCGCTCATGAACCTTCGGATCAGCTTCTCTTCAGTATCGTGGTCACGTCCCACATACTTGCGTAACAGGTTAAACTCAGTCTCATACTGCCGAACCATCTTGGTCCCTTGGCGTAGATACAAAAACTCAGCCTCCAGCTGATTGTAAGCTTCTTGCGGGAAGTACTTACTTTGGAACATCGCTGAAAACGTCTCATACGAACAGTTCGGATTCACCAACCGTCATGTGGTCCCTTTACACTAGGTATGCGCAGTACCCTAAGGGTAATGCACAGCTATGTCCCTCTTGTACTCCTCAGGACATCGGATAGACTCGAGGTTCCTTTCGAGCCTCATCCTCCACTCGCCAGCCTCAATCGGCGCAGTTCCTCCAGCAAAGAACTTGGTTCCCAACCTTGCCATATGATCCAGAACCTTGAGGTAAGACGGGATCGCCACGACCTGATCCGCTTCCTCCACAGCCACGTTCCCAACGTTCGGTTCCACAACTTGTGGTGCCACGGCCGGTACCACTCCTGGTACAGGCGCAACCACTTGTGGTGCCACGGCCGGTACCACTCCCGGTACAGGCGCAACCACCGGTAAACGCTCCAACACTTGAGCTAGCAATCCCAGCACAGCCTCCAGCCTGTCTGAAACGGCGCCCGCAGCATTCCCAGCCACGTTTCCAGCTCCAACCGCAGCCACATTCGCAGCAGCCGCGTCCGCAGCAGCAGCAGCCGCAGCATTCGCAGCCGCAGCAGCAGCCTCGGCCGCCGCAGCAGCCTCAATCTCATGCTGGTTCCCAACCGCATTCTCAGTTCCCGTACTCCCCGAGTTCACAGCACCATTCAACCTTGCAGCCCTAGTCCTTCCCGGAGCCATCTGCAAGTCAAAACAGAACATGTTAGCCCGAAGCTAACACCAGACAAGAATTCCAAACTCCACAGAAACAACAGACAGCGAGACTCGGCAGTGAAAGGTGGATATTTGTAACCCCAACTATGCAAATGAACTATCCTAGAATCGACCATGCTCTGATACCACTTGTGGCGACCCAACCCGATAATCTTAACCAGGCCGGCCGTCCCGAGTCTAACTCTAAACAGATTCCATACTTAGCATATTTTCATATTTTTCTTAAACTTAAACAACAGATTCGATTCATAAAACATTCATTCTTATTGTATAACTATTCCAAACCCAGACATAAAACCGAGGTTCTTAAAACATAAACTAACTTAGCCAAATTCGTTCTAAGTCATAACAGAAATGCAAAGCCAGATAATCCGAACAAGTCTTAATAAAATAAAACCCCAACCCAGTCCTAATCCATTTCTTTCTTCACTGCCTTCAAGTCCGCCTTCAAGACTAAACGTCCCGAATAACTTCTTTACCTGCACACTCCACACATAAGAGAGGCATAAGCATTATCATAAATGCTTAGTGAGTACGGTCATCCCGTACCACCAGCCAATACCAAAAAACACAATCAAGCAACAGTTATACAATTTACCTTATCACTTAGCAAGCAAGCACAGAATCACGGTTCTATGATCGTCTCAACCACTTGTAAATATCCCCACGGCATCGGTTCTACTCCAAGCGAGAATCACACATCCCCTCGAGCTAGCAACTCGATCCGGATAATCCCACAACTAGTTAGACACCACGGTATCCAATACCAATCACAATCACAGAAACACAATGATCTTGCTAAGCATAAACACTAACTTACACAAGCAATCAATGAAAACCAAATAACCTAGAAATCCTACGGTTCTAGATACCAGCTACAGTCACGCACTCACCTCAGAATTGTTTCTCTCAGACGAAACTCGGACAGACACAGAATTACGCAGACTTCTCTCGCGAGATCCAATCTCCTCTTGGCTATCTCACGAACCGCTCACTTTTCCTCGAGCAATAATTTGTATTCCCTCGAAAATAGGCCAAAACATGAGGATTAACTCGATGTTACTCGGCAGAAACTCAATAAAACTCGTGATCTCTCATCACTTATTGAAATCTCTCGGACAAATCGAACAGCCCTCGGAAAACTCTCAGATTCCTCGGCTAATTCACCCCTACAATCAGATTACACGATTATCTCTCTGTGAAAAATGCATCAGAACAGAAGTTTCTCGGCGAGAATCGGCGTACCTCGATTATCTCTCGGACTCTCGCTATCCGATCGAGAAAACCTTCGGCCGAACGAACTTCTCTCGGCAAATTGACCCTTCCCGATCGATTCTCTCGGACAGAAATCTCAGAAACTCGACGGCTCGGATTTTCTCTCGACGGCTCTAGGATTTCTCTCGGCGGATTCGCTTTTCTCTCGAGCAAAATCGCCTTAGGTGCTTTCTCTCGGGAAAAATCGTGATTCTGTCATGCGGCCGCGATAGAAAGCGGTATTTATAGAGAGAAAACCCCAAAAACCCTAGTCTGACCGTCCCAAAACCAGCTTATCCCAAGCGGTTTACTTTTTCTCTCGGTCCACTTTAAGTTTTCTCGGCCAAACCGGCCAACTTTCCTTTTTCTCTCGGCCAAACCTCACACCGTTCGGCCATCACAAGATAAATCCTTTTTCCACTAAGGATAAACCGATTTCCCTCGAGAAATCTCTCGGCCCACTGATAAATAGGATTTTGCTTCCTTTTAGCAATGTCCCAACACTATCAATCGAAAGCAGTACAGTGTATGGGCTGTCTCTTATACACATCTAGATGTGTCAAAGCGCCAACTGTTCGGCCATCACAAGATAAATCCTTTTTCCACTAAGGATAAACCGATTTCCCTCGAGAAATCTCTCGGCCCACTGATAAATAGGATTTTGCTTCCTTTTAGCAATGTCCCAACACTATCAACCGAAAGCAGTACAGTGTATGGGGTATCAAACCATTTTTGGAGTGTTAGTGAACAGATCGGTCATATCGGTGTAATAAGTCAAGTTCGAAATAATAAAAGTTGAGACTTTACTACTAAAAACGACTAAAGGATTGATCTTGTGTCACTCAAGACCATAAAAAAAGAACTTTAAGGATGTTAAGCAGGAAATAGATATTTAAACGGTAAAAATATAAACTTTCAAGGTAAAAGAAGAATCAAGACGGGTTTTATGAACTAGGTGACTCTCGGTTTCGCTTTATCAAGCTAGAGCTGTTGGATCACATCAAGACTTGGTCTTTTGATGTTGATTCTTAGGTAAAAGGATCCTCAACTCGTTTAGCCCATGGCGTTTGGGTCTAAACTCTTTAAATCTCTATCACCATAGACTAGCTCTCGCATAGCGGTACAATAGAAGAAACAAGCATCTATAACGTCCCTATTAAACCGTAAGACTCTTAGACATATGGTTAGTCTTAGCCTAAGAAGTCAAACTCTTGTTCATGGATCCTGCTAAGCAAGCACGTGGCGTTCGTGTCAAGCCGCCTGTGGACTTTAGGCTAGATGGCCAGACTAGACTAAGCTTTGGGAATGATAAACAAGAAAGAATCTAACTTTATGTTTTAGCTAAGCAAGAAATATAAACCCGAGAGTCTCTTGGTCCTTTCAACCCATCAAAATCCTAAAAAGCCTACTCACGCGTCATTTGATAAACCTCAAGATCCATAAGGATAAAAAGGTTACTCATGGGTTGCAAGATAGTCGAAAATAAGAAAAGGAAGAAGCTTTCTTGAAATACACTAAGTAATAATACTTAAAACTTCAAGATTGCATAAAAATCAAAGCTTTGAAAGCAAGCTTCAATGGTGGAAATACAAAAGTTCTCGGTTTGAAAGAGAATACAGAAATTAAAACTAGAAAGCGTGATAAAAGGATAAGAGTGGAGGAGAAGTATCTATGCACAAAAGAGGAAAAACATCAAACGTTGGGACCACTTTCGCGAAATGGTACTATTTTGGACTTTAGCGTTTCGGGCTCAAGTCGTGGTGAGCAAGCTGATATGCTAACTTCTTCTGATTCTTCGGGCAGTCTCAATGTCGGTCAAGTAGTTCGGGATCATGTCGTGAAGGCTCGCCTTCCTTGTTACTCGAATCGGGTACTTCCCGTTGCCTTGCTCCGATATCCGTCTTCATGGAATCTTCTTGCGGGATCTTCGCTCCGATGTGTTCCTTTCGGGACAAGGTCGCTGCTACTCGTTGAGGTTCATCATGCACTTGTCTATATCGGCTACGGGGTCGTGATCCATGCTCGATATCACCTACTCATCCTCCATTTGTGATCTCCCTTCTTGGTTTCTTCTTCGCACCATCCTAAGCACCTGAGAAAACACTCCAAACATGCAAGACTATGCAGAAACCTAACCTAATGCATCTAATCCTATCATGGGTGAAGATGTGAGGAAAACTAGGATGAAAGTGCAAGAATGAAGTCCTAACTAGCATGAAATATGTGTTAAAAACATGCAATTTACAGAGATATCAACACCCCCAAACTTGTCTTTTTGCTTGTCCTCAAGCAAAAGCCAACTGGAGGGGTGAGGTTTTAAAAGAAAAGGTGTAAGTTTGAATCCAAAATGCCATTTAAAAGAAATCAACTCAATGTCTAAGTTCAGGTTTCTAGGATGCAAGTCGAATTCTACCTATCCAAAAAGCCTTAGCCAGATTCATCACAATAACAAGCAAAATCAATCCTAACTAAGATGCATATTCAAATTCCCAATTCACTTTCATATTCATTAAGAAATTTAAAATGTGGATCTCATTCATGCCTGTCAATTAACTCACTTGGTTCAGGATAAGGTCACGAGCTAAGTATGAACTCGTAGCGCGAACGGGTTAAGTTTTTAGTGGGATCACTCTTGAAAGGAATCTTCTTAATGCAAAATGCTAAGGGTAAAAAC
Source organism: Alliaria petiolata (assembly GCA_020283515.1). Taxonomy (NCBI): domain Eukaryota; kingdom Viridiplantae; phylum Streptophyta; class Magnoliopsida; order Brassicales; family Brassicaceae; genus Alliaria; species Alliaria petiolata. The sequence continues at coordinate 385,933,594 of JAHZTW010000001.1, forward strand.
CAATGGATGCATACAAGGCTAGATTCCCATCTACCCAGAACATCTATTTTGTTTCCTACCCTAGTCTAAACTGCTCCCTCCTAAGCTACCCTTTCTTTTGGCATTTCGCCTTAATCCCGTTATTACTCCTCGATATTACCTTTCCTGGTCATTTCGGGGGACTTCCTTTTTTTGTTGGAGATCGGTTTCAGCTTTCTGGCTTCTTTGTTGCGTTCCTTGTGTTTCACCTTTGGTGTTGTTGGCCGTTTTAGACTTTGTTGATTGGCCTTCTTTTGTTTTCTTTTGGAATCACCTTTTTCTTCTTTTGTTTCCAAGCTTTTTGGTGCCGCCATCTCCTTTATATGTGTCCCCGTCTGACTCCTTGGTATCTTTCTTTTCCCTTTCGGTATGATCAATCAAAATTCGCCCCCCTTTTCCTAGTCTAACCAGCAATATCGGCCTCAAATTTCGGTATCAAGCCGTTTTCTGTATCTACACCACCTAACCTAGTGTTGACTCAAGATGTGAGCCAACGTCTACATGGAAATCTAACCCTGTCGGCTTAAACCCAACATTTTTTTCCTAAGAAGATTCGAAAATGGTGCTAAGGCCTCACATGCTCTCACAAAAGTGTTTATGGCTTAAAACAAAGGTTTAGGGTTAGGGTGTGGTCTGGTACTTGTACTAGCAGAAGAGTGGTTAAAAGGGAAAGAGAGTCCAAGTGAAATCTATGAGTTGATCGACAAATAAGAACGAGATAATTAGGTTTTCATTTTAACGGTTCAAGTTCATTAGGGAAATGGTTCAAGTCACAATGCATCAAGTTAAAACCGAATCTCACAAGACGAATTCCAAATGTGGTGCTGCCTTAAGCTCAGTCTAATTTAAAATGCATCAAACAAACAAGAACTAAGCATTGAATTCATGACTTAAAAATGGCTATTTACAAGGATTCATCATACTTAATACCCTATGCGAATGCTTATGGATCCTAAATGAATGCATCTAGACTCAAACTTTACATGGAAATGCAACTACATGGATCTTTTTGTGGGATAAATTTTCAAAAATTTTAAAAAAAAAATTTGTGTTTTTCTATGCAAATTTGATGAATGCATGATGTTAATCTAAGTGAATGCATGTGCTACATACTCCCCCAAACTTAAATCACACAGTCCCTGTGTGATAGAAGAGAGGAAGAATAAGGTCCTAGGATAATGCAAAAATTCAAGCAAAATGCAAAGAAAAAGTAAATGCTTATGTAAAAAGGTTCTGGAGTGGTACCTCATTGCTCGGTGTGATGTGAGGATGTGGTGTCCTCACTGGTCGAGAAGGAAGGGTTGTCTGATTTCGGTATCGGGGACTGGCTCGCACGCCTCTTCCTCTATATGCTTCCTTCTTGGCAGGAATGCCTTCCTGGATCGCTTAACTCGTGTTCCCTTGGCAAGAACGAGAAGAAATGCCTCTCTTGAAGCATTTTGCTGTCTGCTTCGTCAGACTCTTCTTCTCCTTCTCCTCCTGGTTCTCCGGATGACATATCGGCTTCAAGCCGTGGTGATAACGTTGACCCCTTCAGCTTCGAGGCGAGCGACTTGATCTGGCCTTTCAGACCCTACACATGTCCTTTAATCCCCTTCACTGTGAAGAATAATTTCTTGATAGAGCGATCTTGCCATTTGCAGTACCGCTGGAGTACGTTGATCCGCTCGTGAGCCGTCTTGAGGGTTAGATGCGTCGCGCTTGTGATTGGGTCGAAATGGTAACGATCCGCTCCGTAGAGAGGGAAACCGTACTCGTCCGTAGGGTCCTCATAGTCGTCCTCATCTCCTTCTTCCTCTTCAGCGACCATATCGGCTTCCTCCCGATATTCTTCCTCGTAGTCTCCATAGAAGTCAGCTCCATAGGGAAAAAGATGCTCGTCGTGCGGCTCGAAATCCTGACGCTGAGGTACCCTTATCGTGGTCAGGTATGGGTTGGGCAGGAACATCACAACTGCTCATTCTGAAGGAAGGGTGAACTGATATCCGTGTCCATGCCGATATGGCTTCCCGAGAAATTGGCACTTCTTCAAGTAATTGATGTCTATCCTGCGAATCCCGTGTGTTGGCTCCTCAAGATCGGCACCAGCTCCCTTCAAGATGGCAGATACGACTCCTCCACAGCCTACTTGAGGCTTTTCGCTTGGTGTGGAGATCATGCACGACTTGTACTAGAGGAGCTCTTTGAGCAAAAATGTGATTAGCCCGGTGCTCCGTCTGCTTCCCTTCAGCTCCCTTCCATTTTGGGTCTCTTGAATGATCTCCACCAAACCGTCATCCATTATTTCCAGCTCTTTGGTCAGGACAGCCCTGCACTCCTTTCTTGCAAAGAATGTATGTGCAATGGCCCTTTCCACATACCTTAAGGCTGGATGCCTTATCATGGTGCTCTTGTTCACTCCGTGCTTGTAGGTGCCTACCCCAATGTGCCCCCACAGTGCCTCCAGCTCCCCCCTTTCAATGTTGAGGGTCATCTCTCGCATATCGCCTCGGCTGAATCCGAATATCGACTCGAGATCCCGAAATGACATTCGGTGTGTCTCGCTTCCATATTTGAAACGGATGTAGTCGTCGCCATCTTCCTCTGGAGTATCCTCTCCAAAGGCGTAGAAGGTCACTTCCAGTGTTGCCAAGAACTGGAAGGTTGCCTCGTCATGAGACGCATAGGCGTTCTCCATGAATTTCCTCAGACCCATCGCATTGAAAAGGATCTGGCAGTCTTCATAGATGCCCAGCTCGGCCATTGTTTCCTCATGGGGGTAGCATGTGGCCTTGTAAACTCAGCTACTGATGGTTTCTCCTTAATAAACTTCAGGTTTTCTCCATGGTTGCTCATGTTCTCCTTTTGCACAATTTGAGTTTCTCCTTCTACCAATGGGACAGTAGGCTTCACTTCTGGTGGCAAACTTCTTTTGAGAAAATCTTGTGCCACATGTATTGGGTCTGGTGCTCGCGGTGGAAGTACATCAGGTGGCCTTGGCTCCTTGTAATGTTGGTATGGTTCGTTGGACAAGTTGGTTGCTTCAGCCCTTCTTCTTTCAAAACGCTCAAAGCGATTGTTGTCCTCTGTTCTGAGTGTGTTGAAACTCTCAGTTAAATTGACAATGGCAGCCAATATTGCTTGCATAGGATCAACTGCTTGTGCATTGTCTCCCATGGTACCTTGTATTTCAAACAAAAACAAATCAGAGATGATTTTAAGAGTTTAATATAACATAAACAAAATTTTTTTTTTTTTTAATAACTTGTAGGAATGAATGCAATGGCCAAGGATGAAAACAATGGACAAAGGAAACAAATGCAACGGTCAAGACAAATGAGAAATGAAATGAATAGAGACTGTTTTATGGCTTTAACTAATATGGTAATGACAATAACCCAAAAAATGAATGTAAACAACAGATATGGCAAGGGAAACAAATGAGCCTTTCCTAAAAGAACCAAAAACACGTTTTTGGAGCCAGAAAAATTGACTAAACGATCTAATGCTAATGCTTCTCTTCTCTTTCTTTTTTTTTTTTGAAGAATGCAGGAAGAACACAAGAACAACAATGGCAGAAATAATGGAACACTATATTTTTTATTTTATTTTATAAATGAAGCAGAAATAAATCAAGCAACAGAAACAAAAGATTTTTTTTTTTTAGTTTTCTGAAAATAAGAACAAAGCAAAACAGAAACAATATTTATTTTTTTGAGTTTTATGAATTAAAAAAAAATTGCAAAGCTTGAAAAGGAATAGAAAACACCTGGGATAGGAGCTTTTAGCTCTGATACCAATGGCACAAGACTGGAAAATGATCCAAGTATTGTTGCCTCTGAAATCGTCACTTGAAGCCGAGATGGTTGAATGACTTGTGGTTTGATAGTCGAGATGAAGTTTGATGACCACAAACTTCAAAGGTTAGACTTTGCTAGCTCAAGGGATAATCCTCACAAGAGCTTAGGAGATTCTACATAAATCTTCAAGGTTGATTTCACAAAACTTAGAAGAAAAGCAGGGACAGAGATTGATTTAAAAGACAACTTTCTTTGAAACAAAACAAAAGGGGTTTTAATTTCTTTAATTCAAGGGTGAATACAATGAAGAATGAAATGAGCTTTTATAGGCTCAAACACAACGGTCCTAAGAAGCTAAAACAGAAAAAGAAATCACAAAAATTAAATGTAAAGAGCTGTTGGAGACTTGATGAGGAAATCAGCTAAATGGGGCAAGTTGTGATAATGCTTGAGTCTTGAGAGCTTTTGTGTGAATGAGTGATGTCTTAGAACGTCTACATTCACTGAATAAGTCACCAAAACGCAGCAGCAATGAGAATATAGCCGTTGGAGAGTTATTGACCCAAGTGTGAATGCTTCCATATAAGGCAAGTCGAGGACCCTCTGTCTTGAAACTTGTATAACTTTCAAACCAGAACCGATATTGATGTGAAACCAATTCGACGAGCTTCCCGGTTGAGTCAAGATTCCACACCAAGTCGTTTTGTTGCTTAATTCCTTATGTTTCGGTAGCAATCCTCCATATGTCCAAATCGGGAAAGCTCCGGTTTACCCAACTTGTAAAATTAATAGCTCCTAAACCAAAATGAAATTGGTCTTGATTCCAACTCTACGTAGACCTCTGATGAGTTGAGAATCTAAAATAATTTTATTTGTTGCTTGGTTCATCTTGGTTTGGCCGGAGTGACTCAATAACTGATCGTAGCTCTCCATAGGGTCCATTGGAACTTTGAATGGGTTTAAAACATGTAAACCAATTTGCCTCATTAAAACCTTTTCTGAAAAACCCATTGCGATAAAACCAAGGATAAAGAAAAAGAGTACAAATGACCACATCCCATTTGTAAGTCTTGGCTTCCATTTGAGCTAAACCCAGCTCGCATGTCTCCTTAGCTTTCCTCATCTTCATGTTCTCCTCTTCATGCCTCCTGGTTCCGTGCTCCTTGTCAAGTACTGATGTATTAGCATTGATGCTTACATCAGGGATCGTAACTGCTATCTTGAGAGGAGCTGGCGTTGGATTGACTTCGCGTATCTAAAGAAGTGCCAGTTCCTCGGGAAGCCATATCGGCATGGACATCAATATCAGTTCACCCTTCCGTCGAACATCGCAGCTGTGCTCCTGCCAAATCCGTACTTGACCACGATTAGGGAACCTCAGCATCTGGATTTCGAGCCGTAGGAGGAACACCTTTTCCCCTATGGAGCTGACTTTCATGAGGCTACGAGGAAGAATATCGGGAGGAGGCCGATATAGTTGCTAAAGAGGAAGAGGCAGATAAAGAAGACTATGAGGAACCTACTGACGAGTATGGCTTCCCGGTTTATGGAGCAGAGCGTTACCACTTCGATCTTATCACGAGTGGTACGCATCGAACTCTCAAGTCGGCACAAAATCAGATCAACATGCTTCAGCGGTACTGCAAATGGTAAGATCGCTCGATTAAGAAGCTAGTCTCCACGGTGAAGGGGATTAAAGGACACGTGAGGGGTCTGAAGGGCCAAATCAAGTCACTCACCTCAAAGCTGAAGGGGTCGACACCATCACCACGGCTTGAAGCCGATATGTCACCTGGAGAGCCAGAAGGAGAAGAAGAGGAAGGGTCTGACCAAAGCAGACAGCCAAATGCTCAAAGAGAGGCATTCCTTCTCGTTTCTTCCAAATTAGCACGAGCCTAGTAAGCCAGGAAGACATTACTGCCAAGAGGGGAACATATCGAGGAAAAGACGTGCAAGTCAATCCCCGATACCGGGATCGGACAACCCCTCTTTCTCGACCAGTGAGGACACCACGTCCGCACATCACACCGAACCATAAGGTACCACTCCCAAACCATTGTACATAAGCATTTTTATTTTTCCTTTTTGCTTTTTGCTTGAATTTTTTGCATTTTCTTAGGACAACATTCTTCCTCTCTTCTATCACACAGGGACTGTGTGATTTAAGTTTGGGGAAGTACATAGTAATTGCATTCACTTAGAATATACATCATGTATTCATATAACTGCATAGAAAATTCACAAAAAAAAATAATAAAAACAATTTGAAATTTTTTGAAAATTTACCCCACAAAAAGAAATCATGTAGTTGCATTTCCATTCTATCGAGTCTAGATACATTCATTTAGGATTCATAAACATTCGCATAAGGTGTTAAGTATGATGAATCCTTGTAAATAGCCATTTTTAAGTCATGAAGTCAATGCCTCAGTTCTTGTTGGTTTGATGCATTTTGAGTTAGACTGAGCTTAAGGCAGCACCACATTTGGAATTCAGCCAGTAGAATTTGGTCTTAGCTAGATGCATTGCGATTTGAACCATTTCCCTAATAAACTTGAACCGTTAAAACTGAAAATTTAAAATTTTATCAACTTATAGATTTCACTTGCACTCGCTTTCCCTTTTTACCACTCTTCTGCTAGTCCAACTACCAGACCACACCCAAAACCTAAACCTTTGTTTGAAACCATAAACACTTTTGTGAGAGAGTGTGAGGCATTTACATCATTTTCGAATCTTCTTAGGCAAAAAGTGTTGGGTTTACGATTACAAGGTTGGATTCCTATGTAGATGTTGGCTCACAACTCGAGTCAACACTAGGTTAGGTGGTTTAGATACTAAAATGGCTTGATAACGATATTTTGGGCCGATACTGCTGGTTAGATTAGGAAGGGGTGGGTTCCGATTGCTGACATATTGACAGAAAGGGAAAGGAAGAAAATCACTGAGTCAGACAGGGACATGTTTAAGGAGATGACATCAACAAATGAGGCTCAAAACCAAAACAAGAAAAGGCGATTTCAAAAGGAAGCAAAATAGGGTCAATCAACAAAGTCTGAATCCGGCCAACAACACCAAAGGTGAAACACAAGGAACGCACATAAGGAGCCAGAAAGCCGAATCCGATTCCAACAAAGAAGAAGTCCCCTGAAAATGACCCGAAAAGGTAACATCGAGGAGTAATAACGGGTATAAGGCGAAATGACAAAGGAAAGGGTAGCTTAGGAAGGGAGAGATCAGACTAAGGTAGAAAACGAAATAGATGCTTGGGTAGATGGGAGTCTATCCTTGTATGCATCCATTGGTTTTTACCCTTAGCATTTTGCATTAAGAAGGTTCCTTTCATGAGTGATCCCATTTAAACACTTAACCCGTTCGCACTACGAGTTCATCTTTAGCTCGTGACCTTATCCCGAATCAAGTGAGTTGATTGACATGCATGAATAGGATCCACATTTTAAATTTTTTAATGAATATGAAAGGGAGTTGGGAATTTGAATGTGCATCTAAGTTGAGGTTGATTTTGTTTGATGTTACGATGAATGTGGCTAAGGCTTTTTGGATAGGTAGAATTCAATATGAATCCTAGAAACCTGAACTTAGACATTGACTTGATTTCTTTTAAATGGCGTTTTGGATTCAAACTTACACCTTTTCTTTTTAAACCTCACCCCTCCGGTTGACTTTTGCTTGAGGACAAGCAAAAAGGCAAGTTTGGGGGTGTTGATATCTCTGTAAATTGCATGTTTTTAGCATACATTTCACACTAGTTAGGACCCCAGTCATGCACTTTCATCTTAGTTTTTACCACATTTTCACTCATGTTAGGTCTAGATGCATTAGGTTAGGTCTTTGCATATTTTTGCATGTTTTGGAGTGTTTTCTCAGGTGCTTTCTGAATGAGGATGGTCCGAAGAAGAAATCATGGAGAGAGATCTTGAAAGGAGGGTGAACAGATGATATCGAGCATAGATCACGGCTACTAGCCGATATTGGCGAGCGCACGACGAACCTCGACAGGTAGCAGCGACTTGATCCCGAAAGAAGCACCCCATAACGAAGGTCCTGCAAGAGGATTCACTGAAGACGGATATCGGAGAGCGAGGCAGCGGAAAGAACCCGATCCAAATATCAAGGAAGATGAGTTACCACGGCTTGATCCCGAAATACTTGTCCGATATGGAGGTTGCACGAAGAATCACAAGAAGATGGCATATCAGCTTACCTCCAACGACGTGAAGCCGATTCGCTACAATCCAAAAGAGTACCATTTCGGAAAAGTAGTCCCAACGTTTTACGTTTTTCCTCTTTTATGTATAAATACTTTGTTCCCCACGCCTATCTCTTAGGCTCACTTTCCAGATTTAGTTTTTCTGTCTTTTCTTTTGAACCGAAACTCTTAGTCTTTTCACCATTGAAGCTTGTTTCAAAGCTTGAATCTTTTATGCTATATTGAAGTTTACAAGCATTGTTTCATAATATTTCATGTTAAAACTTCTTCCTTTTCTTGTTTTTGACTATCTTGCAAACCATGAGTTACCTTCTTATCCTTATGGATCTTGAGGTTTCTCAAATGGCGCGTGAGTAGTCCTTTTTACGACTTTGATCGGTTAAAAGAACCAAGGGATTCTCGGATTTAGATTTCTTGCTTAGCTAGAACATAAAGTTAGATTCTTTCTTGTTTATCATTCTCAATGCTTAGTATAGCTTGATCATCTAGTCTAAAGACTATAGGCGGCTTGACACAAAAACAACGTGCTTGCTTAGCCAAAACAATAAACAAGAGTTCGATTCCTTAGGCTCAGACGATCCATCTGTCTAAGGGTCTTACGGTTCAATAAGGACGTTTTAGCATGCTTGTTTCTTCTATTGTACCGCTAAGCGAGAGCTAGTCTATGGTGATAGAGATACAAAGAGTTTAGACCCAAAAATCATGGGCTAAACGATTTGAGGATCCCTTTACCTAAGAATCACTATCTAAGACCAAGTCTTGATGTGATATAAAAGCCTTAGCTTGATAAATGATCCGAGAGTTACCTAGTTCGTAAAACTCATCTTGATCCTTCTTTTACTTAGAAAGCTTATCTTTTCACCGTTTAAATCTTTACTCTTCGCTCAAATAGTTTAAAGTTCGCATATTTATGGTCTTCAGTGACACAAGATCTAGTCTTTAGTCTTTTCTAGTAGTAAAGTTTCAATCTTTCACTATATTAAGCTTGACTTGCAATACCGATATAACCGATCTGTCCACTAAACACTCTCAAAATGGATTGATCCCCCATACACTATACTGCATACGGTTAACAGTGTTGGGTCATTGACCTAACGGGAAAAAATCCTATTATCAACGCCTAAGAAGACCTAAGGACCTATAAATACATGCTAATGCTATTTGGAGATGTGCAGGTTTACAACAATTTGATAACCCATCAGAAGATTTGGAAGAAAATATTGGAGTAATGATGCAAATATAAAAAACCAAGTTTTGTCTAACCAGGTGCGTTTCCTACCATTTTGGATGCTTTGGATAATATGAAAATCAAGGAACAAATTTCTTTTTGAAAGACGAAATGTCCACCCAATTGAGGATGCTGTTCGAGGCCTCAATGGGGTTTTGGAGTATTTAGCGGCAACGGATCCAAACTTAAATACAACAACATTCTGTCAAAATTCAATCATGGTTCGGAGTAGTAAATGGGAACCTCCTCCGGAGGGTTGGTCTAAATATAATTTTGATAGCAGCTTCAGAGTAGGAAATCCAAATATGGGTGTAGGCTAGATTATTCGTAATGCTATGGGTGAGCACATTGATTCAGGCTGTGCAAAGATTCATAATGTCGAAACACCATTTAAAGCAGGAGCAAATGGTTTGCTATATATGATGCAACAAGTATAGGCGAAAGGATGGAGACAAGTTTGGTTTGAAGGAGACAACAAGGAGTTAGCTAATGTGATAAACCACAAGGAGAATAGTACATAATTGGGTAATCTTTTGTACGATATTAGCTTTAGAATTGGGTAATCTTTTGTATGATATTAGCTTTTGGATGAATAAACTTTTCTTATGCTCTTTGGATCATGTGAATAGGGAATGAAATCACATAACTGATCTGTCATCCAAAAAAGCCTTTGAGATAGATGTTTTTGTTGTGAACAAGAGAAGAAACAAGAGAAGAGATAGAAGGAATTGATGTTGATGTATTATTCCAATGAGTAAGGGGTCCTTTATATAGGAGTACAATATAGGGTTTTACTTGGTGACAAAGTAAAACCTAGCTTACAAGTAAATCTAGAACCTTCTAGAAGTTGGGCCTTATAATGGGCATCCATCTATTATTCATAACACTCCCCCTTGGATGACCATTATACAAACTATTATCTAAAGCGCATAGGATGCTGCCTCGTTAAAAACCTTACTAGGAAAACCCAATGGGAAAAACCATAGCTAAGGAAAAAAGAGTGCAGCGCGCATTATCTCCCCCTCATAAGTACATCAGTTGAGATCTTTGAGATGACGCAATCCAATATGATGAAATAGTTTCTTGAAAATAACGCCTTGGTAAATCTCTCTGGCGAATCTTCACTTGAATGAATTTGTAGAATTCTCAAATCGCTATTCTTCTGCAGTGCATGAGTCTTGCTAATGATTTGTCTTGATCATTCTCATTGTTTCACTTGTTCTCATTAAAGTATGACAAATACTTTGGAAGGGTGATAGAATTTCATCTTTACATTTCCCTTTAGATGTCTATCCTTTGCGTGTTCTTTGTTGCCTCGTTAAAACCTTTCATGGAAAAACCCAGTGGGATAAAAACCATGATAAGGAAAAAGAGTACAACCACGCACATCATTATATTTCTCCTCTTGGAGTCATCTTCTTCAAGAGATGCATTCCAATCATGTACTATCTTTTGAGAATTATTATAAGCATAAGCTTAATGAATAAAATCGTATGCTTATCTTGTAATCTCTTACATTCCTGGACTTCTTGTCCATAACAACATTTTCACATAAAACTTAATTTCTTAAATCTATTTGGACTTCAATCCAAATTTCTACTTACATACAGTTTTCTAAACTTGTATTGTACATACTTGTACATAACATTTTATTTATGCTCTTCTTTATTGTTTTAGCTTTCTTTCTTGTTATGTGAAAACACATCTTTCAATCATAAAAGAAATCTATACATTGCTTAACTAGCATTTTAAGTATGGTCCTTCGAGACCAAGTATATGTGAGCATTCATTATGTAATCTTGCAAGGATCTTTTGAGATAACATCTCTTTCGCTAAATGTTTTAATTTGGAATACTTGAAGACAATGTTGTCTTTCCAAAATCTTTTCTTATATTAACTCTTCAAGAGTTTCAACTATATTCAAATTAAGGATCTCAATGATCCATAATCTTTTGATAAATACACATGGGTATATTGGTTAACCTTATAATATTCATGTATACCTCATGGACATATATGTCATAACTCAATCAAATTCTTAAGTTTCCGTGAATATAATTTTGACATATCAATCTTTCGGAGATTGTATCAATTTGACATCTTTAATCCTTCGGGTATTGTATCCTTCATGGATTATATCCTTCATGGATTATATCCTTCAGGGATTTTCACTTTAAGTATCATTTTCCAGTGGGTCAAATAAGTCAAATTCTTCTCTTATTGCCAGACTAATAAGGAACTTGAAAGTAGTTGCATCCACCACAAAAGAGTATATCTCTTCATAATTAATTTTATATTCATCATAAAATCTCATTTATCTCCCACTGGTTTTACACTCTTAGGTGTATGGACAACTAGTCCAAATACTCATATCTTTCTAAGAGATTCAACTCTATGACTATTGCTTCTTTATAGATTGGCCAATCATAATTTCGTGTACACTCTGCAATAGATTTTATGATCCTCTTTCTCATTCATCATATCAACTGCTACATTGCATGCAAAAATAGTATCGACGTCGATTTGCTTTTCGGTTCCATTTTAATTTACACATGACATAACTTGTTGAGATCGATCTCTTTATTATCTCAGGTACCTGAATTTCTTTCTTGTCATGTTTAATGTCTCTTCTTGAGATCATTCAAAAATCTTTGTTTCCTCGATCTGACCATTGTCAAATTCTGCTCCTTTTTATTTTCGAGGATTCTTTTATTTGGAACAAGTCTATCACGCTTCATGCGTTCTTTAGACTCACTAGCAGCTTGATATTGTCCTTCTGAGACATTAATTTTTCTTGGAGCATTTACAGCTGGTATGTGACTTTGTCACTTTATTTGGGTCTGTAAATACGTCTGGCAACTTGATTTACTAAGCTTTGTAAATGAATTATCTTTAAGACTTTCAATTCACTTTCTTTAGTCCGAGGATCAATGATAATTCATTCCAACTTATTTTCTTTTCCAGCTGTTTATTTTCTCCCCCTAATGTTGGAAAATAAAGTTGAACATATCCATCATGGATAGCTCTATATACTTAATTATCAATGGAGATTCATATCCAACATATTTCCAGCCTCACTTGAGGATCCATCTTATATCGCTGTGGTGGAGCAATGTGGATGTATACTGCACATCCAAATATTCTAGATGGAAAATGTTTGGTTTCTGACCCAAAACCAATTTTGATGGGGAAAATTTTTAATTACTATTTGGCTTAATGCGAATTAATGCTTCTGGATTTTCAATATTTATCCTGATGCTTTTATCATCAAAGGCTTAAGATGTGAATTCACTAGCATTACCTAATACTCTTCCAAACTTCAGGTTGTAGATCTATAACAAGAATACACACAACCATCTTGTTAAATCCAAATCTAATTTGGCTAGTGATAATCATATTATCATATTTGCCTTGTGAGTAAGCATTACATGAAACATCATTAGGAAGAATCTTCAAGTTCTTCAATGAATGTCTACATTAATTACTTTTTGCATCATTCTTGAACCGTTATGGTCTAACCGGCTCATGCCAAACAATGATATAAATTAAACTTCTGGTTTAACATTTATCTCCAGTATACTAATCTTTTTGTAGTACAATCTAGTAGAGAATACATATAGTTTCTCCAAAATACTTTTACTGCCTTGGTTAATACTCGTGATTTGAAGGTATTAAACTTTTCTTTCTCTTATTGTCTCAACTTGGTTAACTTTGAAATCCATTGGAGTTGCTTTATAAATGATTCATCAAGATCATTTTAAGTGTGAACATAATCTTCTAGATGTTCTGCTTACTATTGATTGTGGGATTCATCGATTCTCCCCCTCGAGATGATGATACTTCAAGTTCATCTATCTCGAATTGAATCCCAGTCTAGAATCAATAACATATCCAACTTGGACCATATATTTTATCTTTGATTCTTTTAACTTTTGAGACAAATTTCAAATTGTATTTCCATAGGCAAATAAATATGCTCTTCGAGAGCTTTCAATAATCTTTATATTACTAGATCTTATACACACACACGTTTCTTTCATTATTAGATAAGATAAATATCTCTTATTCGTATCATCTTTATTTTCTCACTTCTGATGAGAATTTGAATTCTTGAAAGAAACTCTTTGACTTCGACCTTGACCTTAACCATATCCATATTCATATTTACGACCACTTCTTGAGCCACTTTCTTGGCTAGTGTTATTCACACAATTGTTTTCTGTCCCACTATATGATGTCACATTCGCTTCAAGGAATGGATCATAACTAATTGGACATGATTCATTACTTTTAATAGATCATTATCTTTTCAAAATAATTCTAAACTTCTTTTCATAGTATTGTGTCTTCAAGACAACATTATTTGTCTAAATAATAGAGTATGCCTTCTAGCATCTCTGCATCATTTATTATCTCTTCACATAATCTTTAACATAACTAAGGATTATTTACAGACTTCAAGTCTTGTAATCTTATATGCAAAGACTCATAATGAGCTTTATGATTATTTACAGACTTCAAGTCTTGTAATCTTAGATGCAAAGACTCATAATGAGCTTTATGATTATTTACAGACTTCAAGTCTTGTAATCTTATATGTAAAGAACTTGTAGATTTTTTTTACACTTAACATATAGATGATGGTAGAAAAATAAATATTATCAAAGTACATATGTATAAACAAAAGCATAATAAAAACAACTAATATAAATGACACGAACCATCTTTATTTTCACTTCAGGTGATATAATTTCAAAGTATTTCCCAAACATCTTATGTTATTGTATCTGCAAGACAACAATACAATATTTGTGTAATGTATTCTAGCATCTCTGTATCAGTGATATTATCTCTATGTAATATCAATTTGCAGTTATATTCATTTATAGACTTCAAATCATGTGGTCTTAGATGCAATCATCCATAATAAGTTAGGTCATATCACTTTCTCGTGATCATACCTTTCTTTTAAATTGTTCCAAAGAACTTATGGATCTTTTAAGTACATAAAACTTAAATATCATCAAAGAAGTGATAGTACATAAATATGATATAAACAATGATATTAAGATCATACAGAATAACTCAAGCAATCATTATCATTCATTATTTTAATTATATCATGCCATTAAACTAGGATCTCAATAAATCATCTCATCAAAATAGATCAGATTGATAAACATGTGCAAATTTCGTGATAAAGAGAACAAACAAACATTATGCAATTCTGTGCAAAATCCGAGTTTATGTCATTTATGTGCAAAATTCGGGTTTAACAAAAACCAATGCAGATCTAAACAAAAAAAACTTGATAATTACAACCGTGCAAAGTTTGTGTGAAAACGACTTCGTGCAAAAACAGTACGAATGAACAAAATTCGGGAGTTCTAATCAAGTTCTTATTTAACAATTGAACCGTGCAAAATTCGGATATTATCTGAAAAACTAATTTTTTTTTTTTTTCAAAAACAGTATAGATATAAGAGATCATATTCAATTTAAGAAATTTCGTGCAAACTATGTGCATAAACAGTATGAACAATATTCGAATAGTGTAGATCTGATATTATAAATCCGTGCAAATTTCGGATGAAAATTATTTTGTGCAAAATCCGTGCAGAATAAAAACATCACAGAATTTACATAAAGCACACAAAAATAGACAAGTCACATTCATGATTAAGCGCAACATGTGGCTAACTCGATAACTAGATCGATATATCATATGTGACTGTGTGGATTGATATCATGAACCATGAATCGATAGATAGACATGGTTCTTAATATCGCAAAGCAATAAAATATAAAAATAATAAATATGTGATTTAAATCTCTGCTGGAGAATTTATCATAATATAAATCATAAAATAAATATGTGTATTGAATCTCTGCAGGAGGATAACAATAAAATAAATATATGATTTAAATCTCTGCAGGAGATTATCATAATACTGATAAGTAATCCATTCTTATGAACCATGAATTGATAATAAACATGATTCAAAGTTGGAATATTAAACGCTAAAAAATTTTAGAATTGAATACCTCTTAGCTCAGGCGGCTAGGGTTTCCTGCTGATAACGTGTTGTGAACAAGAGAAGAAACAAGAGAAGAGATAGAAGGAATTGATGTTGATGTATTATTCCAATGAGTAAGGGGTCCTTTATATAGGAGTACAATATAGGGTTTTACTTGGTGACAAAGTAAAACCTAACTTACAAGTAAATCTAGAACCTTCTAGAAGTTGGGCCTTATAATGGGCATCCATCTATTATTCATAACAGTTTTATGTTTATTGTATGCAGCTCCACCTATGTGGATGATTGAATATTTGTATTACCTTTTCACGGTTTAATGTAATAATATAAGATGTTACAAAAAAAACTGAAAGTACATTTCTTTGCAATATAAGATTAGTAAAGTACATTTGAGTGTAATATTCTGATATGTAAGGATGTATGTTTTTTTTCAATGTTTCACTTGATTTTGACATGATAATATACTTAAGATATTTTTAATGAATTTTTAGAAAAACATTAAATGCTCAATGACATTTTTCATAATATAACATTTGAATAATGGTTAAACAATAATGTATTTATGTTTTAATAGAATAGATATATGATTAAAATATAATTGATATCACATATCAAAGAAAATATATAACATGGTTTTTTTTGTTTTATGTTAAGTAAAAGACTAACATAATTAACATGATACTATTTAATTTATTCTTTTTTTTTTTGCCAACAATATTATATATTTTTATTGTCTTTAATTGGCTAGGTAAAAAATATATGTTTTCCATTTTGACATCATATCAGAGTTTGCTAGTCTTCTTTGATTTTAAGCTGAAACAAAAAGAAAAAATGTTAAATTCTAATCATATTAATCTTTTGTAATAGTAATTTTTTTTTACTGTATATTAACTTTAAAATACCTTTTTGATTTGGCTAAGGGTAGAAACTAGATGGTCTTCCATGATATTGAGTCGGGTCAAATCATCAACTCTATATGGGTTCTCCCAGTCCCTTATAAATGAATAAAAATTTCGTTTTGGTAAACTAATAGTAAATATAATTAGTAAGTAAATGTTTTTATACAGCTACATCCAGTATGCTCATCACATTTGATAGGAA
This sequence comes from Alliaria petiolata, assembly GCA_020283515.1. Classification (NCBI taxonomy): domain Eukaryota; kingdom Viridiplantae; phylum Streptophyta; class Magnoliopsida; order Brassicales; family Brassicaceae; genus Alliaria; species Alliaria petiolata. The sequence goes on from JAHZTW010000001.1 coordinate 385,949,989, forward strand.
ATCGTTTTTCTTTAAACAAACAAAAAAATATCATTACCTCAAAATTGATATACTTTCATCAAGCGATTCTCTGGTTTCTCTCAGTTCAATTACCTTATCATCTTCCTGAATTTTAATAATCATTGTATATATATATTAAACAATTAGTTCAAAACAGAAAAATTGAAGTACAATTCTTTAAATACTCTTAACTATTTCTGTACCTCGAGCACTTCATCTCTGCAATGAATATAACAAAATTAGATCTGCGCTTGTGCACATATGCATATATATTTGTTTAAGATAATTATAATTGAACCCATAAAAAATACACATACATAATTGTAATTTTTAAGTTTTTTTAGTAAGATATATAATTATACCTTACGGAGGAAATATGATGATTTTCACGGGGAATTTCAGTATCTTTCTTGTGCAACAGCTTCTTCAATGTCTATACATTTAGAGAAAAAAATTGATTTCATAAAACAACAAAAAAATGGAAAATTTTATCTCAAATTTTCATGAAATTGGCAAGTGAAATATTAGATGTTTGTTGATAATTAATGAGTAAATCAAACCTTTATTGTATAGGCTCTCCTAAACGTGTACATACAGTAAAAAAGATCGCACGTGTTAATTTAAGAGAAATTAGCAGTAATAACAAAAAATGATAATTAGAATTAACCAAATAACTAGAAAAAAACAAACTTTTTGTTACTGTAGTGTCTTTTGGGTTGAGATTTTAATATTTCAGATTTAGAGTTTAGTTATGTAAGAATTATGCTAAATTGAGTACAAATACTATTCACATTAGTTTATATAGAACAAGTAGACTAGCACGTCTTTTATATGGAACAATATATTCCTAATTACAATCACTTAATATGCCAACTTGTATGGCGATATTTTTATTTTTCATCCCATTTTGGTTATTAGGCAAATTTGCTTTTCATGTAAATTGGAAAAGAACAAACAAAAACAATTTAATAATATAATAATCAAATAAAAATCGGAAATATCAAACCTCTCTTCCCGTTCTTGTTTTGACATTATGGAAAGCCTCTCCAAGATTCTACTGAGTGGTCTGCAATTTCATAAGCATCATGTTTAACAGTTTAAGCAAATATTGGTAATTTGAATCCATTACAGACAAACAATTGTATAATAAAACGTTATTTTCCAAGACTCTACTAAGGGTCTACAATTCCATAAGCATCATTTTTAAGAAAATATTCGTAATTTGAATATATAACTGATCAATTGTATAATAAAACTCTTTATGTCTAAATAAATAAAAATATTTTTTAAAATTTGGAACCGATTACCATGTCCACACCCAAATCGTAATAGCTTCAAAAAAATGCTTATAAATTTTATTTTTTTCAAAACAATTGTTTTAAAAAATCAAGTATTTGGTATGTCCACGAATCATGATTATTTAGAGCGTTCTTGTAAATTGGTTATTTCATAGTTGATTAATCTTTATAAAAAAACTAGAACCCTTTTAGTTCTTTAAGTGTATTTTCTTTTAGTTGAAAAAGGTTTAGAGGGGAGTTCAATCCAGACAAATCGATTTGATCCAAACTAAACCAAAATAATCCCTTTGAAAACCAAACAATAATTTCAAAATGGTTTCAGTTTTAATATATATGAAAAAATAGAATCTGCATCCTAAGAATGGAAAGAAAAAAAACTAATTTAAAACCAAACTTAATTGGAATATTTAAAAATTAATTGACTAAAAAATCAGAACTTAACTATAATAACCATATCAAACTAAGGGTACCAGAATAAATTATACCTTGGATACTATTACTCGTAAACTGCAAATCTAAAACTCTAAAACCCCCAAATGAACACCGAACACAAATCTTGATTAAACACCCCCAATATGTTACATGTTGTTCTATCAATATATATATATATTCAAAGACTTTTGGTCAAATATTTTATAGTTCTGGAAAAATAAATAAAAAAGGATAAGAAGACCTGGAATGAGAGTGGAAAAGGGTAGGCTTGGAGGTTGGAGAAAAGACAAGGAGACCAATATCAACATCGCACAACACTGCCATTTCCTCGGCCTTCTTAAAAAGTCCTTTTTTGCGTTTTGAGTATTTGCTGCTTCTCTCTTTCGGACACTCTATTTTCTTCAATTCTATTTTCTTTCTCCCCATATTTTCTTCAATTTTGTTCTTCTTCTTTCAAGTGATCTCCTCATATTTATATATTTTTATAAATAGAGTTTGGAGGAAGTTAATCTTGGGG
>JAHZTW010000001.1:386034566-386044647 GCA_020283515.1 Alliaria petiolata
AATTACATACCTGAGAGTGAGATTGATTTCTTGACGTCTAAGAGGGAAGAGAAGCTGCAACTAAATGATTAAAGGATTCCAGATATTCGGATTTGGGAATCGGTATTTGAGGGATTAACGGATTTGGAAAAGTTTCTATGATTGTTGCTTCAAAATCGGAATTGAGGGGAAGTGTATCACAGGTAATATCCAACAAAGGTAAGAGGGACTTATGGTTTGGATACATAAATCGGGTCTTCGGGTATTTCATTCGGGTATCGGTTCGGTCCGGGTATTACCCGGTACCCAAAAATCAATAACAAATGCAACCGATCAGATATTATAAGGGATCCGAACCGGCCCGGATCGGGTATTTTCGGGTCGGGTATTTTCCCACCATTAGAAAAAACTACTCTTTAAAAGGAAGTCACGTCAGCAATTGTATATAAAGCTCATTTCGTCTTGTAAGAGCTCTATATAAAGATCATTTCGTCCTTCGTACAAATTAGCCATCATCATTGAATCAAATAAACTTTAAATTTTCTCTTACAAAAGAGTGTCTTTTGTGTTATTGTCCTTTCAAGCCCTTGGTGAGAAGCCATTGTCTTGTGTAATTGCGTGTATATTAACTTGTGAGATTCAATCCATGTTTGATCTCCAGTTAGCTACTCTATATGTTGCCGTAAACACAAGTTAAGATGAAGAACACAATGGAATCTCTATCAGAGCAATCTTATTTATCAAGCCATGAATTCTCTATCGAATTAACCCTTAATCCCAACGATTCACTACACGGACATGATTAGTAAAAACATAGCGAAAACAATAGAAGTCATAACCAATATCATAAATAGATAATCAAGAGTGACTATGATTTTTTTCTTCGTCCTCTTCTTCGATTTTGCCCGGTTAATCGTTGAACTCTCTGTTTGAGGAATCCACTATGTTCCGTCGAGTGGATTATTTAGTTTATGTAGGTCAGATTTCTGGATTTTTCTCAGAGATTTTTTCTTCGGGTTAGGGTCCGAACATTCATCGGTTTGTCAGCTTAAGTCTTTTTCTTCATCTATTCGCTATGGAACAAGTACATAGGAAAGGAAAAAAGATTGTGATTAAGAAGATGAGGTCCCTCTTTCGGAATTGATTCGGGGTCTGAAACTTCTTGATGCGTCCTTCCGAGTGGTTTCCGTGTTACGACACAGCCCAGTGCGTCTAGGGTTAGTCCGACTCGACTTAATAAAGAGAGCTCCGTATATCGGGATTTTATTCCTAGTGATGACCCAGACGCTGAAACTGAAGTGGACCTTAACGAAGCATATATAGTGGTAGAGATGAGAGGGACCCCAAAATAATTATCGTGCCGAAGTGATCCCTTAATGAGAAAAACGGACGTTCTTGGATGAATGACGAAGATCTTCGTGAGCTTAGAACACGATGCTACTTTCCTGACGAAGTGGAGATCAGGATCCCCCTCCCAAATGAAAGGCCTCAGAAACCCCCTGTTGGCTACTTTTGCATTTATGAATGTTTTTTTACCGAATTCAGGCTCTGCCTCCCCATTTCTTGGTTCCTCCTCGAATACTGTGAGCGACGAATAGTCCCTATCAGTCAGCTCACACATGCCATGATACGTCATATGGCCTGCACCTCGGCCTTAGCCATCTTGGCGGGAGTTCCCTTCGATCACGACTTCTGCGTGAGAATTTCTATTCTCAAAGGCGGTGGGATGGACAAAAACCAGAAGCTCAAGTATTTTTACACAATGATGAAGTATGGCATCGTTGGAGGTGATCCCAAGAGAAAAGTGAATAATTGGGTCATTTACTAAAAAATTTCAAGATTAACAGGGTTTCGGTTTGTGGCGTCGAACCTAGACTTTTTCATGACTAGAAGTTTAAAGCTGGTAGATTGAATTCGCCGTATGATTTTGTGTGCAACGAGAAACAATCATGGCTCTGATCCTTCCGGCATTTCAGAAAAAGTTTCTAAACTCGCCGAATTGAGCCGTCATTTCTGGCCGGAGAAGGAGAAAAAGATCCTTCAGAGAATAAAAGTTTCTAAACTCGCTGAGGTCGAAGCTTGAGGTCAAGCAGACGCCGAAGTTAGATCGGTTACTATCTTCGTTGTCAACTTTTTTTTCTTTTAGGTTCATTAGTTTCTGACGATGTAGATCTTGTCTTGTTGTTTTCACAGCCACTCCCATCGATGTTGCTATAAAATCTCAATCAACATCAATTAGGAAGATGGGTCGTGGTTGAGATTAATATTCTGGAGGAGACCTCCGCGAAGAAATCAAAGGTGAACCCTCCTATAGAGTCATCTTAAGAGGACTTCGCTGGTGGCGTAGCGACGTCAGTCATTGACGCTGAACATGCTGCCGATGCTAAGTAAGCTCTGTTTTCACGACTTTTTCTCTGAAGTAGATTTCGAATATTCTAATAGTATTTTTAACATGGTCGAAGCACTTAGAAAATCGAAGCAGGTCGTAACAAAGAGGGCAGCGAAGGAGAAGAAGGCGGAAGAGGCCCGACAGGAAAGATAGGCTGCTGAGGCTGAAGTTAAATAGAAAGCTTCTAACAGAGGCTCTCGCGAGCATGCGGTTCCCGCCGAGGAGCCAATTCTCGGCCAAGACATGCACAATGACTTTGTTCCCGTTTTTGCTCCTGCTACGGAGGCAAGGAACATGGATACTACAGATGCCGCTACTTCGACGGGTCTTCAAAACGCTGGAGAAGGTGAAAAGCCAGCAGATGCTCATCCTCGGTCTAACACCGAGCTGGGCAGGAAGCTAATGCAACTAGGCGACGTCTCTGAGCCCAAAGAAGACTGGGACAATTGCGACCTTGATAACAATCCGAACGGGTTCAAACTAAGGTGGGACAGCGACTTCCCAGGCATGCAAGACTGGATTTTCTGTACTATTCTGGCATGGAAATGCAAGTCAAAGCTGTGGTGGGGGTGCTCCCGTTAATCAGTTGAAGCACTTCGAGATGTATTCTGTCATGGCTCACAACTTCGTCCAAGTTTGGGATCGTCCTTTGCCCCTTGTGATTTTTTGTAACAAGTATTTTAGTTTACTGACGAGTGTCCATTCATTTGATTTTTCCAGGGTCTGGATCTCAGATCCATGCTTGCTGAGTCATACGACCATGAGCTCGCGCTTAGACAGAAGGGCCTTAAGGAAGAAAATGACAGCATGTTCCGGCTTCATGGTGCTGAAAAGAAAGCGAAAGAGCTCGAAGCCAATAACGTGAACCTCTGGATAGAGGTTCCAGAGCTTAAATGCCAAATGCTAAAGAAAATTCGGCTCCAGGCCGAAGTGGCCGATCTACAAGCCCAAGATCATGGCTTTTCAGAAGAAGACCAGCGAGGATGCCCAAAAAACGGCTGTTGAGGAGGAAAGACTTCGTCCGTCAAGAAGACACTGCTCGGTTCATTGCTGATCGAATCTATGAGAACTTCATGGCCTGGTAAGGCTTGAGGGTAGAGCGGATGAAGGAGGGACACCGTGGTGGGCATCCCGAGAAACGAAGGGATGCTGGAGTACCTTCGCACGATGCAGAACTAGGACTAGGACATTCCGCCAAATACGATCTCTGCCTTTAAGAAAAATTTGGTGGACTAGAAAGCTAAAGGTGATGCCTCTGAAGAGATCATCATCTCTGATGAAGAGTTCGCAGCGCCGAGCAGGTTTGACCTTCTGCTTCGCCTCAAATTTGATAACGACTTGAAGAATAATCTTCATCAATTTGGTTCAATGCGTCGGTCNGATCATCATCTCCGATGAAGAGTTCGCAGCGCCGAGCAGGTTTGACCTTCTGCTTCGCCTCAAATTTGATAACGACTTGAAGAATAATCTTCATCAATTTGGTTCAATGCGTCGGTCGTTCAGACCTGTTCTTGCAGATCTTATCTAGTAAGCTTTGGAAGCAACTTTAAGACGAGCTGAGGCCGAAAAAACTCAAGTGTCTTGAAATGCAGCTGTTTCCGTCGAGGTTAGGAAGATGACGACGAAGGTTGTTGAAGTGACAGGAAAACAATTCTTCATTCATTTTAGTTTTCATCTTCTTTATCTATTATTGCCGCTCAGTTCGGCAAATATTTCTATTTATAATAACATTGACCAAGAGGGTTTTAATCCGCTTTTAATAAAGTGACATAATATTATAAGACTTCAATCAAAGTATTTCTTCAACTGTATTGATTTTCTCGAATGTTTCGATGCCAAATAAAGATTTCTCCTCTTTACTCTATGTCACGTTGTTTTAGCAGAAATGCTTTCATTGCATTAGACTTTCGCGCCATTATTTTAGGTAATTAAATCAGAAGAAGTGATTAATTAAACCAAAAGAAGTGTCAAATTTATCCAGTAATCTTTAGACAAAGGAATCAAACTATGTGATTCGTTGAATTAAACGACATAATGAGTTTATCTAGTAATCCTTAGATAAATAGCTCAATCGGAGTTATAATCTTGTAATCTTTCAGAAATATGTGAACCGATGCTTTGCGGTTATACATTCGAGAGGAATCTGCTGAAGTGAAAACTTGTCGTGACGAGGTGTTTCGCGATGCTTTCTTAGTTTAGAGAATTATGACAAGTCAGTGCTTTTTTGACTTGTAGTGCGGGGCTATGCTTTTCGACCGGGGTGGAGGCGAGGACTATCTGTTCGACTTATACCGTCTACGATTTCTAAGTCGAATACAAAACATGCGAGGCTAACTTCAGCCAGGATTATTTTGTATGGCTTAGAACCGTGCGAGTTTCAACCTCAACTTTCATCCTTTAGACTTTGCAAGTAATTAAATTGAACCAAAGCCTTAAGAGGTGGTGATCAGTCCACACTAATCATTCTGGTGCAGGTCGAACGTTTGGCCAGAATGTCGACACTATTCTAAATGCATTCGTATAGAATAGCTTTGTTGGAGAAGACATTGTTCTTGATGATACTTTGTGTGACGCCGATCTGACAACATATTAATGCTTTGATTTTTGCAAGATGCTTGATGCCGAGCTGATCATATATCAAAGAATTTATTTTTTATTAAGTTATAGCTGAACCCGGTTAAAAGTTGCCTACGTATCCAAATTAAAATCAAGCCATTCATAGTTCATTGCAATACGAAGGGAATAGCTCGATAGATGAGCTTACTATTATTATTATTATTTTGGTACATGCCAATCTAGGTGATGGAGTTCCAGGATCGCGGTACCTGTTCTTCCAGCTTAGTGATGCTTGGCTTGAATTCCCTTAATGATGCGGAGGATGTGGATCGGGTTCTTTGCTACTTCTGCATGCCTAGGCGGTTCGTATCTTGCGCTCACTAATGAAACATGCTATGGACATCTGTTAACTTCCTCGCAACGTGAAGATTCCTGTCGAGATTGACATTTAAGGTTTTAGCCTTTTTAGCAATGTACCAACACAATAAACCGAAAGCAGTACAGCATATGGGGTATCAAACCATTTTGGAAGCGTTAGTTAAACAAATCGGTCATATCGGTGTCATAAGTCAAGCTAAAAATAGATAAAGGTAAAGACTTTACTACCAAAAACGACTAAAGGATTGATCTTGTGTCACTCAAGACCATAAATAAAAGAACTTTAAAGACGCTAAGCAAGAAATAGATATTTAAGCGGTAAAAAGATAAACTATCAAGATAAAAGAAGGATCTTGATGAGTTTCAAGAACTAAGTGACTCTCGGTTTGACTTATCAAGCTAAAGATTTTGGATCACATCAAGAATTGGTCTTTTGATGGTGATTCTTAGGTAAAGGGATCCTCAAATCGTTTAGCCCATGGCGTTTGGGTCTAAACTCTTTGAATCTCTATCACCATAGATTAGCTCTCGAATAGTGGTACAATAGAAGAAACAAGCATCTACAACGTCCCTATGGAACCGTAAGACTCTTAGACAGATGGTTAGTCTTAGCCTAAGAAATCGAACTCTTGTTCATGGATCCGGCTAAGCAAGCACGTGGCGTTCGTGTCAAGCCGCATGTGGACTTTAGACTAGATGGCCAAACTAGACTAAGCTTTGGGAATGATAAACAAGAAAGAATCTAACTTTATGTTTTAGCTAAGCAAGAAATATAAATCCGAGAGACCCTTGGTTCTTTCAACCCATCAAAGTCCTAAAAAGACTACTCACAAGCCATTTGAGAAACCTCAAAATCCATAAGGATGAGAGGATAACTCATAAGCTGCAAGACAAACAAAAACAAGAAAAAGAAGAAGCTTTTAGAAAATAACACTAAGCTATATGACTTAAAACTTCAAGATTGCATAAAAATCAAAGCTTTTTACAAGCTTCAATGGCGAAAATACAAAGTCTCGGTTCTTGAAAGAGAAGACAGAAATTAAAAAGTAGAAAGCGTGATGAAAGGATAAGAGTGGGAGAGTAGGTATTTATACACAAAAGAGGAAAAACATAAAACGTTGGGACCACTTTCAAGAAATGGTACTATTTTGGACTTTAGCGTTTCGAGCTCAAGTCGTTGTGAGCAAGCCGATATGCTAACTTTTCTGATTCCTCGGGCAGTCTTCATATCGGGCAAGTGTTTCGGGATCATGTCGTGAAGGCTCGCCTTCCTTGTTACTTGAATCGGGTACTTCCTGTTGCCTTGCTCGATATCCGTCTTCACGGCATCCTCTTGCTGGATCTTCGCCTCGAGATGTTCCTTTCGGGACTAAGTCGCTGCTACTCGTCTAAATCGGCCTCTAGGTCGTGATCCATGCTCGATATTACCGGCTCATCCTCTACTTGTGATCTCCCTCCTTGGTATCTTCTTCGGACCATCCTAAGCACCTGAGAACACACTCCAAACATGCAAGACTATGCAGAAACTTAGCTTAATGCATCTAATCCTAAAATGGATGAAAATGTGATGAAATCTAAGATGAAAGTGCAAGAATGAAATCCTAACTAGCATGAAATGTGTGTTAAAAACATGCAATTTACAGAGATATCAGAGATCGAGAATTTCATGCATTGGTGATAAGTTGATATGATTACTTTCATCTCATAAATCTAAGGTGTTCCTAGAATTGCATTATAGATTTTCGGTTTATCCATGACGAAACTTCATCATTTTTGAAATGCCGCCAATGTGTACGGGCAAACGAATTGTGCCGATGCTGAAGACGGACTAACTTGTGAATCCAGTGAGGGGCTTCCGAGTGGCTTTTAATGCCTTGTTGTCAATGCCCATCTTTTTGAGCGTTTCTTTGAATATGAGATTGATTGTGTAGCCGGTGACAACGAGAATTTTTACCACCTCGCAATCTTGAATGTGAAGTTCGACCACAAGTGGGTCATTATGCGGCGTACGAAGTCCCTCGGTGTCTCTTGCCGTGAAAGTGATTGTGGCGACGTTGCTAACTATACGAGGGTACTTTCAAGATGCTACAACTTTACTCTCGTATTCTTTGATAGCTCTTAATGCGTCATCGCGATCGGGTAGACTTCCCATAATCATATTGATCCTACGCTTCGGCGGTGGCGGGGGTCGTCATGATTGCGTTATCTATCATCTCTGTCGCGGGGAGGTCCTTGTTTGTCTCTATCCGGACCACGCTCTTAATCGTTTCTATCTTGTCTCTCAGCAACTGGCGGACTTTCTTCGTCTCTCTTCTGCTGCAGGTCATCGTTGATTATTGTTACGACCTTGGCGGTTATTGTTATTGGCATGTCGGCGATTGGTGTTGTTTTTGCTCTGGTTTCCTTGTCGTGACCAATCTTCCTCGATTTCGATCTCACCATCGTAGTATTTCCCCATTAGAGAATCCACGAGGTGTCTGCATGTTGACGCTGCATGGCCAATTTGCCCATGAAACTTACACAAGAGTTCATGGTTATTGTCACCATCGGAGGGGATAGGTCGGCTGGGTTAAACATCGTTTTTATTCCACGTGTTCCACTGTTTCTCGGATTGTGTGTTGGCTACGTGCGAAGATGGTTTATTTCTATCAGGAAGAGGTTCATGATTGTTTTCACGGGTCTTTTCTTTGGACACCGTGGGCTTGGTTACTCCATGCTTTTTGGCATGATAAGCTTTTTCCTCTCAATCTTCATGAATGTTTGAGCCCGATGCCACGCGTCTTCCAAGGTTGCTGGTTCGTTGAGCTGCAGATCCTCCTTGAATTTAGATTTATACCAGAGTCCATTGCGAAGTGTTTCTAGAGACAATGTATGGGGGATGTTACCATGAGAGGCAGATGCTGTTTTTATTTTTTTGATGAAATCTCATAGGGACTATGCTCTTTCCTGTGTCAACGTGAACAAATTGATAGTATGCTTCGTCATATACATCGAGTAATGCTTAAGGAAGATCGTCGAAACTCAGAGGTTCGAAAACCACTTGAGCGCATCCTTGTTGAGATGCTCAATGAACATCTGTAAATAATTTGCTTCGTGCTCCTCTGGAGTATCAAACCGTTATCTTTGCATAGCGATCGAAAATCCAGTAAGCCACAAATGCGGGTCCTCGTTTCCGTTGTAATGTGGAAGCTTGAGTTTATGGCTACGCCGAGACGTACACTTGTAGTTTCCAGCGAAAAATAATTATTATGTGTATCAGCGAGGATTTTAGCGATCTCTAGTGCTAAACTGGTCACAAGATGCATCTGCGAACCTAAAGCATCTGGTCGTTGTTGCAATTTGACGACTTCGGGATCGATTTCCTTGACTAGTGCTTCGTCAGTTCGGCTGGTGGTATTAGATCTATTTGCCTCGGCGTTAGCTGTGGTTTCTCCTACAGTTCGGGCGGCTGGTGTATTGCCGAAGAGTCTCCTACCCACCAGGGTTACAAGTTCATTTGTCGAGGCGTCCATCAAGATGATTTACTCCTGGTTTTTTGCTTGCTGAGACTGTAAGCCAACGAATTTGGAGCTGATATCCTTAGTGATTGGCTTCAAAGTTGCTTGTATCGCAGCGGTGTGATCGCGGGTGAGATGGAAGTCGGTTTTCCCGTGGCTGGTGGTGGAGGTGGCGTGCGATCGCTGATGTTAACGGGGATGCCTTGCTCATCAAGTCATGTGTTTTGCTCGGGCTGATTGTTCGTATTTTCCGGAGGAGACGTCCTTAATCTTTGGTTACTAAGAACTTGTTCTCTATTCCCCACAGAAGGCGGCAATTATTGAACCAGAATATCACTTAAGTAAATAAGCGATATAAGGTTGTGGGTTTAAGAGAATAATTCTTATTAATGCTACAAAGCTTAAGATGTTACAAAAGGTATCTTGACAAGGGAGTCTTGCCGATTCGTAAGAACACAAATGGATTTAGGTCTAGAAAGCATGTGATTGTAAAGTCTTGCTCTTGAGCTCTGTAACAATTTTGGATGTCCTTTATGTTGTGAGGAGCCTGCTATTTATAATCGGAGGATTCGGTTCCTTTGACTTCCTTTTTCTTTTCTTTCTTGGAAATCCTCATGTTTATCTTCGCTCTTTCTCTTATCTCATGGAGATTTATTTTTCTCATGTGTTTTTCTTTTACTTTAGGCGGTTTTCACTTGGTGGGCCTTGTCTTGATGGGTTATCATTAATGGGGGGAGGAATTTTTATGGAATGTGTTCATTCCTCCTCTAATAGTCTCTTGAAGGTGTGGACGGTCTCTAACTCAGCCAGATTGAATAAATCACGAAGATTCACCCATTTAACATTAGCTGTTCGATTTTGTTCCAGATATGGAAAGTGAAAGCACAAGGTAATCCGTGTTATCTTCTTCATGTTGGGGCACTTGAATGACTTCTCAAGAGCCTCTAGATGATTGAAAAAGTCTCATGGAAGCCACACATCCTACTGCATAGTTCCATATATGGAAAGTCTATAAATAGACCCGTTTAGAGTCAATCGAGTTTGTAGAGCGGTTCCGGTCAGGTATGCACCAGCATTGGTCGGTTCTTGGTTCTTGGTTCTCTGTGGATGCTGCAATGGAACAGCAATTGCTCAAAGATGAGGAGTACATGAGGTTTGTTCCATATTCAAATTCTGTTGGGAGTATTATGTACTCAATGATTAGAACCAGACCAGATTTGGCATACCCTGTTGGTATCATCAGTCGCTACATGAGCAAGCCGATCAAGGAGCATTGGTTAGG
>JAHZTW010000001.1:386050912-386074176 GCA_020283515.1 Alliaria petiolata
ATGCATGAGACTCAAGAATGCATGAGAAAGAAAAATAAGATCACAAAACACAAGATCAAATACACCATACTCCCCCAAACTTAAATTACACAGTCTCTTGTGTAACCCAAGCTTGAAGAAGATTTCAACAATGCAAATAAAAACAGAAATCAAATGGTATTTACAATGGTTTGGAGTGTTACCTCAATCAGAAACGCGTGGAGGAGGAGGAGTATGAATCCATGGAGTATGATGGATTGCTTGATTGAGGAGTGGGGGATCGCATGACTCTCTTCCCGCGCCTTCTTGTCTCATAGGAGGAGGGGCGTGGCTCATCGTCATGGCTTGCAGCACTAGGGACTCCTTGGAAGGAATGGCGCCTCTCTTCCATGTGGCTGTCTCCTTCTTGATCTTTATTTTGATCCCCTTGATGCCTTGAAGAGGAAGCTCCTTCAACCTTGGATGTGAGATCTTTAATCTGCTTTGCCATCCCCTTGACAGTTTTAACAAGCTTCCTAATGGTCTTGTCTTGCCATTTGTTCCATCTTTGGAGGAGCTTGATGTGTTCATGGGCTTTTCGTGAAGGCTCTCCTTGGTTTGTGCCTTCATAAGGTACAAAGAAATACCTCTCACTACCATAGATTGGAGGTGCTTGGTATGGCAAATGATAGGTGTCCCAAGGAGCTACCGGGAAAGTCTGAATGTCGCCTAGTTCTTCATCGGATGGGGTGAAGGCAGCATTAGATCTTTCACTAAGGCTTGTGATGTGAATGCAGGGAAGCTTGATTGTAGCTTCTTTGAGGAGTTCCACATTGAATTTGTAGCGGTATCCTTTCCCTTCCTTGACCAGAAACAGTGCCTTAAGGAGGTAGGTGGCGTCCAAATATTACTCCTCAGCTGAGGGATCTCCCAAGTTAACTCAAACCCCTTTAAGAATTGGCGTGATCATGCCCCCAATTGTGATCTGAGGTGTGCGGTCTCTCTTGCTTGCTGCCCATCCCTTGAAACTCTCAGCATGAGCTAACCACAGCTGCACCATCCCGTTCCCAGTTGCGTCACCTTTCATTCGAGTATTGTCATCAAAGAATTCGATAATGTCTTTGAGCCCAACATCAAGGATCTCCCATTCTTCTTCAGCTACATTTCCAGTTTCCTTCTTGGAAAAGAAGGTATGAGCTAAGACCTTGTGGGCATACCGGATTGCAGGATGTCGGATCATGAAGCTCTTAACCTTCCCGGGATTGTAAGTTCAGCAACCAAGCATGTTCCACAGCTTTCTCGCTTCTGCTTTTTGGACATCTAACCTGGAGCCTGCGCCTCTTCCCTCATCAAATCCAAGCAATTCACTCAACCTCTTGAACCCCATCGTGTAGTTCTTGTTCCTAACTCGAAACTGAATGAACCCAGCTCCATCCCTCTCTTGATTAACCTCTCCCGAACTTCGCCACTTCACCGTCAAGGTAGAAAGGAATTGGCAAGTTTCTTCTTGGTAGCTTGGGAATGATCGGTTGAACCACCTTTCACAGCCCATGTTCTTGAAGATGGCAGTGACATCTTTAACAATCCCAACTCCTCTAGCAATTCATGATCGGGTCACTTGGTTCCTTTGAAAGGGATCGCCATGAGGAGCTTGTACACCTTTGCATTCGATGTAGGCTTTGCTGCAGCTCTCTCAGCTCGCCTTATCTTGGCCCTTTCCCTGCTGATATTCCCTTTCTCAGAGAGATTCTTTATACCCGCGGAACCTTCCCCAACTTCTTCTTCTACCTCTTCTATAGGTCTTTTCTCTTTTCTCTTGTTTAGTGCATTCCTTGTTCTCCCCATTCTTCCTACAAAATTCGAATCTTGGAAGGGAGTGAGCAAAATGGTGATGTTCATACATGAAAACAAATAAGGCAATGGGTGCAATTGGATCACATTTATAATCCTAGATGTTTTAACAAGAGAGTTTCCAAAATAATCACCATCTAAGTGAAGCCAAACTAAAATTTTGTGAAAACTCTAGCTTAATCACTTATGGAGCATGGGGAAATAAGAAGTAGAAACTCAATTTGAAAAAATTTCAGCATCAATTGGCATAAAAATTAAGATTTTCGCCACTTTTGAAAATCCAAGACTAAGGATGATCAAAAATCGAAATTTTTCATAAAACTCCTTGGAAAACTGCAGCAATCAAGACTCACAACAACTATCAACCATGCCCAACTCAATCAATCCATATTAAACCTTTCTAGCAACCCTAATTTCCAATTCACTTCTCTTTAGTAAATTAAAGATTAGAAGAGAGAATTAGAAGACAAACCTCGGTTCCTTGCAAATGTATGGCCGAAATCAACTAGAGAATCAATATTAGCACATAATTTCGGAAATATAGTACTTGAAATCAAGGGATTTGAAGGAGAATTGAGAGAGAAAAATGAAAAAGAAAATTTCTTGACTTATGAGAGCAAGAAGAAATCGTGAAAGAGGTAATTGTGGAGGAGAAGGGGATATAAATTCGCTCAGACCGGTTCAAATCAAGTTGATAAGTCAAAATTCGGTCAAGGGAAGGAGGAAAGTCAACTTACCTGGATTTTAAGAGTGTATCGGTGTGATACGTCGATACAGTTGGTTGATACGAACCTCGGGAAATCTGGATCGACGTGCCTACGTCGAGACTCCATGCCGAGACAAACCTCGGGAAATCTGGATCGACGTGCCTACGTCGAGACTCCATGCCGAGACGAACCTCGGGTTTGCACGTATCGACGTAGCTGGTCGGTACACTACGTCGATACAGACATAAAAAATTTCTCCAAACTCCCTCTTGAAGTTTAAGTCCTCCATACTCAACCTGAAATCTTTCAAAACTCAAAGAAACACAATTATAGAACAAAAGCAAGAATATATACAAGGATAACCATGGGAATGCCTCCCAAGTGCGCTTGTTTAACGTCATTAGCTCGACTTTTCAAACCTTTTAGGCTCGATGGGGGTTTTGAAGAGGAATTGAGCTTGCCTCCTCCTTTGACTCATGCACCAAGAATGGCTTGACCCTATGACCGTTGACTGTGAAGTCCTCACCATTCTTTCCTATCAAGGTGATGGCTCCATATGGCAACACTTCTTTAATCTCAAAAGGGCCTCCCCACCTTGACTTGAGCTTACCCGGGAACAACTTCAATCTTGAATTGTAGAGAAGAACCTTGTCACCAGCACTTAGCTCCTTCTTTACAATCCTCTTGTCATGGAAAGCTTTGGTCCTCTCCTTGTAGATTCTTGAGCTTTCATAAGACTCAAGCCTAATCTCCTCAAGCTCTTGGAGTTGGATTAACCTCTTCTCTTGGGCAGTTTTTATGTTGTAGTTGAGAAGCTTCACAGCCCACAAAGCCTTGTGCTCAATCTCAACTGGTAAATGACAAGCTTTCCCATACACAAGATTGAAGGGAGACCTTCCAATTGGTGTCTTGAAGGCTGTCCTATAGGCCCACAAAGCATCATCAAGCTTGATTGACCAATCTTTCCTTGTTAGACCCACAGTTTTCTCCAAAATAGCTTTGATCTCACGGTTTGAGACTTCCACTTGACCACTAGTTTGAGGGTGGTAAGGGGTAGCTACCTTATGCTTGACACCATGCTTGTTCAATAACCCTTCAAAAACCTTGTTGATGAAGTGGCTTCCTCCATCACTAATCACCACTTTTGGTACACCAAACCTTGGGAAGATTATGCTCTTGAACAATTTGACCACAACCTTGGAGTCATTAGTGGGACTTGCAATGGCTTCAACCCACTTTGACACATAATCAACAGCCACTAGGATGTATTGGTTACCAAAAGAAGAAGGGAAAGGTCCCATGAAGTCTATTCCCCAAACATCAAATAATTCTACTTCCAAGATAGGGTTTTGGGGCATCTCATCTCTTTTGCTAATGTTCCCCTTCCTTTGACAAGGCTCACATCTCTTGATATACTCATGAGTGTCCTTGAACAATGTAGGCCACCAAAACCCACTTTGAAGCACCTTTGTAGCTGTTTTGAAAGTTGCAAAATGCCCTCCATATTTAGACCCATGACAATGGAAGATCACACTCTCAACTTCTTCTTGTGCCAAGCATCTTCTATATATCCCATCAGCACATCTCTTATAGAGGTAGGGCTCATCCCAATAGAAGTGTGACACATCTCTCAAGAACTTCTTTTTGTGATAGGTGTTGAGATGAGTGGGCTCCTCATTGCATACCAAGTAGTTAACAAAATCAGCGTACCAAGGCTCACTCTTTGCTTCCATGCCTTGAATCTCTTCAAGCTTTCTTCCAATTCCATGCACACTAGCAATGCTCTTGATCATCATAATTTGTTCCTCCGGTAAAGAATCATTGATTGGCAAAGCATCTTCAATCCTCATCCTTGACAAATTATCAGCCACACCATTTTCTACACCCTTCTTGTCCACTATTTCCATGTCAAACTCTTGTAGAAGCAGAATCCATCTAAGGAGCCTTGGCTTGGTCTCCTTCTTGGCATAAATATGGCGCAATGCAGCATGATCGGTATACACTATGACCTTTGATCCCACCAAGTAAGATCTAAACTTCTCAAAAGCAAACACAACTGCCAAGAGTTCCTTTTCTGTTGTAGCATACTTGGTTTGAGCATCATCAAGTGTTCTACTAGCATAGTAAATCACATGAAGCTTCTTGTCTTTCCTTTGCCCAAGCACAGCTCCAACGGCATAGTCACTAGCATCAGCCATGATCTCAAAAGGTAGACTCCAATCCGGTGCTTGCACAATGGGGGCACTCACAAGTGCCTTCTTGATGGTCTCAAAAGCTTGCAAGCACTCTCCATCAAACTGAAAATCCACCTCCTTGCAAAGGAGTCTTGTCAAAGGCCTAGCAATCTTTGAGAAGTCCTTGATGAACCTCCTATAAAACCCAGCATGCCCAAGGAAACTCCTTATGCCTTTCACATTTGATGGTGGTGCCAAGTTGATCATGACATCTATCTTGGCTTTGTCCACTTCTATACCATCTTCAGAAATCTTATGACCCAACACAATGCCTTGGTTGACCATGAAGTGACACTTTTCCCAATTTAGCACCAAGTGAGACTCTTCACATCTTTGTAGAACCCTGCAAAGATTAGAAAGACAAGCAGAAAAAGAGGCACCATACACAGAAAAGTCATCCATAAACACCTCTACCATTTCCTCAATAAGATCGGAGAAGATACTCATCATGCACCTTTGAAAGGTGGCTGGAGCATTACATAACCCAAATGGCATCCTTCGATATGCAAAGGTACCATAAGGGCATGTGAAAGTAGTCTTCTCTTGATCATTAGGATGAATGGGTATTTGGAAGAACCCACTATATCCATCAAGGAAACAATAGAAGGGATGGTTAGCCAATCTCTCAAGCATTTGATCAATAAAAGGAAGAGGGAAATGATCTTTCCTAGTAGAAGCATTGAGTTTTCGATAATCAATACACATCCTATGGCCGGTGATGGTTCTAGTTGGTATTAATTCATCCTTATCATTCTTAATCACAGTGATTCCACCCTTCTTAGGGACAACATGCACGGGAGACACCCAAGTGCTATCACTAATAGGGTAAATCACATTAGCTTCCAAAAGTTTTAAAATTTCCTTCTTCACCACCTCCTTAAGGTTTGGGTTTAATCTTCTTTGGTGTTCAATTGAGGAAGTGTTTTCATTTTCAAGGTGAATCCTATGAGTACAAAGCATAGGAGATATGCCTTTGATATCACTCAAAGAGTAACCAATAGCTCTCCTATACTTTCTCAACTCATTAAGGAGAGAGTTGAGCTCATCATCACTCAAGCAATCATTCACAATTACGGGGTAAGTAGAGTTAGGGCCTAAGAAAGCATACCTTAGTCCAATGGGAAGTGGTTTGAGGTCCACCTTTGGGGCCTTAAGTTCGCTCCAATCCTCATCAAGGTCCTTAGCCCATTCGCTATCCTCAAGCTCCTCTAGCTTTTCCTCTTGCCCTTGACTTGAAACCTCAACTTCCATGGACCTCTTGTCTTGGTCACATTCCACTTCACCCTCACATGAAGCTACCAATCGTGTAAAAACTTCCTCCCCATCTAGAGCCTTGCGCGAATCAAGCATTTGCATGTATGCTTGTGTTTCCTCATCCAAGTACCCATTCTCTCCATGTGGTTTGGTGAGAGCAACACCAAGATGGTCCTCTTGAGCTAGTTCCTCTAGCAACTCATCGGCTAGCTCATCCATAGTCTCAATGTAGAATACTTGACCATCAATGGTGGGCTTCCTCAAAGTCTTCTTTATGTCAAACTTCAACTCAATCCCTTTTCCAAGATGTAAGCCAATCTTTCCATGCTTAACATCTATAATAGCACCAGCTGTAGCTAGGAAGGGTCTTCCCAAAATCAAAGGATCCTTTGGCTCTTCATCCATCTTGAGCACCATGAAATCCGTGGGGATGATGAAGTTACTAACCTTGATAGGCAAATCTTCAAGAACTCCAATAGGTAACCTCACACTTCTATCCGCAAGTATCAAGGAGATTCCACACTCTTTGTACTTGGTGAAACCAAGCTTCTTTGCAATTGAATAGGGCATAAGGTTGATGCTAGCTCCAAGATCACACAAGCAATTTTCAAAACTAAGAGGACCTAGGGCGCATGGTATTGTGAAAGATCCGGGGTCTCCTAGCTTCTTTGGTATCACATTGCTTTGGATTATGGCACTACACTCTTGAGAAACTAGCATAACTCCTTGGATATCCCTTGCTCTTTGTGCCACGGTATCCTTCAAGAACTTAGCATATTGTGGAATCATCATAAAGGCATCCACCAAAGGCATCTTGAGCTCAATGTCTTTGATTTGCTTGTCAAACATAGCCTTGTATTTCTCCACCAATTGTTTCTTAAACCTCCCGGGAAAAGGAAGCTTAGGCTTGTAGGGTGGAGGAACAAATCTTGACTCCTTCTTGTGCAAATCCTCCTTTGGCTTCTCCTTTACCACTTCCTTACTCTTCTTTGCAATATATACATCATCAAAAGTTATAGCATCTTGAGCTTTTTCAAAGCTATCCTCCCCATCTTGAATTTCAATGTCCTCATTGATCAAAGGACTTGACCTTGGAGGCAACTCCTTTCCACTTCTCAAAGTAATGGCATTGATGTACTCCTTGGGATTTGCTTCACACTTTCCCGGTAGAGTACCTTGAGAGTTGGAGCTAGAAGCCTTGCCTTTCTCTAGCTGCTTGAACTTTTGTTGAAGACCCCCAATTTGAGTAGCAAGCTCATTGAGTGAGGAGTCCATCCTTGTGTTGATTTCAGCAATCTTCTTTCCCATATTAGCATCACTATTGGCTTGACCTTGTAGGATTTGTTGAAGCATAAGCTGAACATTGTCTTGTGGTGGACCTTGTGAAGCTTGATTAAAACCCGGTGGAGCATTGCCTTGGTTGAACCTTTGCCCACCAAAGTTGCCTTGGTTTCCTCCTTGGTAGTTAGACCTTGGTGCATAACCTTTTTGTTGATTGTTGTAGGGCACAAAAGGCTTTCCTTGAGTAGCTTGTGGAGGGTAAACTTGGTCTTGGGGGTTAGCCACATTAGTACTCCTATAAGAGAGGTTGTTGTTCCCCTTATAGTTGTTGTTATAGTTGTTGTTGTATCCTCCTTGGCCTCCCACGAAATTTACCTCCTCTTGACCCTCTTGGTATTCAACTTGATCATCACAATCCTCCACATTATCTTCAACAAAATGTACATGCCTTTGGTTTGAGGACATGAGCTTGTCCATCTTGTCATGTAGAGACTTCATTTCCCTCTTGTGAGCATCAAAATCACCTCCCCTTGGAGCTCTATCATAGTCTTCATTGTAATTACCATCACTCAAGGCAAGATTCTCTACAAGCTCCAAACCATCTTCAACATCTTTGCCCAAGAAATTCCCATTGCTTGCGGTATCAAGAAGCATTCTTATCTTTGGTAGAACACCTCTATAGATTGTGCTTAGTAGAGACTCTTGTGTGAAGCCATGATGAGGGCATTGCATTGTGTAGCCCTTGAAACTTTCCCATGCTTCATTGAAGGACTCATTGTTCTTTTGAGTGAAGCTAGAGATCTCATTCCTCAACTTGGCGGTCCTAGAGTTGGAGAAGAAATTAGATAGAAAAGCTTTCTTGCACTCATCCCATGTAGTGATAGTACCTTGAGGCAAAGTTTTCTCCCATTGCCTTGCTCTATCCCCAAGAGAGAAGGGAAATAGCCTTAGCTTGAAGGCATCTTCACTCACACCATTCATCTTGAATAAGCCACAAACTCTATCAAAGTTATCCAAGTGATCTAGAGGATCCTCCATTGGCAACCCATGGAACTTGTCTTGTTGAATCATAGAGATGAAATTTGGCTTCACTTCAAAGGTATTGTTTTGAACCGGTGGAGGATTGATACCATAGCGATTTTGATGTGTATTTGGAGCATCTCCAGCCCCAATAGTCCTCCCTAAGCGTGGCGCATGTAAGGAGTTTCCATTGCCCCTTTGTGCTTGCGCCATGTGTGGTGGAGGGACTTGATCTCTTTGTTGTTCTTCCATTCTCAACCTCTCTAACCTTGCAGCTTCCCTTCTTGCAATCCTTGCAACCCTTTCCAATTGATCAATGTCTTGAAAGCCTTGGAAGTTGTTGTCTCCTTGTGATCTCAAATGCATTCAAGAAAAAACTGAAATCTAGAAAAGTAAATGGTCAATAAACACAAAAGGATCACTTAGTCTCAAACAAAACTCATATCTTAATGATCAATCAATCCCAATATGGCAATGTCGCCAAATTGATACAAGACTTTTTATCTCTTGCAAGCAATTCCTTAATTGCTCATATCATTGCAATATATTGAGGTATCAATCCATCTTGGGAGATGATGCAATAAGAATACAAAGTTAAGTCTAAGCTAAGTTAAAATGATAAATGTAAGTCACAAACAAGTATTGAAAGCAAACTACAACTTAAAGAGATACTACTAGAGCAATACTACAAAATTAAGCCTTAATCACTACTAATCAAGATACTAAACAAGGATTACTACTAAGCAAGATTAACAAATTAACTAAAACGAAACCTAGGGATGGAGTCATTGATTTGGGAAACTAAATGTACAACCTTGCAATCATTTAAGCAACTAATCAAGCTAACTCTATGCCTAAAACACTTAAACAAGATTAAACCATGATGTGTGGCCTTAATCCCTTTCTTAATCACCCTAATGAACTAATGATGTTTTAGCATTAGGATAATCAACAAGCATTAAATTCAAGTCTAAATGGCATAATAAACACTCTAAACAACTAATGTCTTAGGCTAAAAATGTAAATCTCTTATTAAGTTGGTTCAAGCATTTCATCAAACACTTGGTGGGTGTATGAAATGCTTAAGATCCAAAATAGCAAAGATTAGCTATTTGGCATTAGGAATCACTTAATAAGAAGAGAGAATGAAAGAATCTATCCTAGATTGCAAGATTAATCCATTAGAAAATCCTAAATCTAACCCATCCCTAAGTTTCTAGAGAACTACTCACTAATCATAGCTAATCCCATCAAATCAAGGATGAAAGTTAAGCTAAACATGATTAGAGAAAGATAAAACAAGAGATTCAAAAGAGAAATTGCATTAAACTCAAAAGATCCAAGCAAAATACAAGACTATTCTCAAAGTGGCTAAAAAGTTCTTGATAAGACTAATCAGAATAAAACTTAGAGAGAAATTAGGTCTTTTCAGTATTTATAGGTGGACCCAACATGAGAGACAAAAAGGAAAAATCGTGTGTTCGTATCGACGCACTATGTCGATACAGTACGCCGATACGAACCTCTGGAAAACCGTCTCGGCTTGTCTCGTCGATACGCCGGGTCGAGATGAACGTCGGGTAACGCGTCTTAGCTTCTCGTGGTTGTCTCGGCGTGCTTCGTCGATGTGGCTGCTCGATACGAACCTCGGGTGAGTGTGTATCGGTCTCGTAGGTCGGTACGCCAGGTCGATACGTTTCGAAACTTCTTCTTCATACTTCGCTTACTTCGTCTCGGCCAAGGCAGGCCGATACGCTACACCGATACAAACCTCGGGTTTCTTGTTTCGGTCTGGCTCGTCGATACACCATACCGAAACAAGCAAACACTCTTCCTCTAAATCCCTTCTTCACTTCAAAACAACTTCTTGACTTTCTTCTTGCAATGCCATCCTTCTCCATCTTCAAGCATGCCTCCATAGCATCCATATTACCTGTTTGAGACTCCAAATGCACCAATATATGCGAAGACTATGCAAAGACACTCTAGAACTCTAAATGATACAATGCAACACAATGATGCTATATTAGACTCCTAAATGATGAGAAACTTATACTAAATGGATGCTAAAATGATGCAAAATAAAGACATATCAACTAAGCAAAGCAAAACGAAAATTAAGAATGCGGAAAGTAAATATGCAAATGAAACAGTAAAATGAAATGTTGGGTTCTTTTGGGAAATATATGGGGTTCTAACTATATCAAACAATAATCAAAAGCAAAGCAAAAGAGACTAGGCCTATTTTCTCTAAATTTGAATCACGATTTCATGATTTACCTACTTTCGTAAATTAATTCGTCTATGTTCTAACTACTCTGTAAGTATGCTTTTGTATCTTACGATGCAATCAAACACACAATATATGATCGATTTCTTTATAACACTCACGACGATACGTAAGTATGCTTTCGTATCTTACGACGCAACCGCTCGCCTAAGCTAGATCCAGTAAATAACGTTAGCAGCTTTAAATAATCTTATGATCAATTTCTAGTTAGCTACGCTAGATCCATGCAATAAAAAAAACTTAGACCGAAAGAAATTCATAGAATACAGCAATGCAACCCTAAACATCGAGTATAGATAGGTCTTCAAGTCTTCTTTGGCGTCACTTAGGGTTCTCTTGAAGAAAACGGCCAATGCGCTCGAGTGGGTTTGCAAGCTGGCTTGATATATACTTTTTGGGATGGCCAGCAGTCTGAGTTCTCAACTATCGGTGGGGAGCTGTTTTGCTGGTTGGTGAAAGCTGGAGGACCGGCCAAATGGCCTATGGCCGATCGGCGAGCTTCCGACGGACTGGTCCAATAGAGCTTCTTGTGCTTCATGTAACTTGAGATCTAACCATCTGATCGTCCTCAAACCACTTTGGCGTGAAAGATAGTAGATCAGATTATCTCGTGTACAAAAATCAGCTTGATCAAGATATGGAAAGGCCTCCGTTTGATGTTGAACTTTTGCCATCTCGCGCATGTTTCTTGCTCCGTTTTGTATCTTTTTGCTAAGTTAACCTGAAAAAAGTCTTGACCATACAAATACTCTAAAATAACTATAAATCTATGTAAAACCGAGTGAAACACTTATTAAAGTTCTCACTTATGATGGGTAAAAACGGTTAAATATCGATGTTTCCGTTTATTTATAGTTTTAGACCCTAGAAGTTCATGGTTAAAGAGTTATTAAAATCTCTCTTACAACCTTGTATGGACACACTTTTTTTTACCTAATCAATAAAACGATTATTTTTTTTAAGAAAACACAGCCACCGAGTTCATAGAGCATTGTGTAGATTCCCCTTTGTTCTTGAGTTCAAACCGTGACTTATCCCAACCTTAATCATCGATTGTGTGGCGTCCTTCGATCAATCCCTTGTTCTAAACAAAGAGTGCCTTTCAACCAGTTGTTTGGAATTATCGGCCATCCCTCACTAAGATAAAGAGACCCTGTCGGCCAGTTATCTAAGTCCATCCATTGTTCCCAATCCGACCATCATCTTGACTTGAGTAAATAGTGCCCTTCAGCCAGTTACTAAAGTCTCCACTGTATCACTTGTGTGAGATCTCTCGGATCTTACATCATTTTGTTATCAGAGCTCATACGCTCATACGCGAGGTTATATCTTTCCAATCTTTCTAGATTGTTTTTTTTAATTCATTCATTCTCTTAACTAGTTGTTTTTGTTTAGATTCATCAAAGAAAAGTCACAAAAGTTGTGTTTCTTTCTGCTTTTTGTTCCGTCATTCATCTACAAAACGAAAACCCTAAAACGTTGATTAGCTTGCATCCGTTTCTAAAAACAATTTAGTTTAATAAATAAAATAATTAAATTAATAATTAAAAAACGTTCGTGCTCCCGAAAATCAGCATCTCACCGATATGGCTCTTCCAGCTACTCTGCACGCTCACCTGCAATAGAGAGAGATGAGTAATTTGGATTACCCAGTAAATGTGAATCCTAGGGCCCACTCAATCCATCACACACATTTATTGTTACGGACATATGCAAGTCTTAAGCTAAAACACACAAGCAATCATCACGTCCTACAGACACACCATTATAACAAGGATCAAGTCCTAATACACTACGATGTCCCTGCATCCATTATGGCTCTGGGAATCATCCCATCTGTCCTTGCAGCACCCGGCTCGTCAGCCAATCCTGAACTATGACCGCCCACGCAAGGCCCTTCATCACAGCTGATAGGGCTCAGGTTTTACCAAAATAATCAACTACTGCAAGTGCACAGCAATGCAGTTGAAGTATAAGGGGTATCGAATCGCAAGGGAAGTAGATGCTACACTAAGGTTTCTAAGTTCGAATTATGCTAGGTCGGATTATATGAAATTAAAAACTAAGCAATTAAACAAGTAAATAATTGGATTTTAGATGGATTAAAGTTCAGGAGACTAAGGCGCTAGGCAAGGGTAATTATCAGGTTGAATCCAAGAATGCAGAATCTAAGTTTATTAGGGATTTATTAAGAACCGTCTAGAACTCGAAACTCTAAGTTAAAACCAATCAACTCTCGTTGCACAAGTTATCTATGCCTAAATCCCTAAATCCCAAATCTCTTTGCGAATTTAAACAATTAAGACAAGCAATAAGAACAAGTTTGATTTATTCTCAAAATACCTAAACCAAATCTCTTTGCGAATAGATATTTTGCTCACTTATGATTAGTTCAAGTTACTAATAATGCTCTCGCATCTATTAAATAACCTAAGGTTTGATTTCTAAGTGATCAATTCAGAGAATCAAGTTAAGCACAAATCAAGGTGAAGATCCAATTGATTTCCCTAATAATTCTAGTGATTCTACAAACTCTTCATCAAACCCTAAATCACCCTAACCTAACTAGCAAACTACTCAGACATAATTATGCAAACACAAATCATGGCTGAAATAAATTGCATAAAAGAATAGAGAATGATACAGGGGTTCGAAATCTGGCTCAGATGAGTTAGAATTGTCTCCCCAAAAGCTCAGGATCAATCTCTCTCTAAGTCTCAAAAACAGAAAATAATGATAAGGTATTTGGCTAAACAATGCCTGAAAACTATTTATAGAAGGGGATTTTTCGTCCAGGGGTAGACTTGTAATTCTTCAAACTTGCTCTTCTTTCCTTTTCCTGATTGGAAACCGTCAAACTTAGCCGTCCTTGATTGGTGTCGATCGACACTGATGGTGTCGATCGACACTCAGCTCGTAAATCCAGCCTCTTGACTTCATCACTTCGGCTGCTTCTCCAAAATGCTCCAAAATGTTCCATATTCTCCCATTTAGCTCCAAATGCTCTCCATCCTGTAAAGACTCTAAAAAGACTCCAAAACTAGCAAAAGACTCTATAAAAACACTTATATCATGGCTTAAAAACGGGTAAAAACCATGATATATCAACTCCCCCAGACTTAGCCTTTGCTTGCCCTCAAGCAAAACAGAAACTTAGACTGAAGTAGAAGTTTGAAAACAGGAACTTCCAATCACTTCTTCAAAACGCCACATTGATTAACACTTCTTGAATCCACATGATATTAGAGCCAACCTTAGGAAATGTTCAATGTACTTACCACAAGCTTAGCAATCTCCCAGTTCGAATCCAGATCCTTTCCTTGATATAAATTTCGAACTCTAACATTGGTAATGCCATAGAACTTTTCTGATTCTTTCCCTTCCTTAGTACCTGAACAAGACATTCTCATACAGCTCCCCTATTTTCTCTTCCCTTAGTCAACTTCTGCCCATTTTCAGGGTGTTCTAAGATCTTTTCATTGACTCTTCTTTTTCTTATGAAATCTCTGGAAATAGTGCTACTCTCTACTTGTGTTCCTTGTCAGGAGACATGTTCAAGAGCATCACTAATATTGTTCCTTGTGAGGAGACAGGCTCATGACAAAGGCACTATTCCTAGACTTAAACTCTTTTCTTTGTTTTCTTTTTCTTTGTTCAAGGGAAGATCAAGGAGAGACTGCAATTGCCTATCTGTTCGGACTGAAAGAGGAATCAAGTTTTGCGCATACCTAGTTCTTATAAGGGGACCTGAACTCGCCCTGTTAGACTTATTCCACTTGCAGCTTTCTACTTAGTAAGTCCTGCTATCAACTCTTATAGCAATGGTTCTTCAAGTGTTAACTTCCTGTGGTTAGTTCCTAGAAAAACTGAAAGCTCCAATTGATTTTGACTCAATAAAACAAATTTTTTTTGAAAACTTTTTGACTCAAGATAGACTCTCAAAACAAAACACAATGTTAGCAACTACCTCCCCCAGACTTGAATAACACTGTCCCCCGTGTTACTAAGAATGAGTTTGGATAGAAAAAAGTGGAGTGAAACTGTTACAAATCAAAGAGAAAAATCGGATTACCTGACTTTGCGGGTGGCGTCGGTCGACACAGTTGGTGTCGATCGATGCTGTGATAGATGGCTGTGTCGATCGATACTAGATAATGTCGATCGACACTCTGTCCGAAGACAGAGTTCTGCCACTCGAACATGATTGTGGTTAAGTCAGATTGTTGTTAGAATCATCCTAGCTGTTAGAAAAACTCAAACAAACGTTAAAAGCAGAAGATAATCCAAATAACTCAATAAGTGCAACAAGTTTGAAACAAAGTACTGAAGCAAATGAAGCAAATGCAGACTCAAGAGAAAAAGAAAAACTGACTCAACGTACTAAAAAGGATGGAAGAGTCACTCGTTGTCATCAGCACGTGGTGGAGAAGATCGTGGCAGTGTAGCAGGTCGAACGCAGCCACAGTTAGACACAGTAGCAATGGCGTTCCAGATGGCCTGAAAGCTCTGAACCACATATCTCTTAAATGCAGTCTGCTCCATAGGAATCTCTGGAGCGTCTGGAAGGTGATGAGGACCAATAGGCGCCAAGGGGGCATGTGCTCTGCGCCTAGAACATGAAGGACGTGGCGCATCCTCAGCTGGTCAGGAGGAGGTGCCTCTGCGTCTGGCAACGGGAGCAGTCCTAAGCTTACTTCGACTGGGGTGAAATGCGAGGCGGCCTGGATCGGTGGTAATGTGAGTGAGATCTCTATCAGGTAACTGCACCAAATGATGCACTTTCTTCTCGTCGCTGAATGCCCACATCCTCTCTCCTGTCACCCAATGAGCTCTCTTCAAGTACTCCATATCAACCAAGGCACGCGATGTAACAATGGAGCATCTGGAAGTGTCTATCTCGCAGTGCTAGAAGATAGGTGTAAGAAGACTCCCTATAGTCTCTGGCTTAGCCTTCGTCCCACCAAAAGGCTTCGTCTTCAAGGAAGCCAAATGATGTGCAAACACAGCGCCCAGGTTCGCGCTATCTGGCGCGTCTGATTCCTCATAAACCTCAGACCAAAGACCACGATAAAGCAGTACCAACTCAGACACTCACATCTTCCCTGGCTCATGCTTACACAGAAGTGTAGTAGCAAAGCTGCAGAGCAAGTAGCGAAGGGTAGGATGTCGAATATCTGTCTGAGTGGAGGTCTTCGAGTCATACCTTCCATTCCCGAAGTGAGACCAGAAATCCTAGTTATCCGGAAGTTGTGTCTGAAGAGAGACTCATGTGGCGTGCTCATCTGCGAACCCATAGATCCCGCAAAGGTCTGGAAATGAAATACGGTAGCGGATCCCGCAGATTAGGAAGGTCAGTGTGCCTTCCAGAGCATTCCGGACTATCTCGTTTCGGTAGTAGACTCGAGTTGTGGCAATGAACTGGCGGACAAGGTCTGGGTACAGATCGTACTGCCGCGTCGCAATAGTACCCATCCCAATCCTGTTCATCAGCTGCAAGACGTCGTCTTTGATGCCCAGCTCCCTCATCGTCTTCTCACACGCAAAACGTGTTGGAGCAATCTCCACTCTCAGCCATGCGTTGTAGATAAAGGTGTCATAATCGTCTCATGCCTCGTTGATGCCTCCGTAGAGGCAGTCGTCCTTAGCAACCTCCTTTGCTGGTGAATCCTTCCAACGCCGTGTAACCCGAACCTTTGCCTTTTCAGACTTAGGCCATGGAGCAAGACACGAAATTGCCTCGTCATTGGCAGTTCCTGAGGATGAGGGGTCACCATCTCGTGCTCTCTTTGGCATCTGCAATGAAGAAGAAAAGCAAAATCAAATATAAAGTCTAACAATTGAAGAACATTGCGTCGGTACTGGTCGGGTGTCGATCGACACCATGCGCGGATTTCGAATCCGAACCAGAATTGACGAGTACAAAGGCATGCAACAATAATTAGCAATCCCAACAATCCAAATATCACTAGGCGACCAAGTCTAGATTATATAATCCAAAGAAAAATCCAGATTCGCAAAATGCATCATCAATTTTCAAAAATTTCGAAAATTTCAAATTATGCAATTTAGATGATGAAAAACAGTTGGGGAATGATCTAAATCATGTTATACAACCTAAACAAGCATCATTCATCCAAGAAATCAAGCTAAAAAGGTTGAATTCAGAAATTTTCACCTTAGGTCCGAAAATAAAATTGGGAGATTTGAAGAACATACCTTTGTAGATCGAATGAATTGACTATGGATTATGAAATGTGTGAAAATCCGCACGGATTAGAGCCTTTAATCACTCAATTTGGTTAAGAAATGAAGAATTGGTGATTTGGAGAAATTTTCTCAAAGGCTTCGGTTTTGAAATTGTAAGAAGAAAGAGACTAAGTGTCGGGTTTTAAGAACTTACATGTGTCCCCGCGTGGTGTCGATCGACATTGACCGTGATCGTTCCTCCTTCTTTTTTTTTCTTTTTTTTTATTATTTTTTTATGCAAAAGCCAAAATAATTAGTAAAACCAAAACAAAATATAAAGAAAAACGTATCTAACAGTGGGTTGCCTCCCACTTAGCGCTCGTTTAACGTCAATAGCTTGACTGTTCTCGCGTTTAGGCGTTGGGTGCATCATCCAATGACACAATGTGTCCTTCTGGAATTTCGGCTTGAGCCCAATAGTGTTTCACTCTCTGCCCATTCACAGTGAACTCCTCTCCTTTGGAGTTTGTCAAGACAATTGCTCCATATGGTCGAACCTCTTTCATGGTGAAAGGACCTGACCAACGTGACCGCAATTTACCAGGAAATAATTGCAAACGAGAGTTGTATAGAAGTACATGGTCATTTGGTTCGAATTGTCTGGAGACAATCTTTTTGTCATGATATGCCTTTGTCCTCTCCTTGTAGAGCTTCGAGTTCTCATAGGCGTGATAATGAAGTTCGTCTAGTTCGTGGAGCTGAAGTAGGCGCCTTTCTGCAGCAGGCTTCAAGTCGAAATTCATCTTCTTGATAGCTCAATGCGCCTTGTGTTCCAACTCCACTAGAAGATGGCAAGTTTTGCCATAGAGCAGCTGGAATAGTGTAGTCCCAAGCTGCATTTTGTACGCAGTCCTGTAGGCCCAAAGTGCATCATCCAATTTCGCAGACCAATCCTTCCTTGTCTTGCCTACTGTCTTCTCCAGAATTTCCTTGATCTGTCTGTTGGAGACTTCCACTTGTCCACTCGTTTGGGGATGATAAGGAGTAGCCACGCGGTGCTGAACTCCATGTTTCTTCAGCAGCTTGTCGAACACCTTGTTGATAAAGTGAGAACCACCATCACTTATGACAATCTGAGGCACTCCGAATCTTGGGAAGATGATGGTTCAAAACAACTTAAGAACCACAGCAACATCAATGGTCTTAGAAGCAATTGCTTCGACCCACTTAGACACATAATCCACAGCCACCAAGATGTACTTGTTCCCAAAAGCTGAAGGAAAAGGGCCCATGAAGTCAATACCCCAACAATCAAAAATCTCTACTTCAAGGATGAAGTTCTGTGGCATTTCGTTTCTCTTGCTGATCTTCCCTCTCCTTTGACAAACATCACATTGTGTCATGAACAGCTGAGCATCCTTGAACATAGTAGGCCACCAAAAGCCTGCTTGAAGAACCTTGGACACTGTCTTGAAGGTAGCAAAGTGTCCAGCGTACTCAGAACCATGACAATGGAACAGTACATCACGAACCTCACTCTCTGCAATGCATCTTCTGTAAACATTGTCTGAACAATGCTTGTATAAGTGTGGCTCATCCCAATAGTACCTTTTATGTTCCCTCATGAACTTCTTCTTCTCATAACCCTTGATATGGTGAGGCTCAATGTCAGCAGCAAGGAAATTTACAATGTCAGCATACCATGGTCGAGCTGCATCATTGATGGCAAAGATTGGTTGTTTAAACACTTCGTCCAAGATCCTGCGAAGTGCGGTTCGCGTTGGGTGTCGATCGACACAGATGGTGTCGATCGACACTCGGGCACAAGAGTTATCAATCTTCAATTTTTCGGACTGAGTGTCGATCGACACTCTCCTAGTGTCGATCGACACGAGGCTAGTTTGCTCCGAAAACATGCTGTGTAAACGACTCTCAACAAGGTAAACGTTCTCCTCAGGCAGAAAATCATCAATTGGCACGTCATCTTCAGTCCTAATCCTTGAGAGATGATCAGCTACTCCATTCTCAACTCCTTTCTTGTCTTTGACTTCAATGTCAAACTCTTGGAGAAGTAGAATCCATCTTAGCAACTTTGGCTTTGCATCTTTCTTCTGCATCAAGTAATTCAATGCAGAATGATCTGTGTGAACAATCACCTTTGAGCCAACAAGATACTGGCGAAATTTCTCAAAGGCAAAGACCACAGCTAGCAATTCCTTCTCCGTTGTTGCACAATTCTTCTGAGCATCATCCAACGTTCTGCTGGCATAGTAGATGGCGTGAAGCTTCTTGTCCTTCTTCTGTCCCAAAACCGCGCCTAGTGCGAAGTCACTGGCGTCACACATCACCTCGAAAGGCAAATCCCAGTCTGGAGGTAGAACTATTGGAGCACTCACTAAGGCTTACTTAATCTGTTCAAAGGCTGAAAGACATTCTGCAGTGAACTCGAACTTCACGTCTTTGCAGAGAAGAGCGGTGAGTGGTCTTGTAATCTTGCTGAAGTCCTTGATGAATCTTCTATAGAACCCAGCATGACTCAGAAAACTCCTCACTGATTTCACAGAATCATGTGCTTGCAAGGTCGTCATTACTTCAATCTTGGCGCGATCCACTACAATCCCTTCTGATCAAACCTTGTGTCCAAGTACAATCCCATATGTTACCATGAAATGACACTTTTCCCAGTTCAAGACCAAGTACTTCTCTTCACACCGCTGCAACACCGCGCATAAGTTATCCAGGCAGTCTTTGAAAGATGACCCATAAACAGAGAAGTCATCCATAAAGACCTCCATAAACTTTTCAATCATGTCTGTGAAAATGGATATCATGCATCGCTGAAAGGTCGCAGGAGCATTACAAAGTCCAAATGGCATTCTGCGATATGCAAATGTACCATAAGGACATGTAAACGTGGTCTTCTCCTGATCATCTGGATGGATAGGAATCCGGAAGAACCCTGAATAGCCATCAAAGAAACAGTAGTAGGGATGATTCGCCAATCTTTCCATGTGTTATATTACACTAGCAGAGAACCTGCACTAATGCGCGTATTTTTCTTTATTTTCTGAATACTTAATATATTTTTAAATTTTCATTTCAACTATCAGTACTTAATATGTTTTTAGATTTTATTATGACCCTAGTGATTTGTAGAAGAGAACATGTGTTACTGCGCAGGTTTTGCTTTAGTTTGTGTTATAAATGATATGTTTTTATACGTTTATTTTGATTTTTTTTTATCATTTGTTATTTTGTTCGTTTTTTCCTAATCATTATTCTCATTATTCTAATCTTCTCCATACATCATTTTATAGTTATTTACTTATTTCTCATGCTCTTTTCATTCATTCAAATCCCAATATTACTATAATTTTTCAACTTTTTTGATTTACCATTTTGAGTTTTGTTTTCTTTCCACATATATTTCATTGATTTCATGCTTTTCCATGTTTTCAAAATTTGTAAACTTTTTGTTTCTGTTTTTCCTTTTCTCTATTTTTTGATAATTTGTTATTTCATCAAATTAATATTGAGTATCTTTTTATGTTTCATAATTTTAGAGTCCTGATATTTCTTCTTCAGTTGTTCAAATACTCTAAAATAACTATATATCCATGTAAAACCGAGTGAAAAACTTACTAAAGTTCTCACTTATGATGGCTAAAAACGGTAAAATATCGATGTTTCTGTTTATTTATAGTTTTAGACCCTAAAAGTTCGTGGTTAAAGAGTTATTAATAAATCTCCCTTACAACCTTGTATGGACACACTTTGTTTTACCTAATCAATAAAACGAGTATTTTTTTTTAAGAAAACACAGCCGCTGAGTTCATAGAGCATTGTGTGGATTCCCCTTTGTTCTTGAGTTCAAACTGTGACTTATCCCAACCTTTATCATCGGTTGTGTAGCATCCTTCGATCAATCCCTTTTTCTAAACAAAGAGTGCCTTTCAACCAGTTGTTTGGAATTATCGACCATCCCTCACTAAGATAAAGAGACCCTGTCGGCCAGTTATCTAAGTCCATCCATTGTTCCCAATCCGACCATCATCTTGACTTGAGAAAATAGTGCCCTTCAGCCAGTTACTAAAGTCCCCACTGTATCACTTGTGTGAGATCTCTCGGATCTTACATCATTTTGTTATCAGAGCTCATATGCTCATACGCGAGGTTATGTCTTTCCAATCTTTCTAGATTGTATTTTTTTTTTAATTCATTCATTCTCTTAACTAGTTGGTTTTGTTTAGATTTATCAAACAAAAGTCATAAAAATTGTGTTTCTTTCTGCTTTTTGTTCCGTCATTCATCTACAAAACGAAAACCCTAAAACGTTGATTAGCTTGCATCCGTTTCTAAAAACAATTTAGTTTAATAAATAAAATAATTAAATTAATAACTAAAAACGTTCGTGCTCCCGAAAATCAGCATCACACCGATATGGCTCTTCCAGCTACTCTGCACGCTCACCTGCAATAGAGAGAGATAAGTAAATTTGGATTACCCAATAAATGTGAATCCTAGGGCCCACTCAATCCATCACACACATTTATTGTTACGGACATATGCAAGTCCTAAGGTAAAACACACAAGCAATCATCACGTCCTACCGACACACCATTACAACGAGGATCAAGTCCTAATACACTACGGTGTCCCAGCATCCATTATGGCTCTGGGAATCATCCCATCTGTCCTTGCAGCACCCGGCTGATCAGCCAATCCTGAACTATGACCGCCCA
This sequence comes from Alliaria petiolata, assembly GCA_020283515.1. Lineage (NCBI taxonomy): Eukaryota > Viridiplantae > Streptophyta > Magnoliopsida > Brassicales > Brassicaceae > Alliaria > Alliaria petiolata. Next base: position 386,072,436 of record JAHZTW010000001.1, read on the forward strand.
CGCAAGGCCTTTCATCACAGCTCAACACACAAAACACACCACACAATGCGGGAAGAACCCGACCCACTTGTGACGCCGCTACCGCGGATGCACCACCACATGCTTTACGGCATTCATACCCTATCATCTCACAAACGATATCACTCTCACGATCAAGCATCATCACGCATTATTCATCACATCATTCAACCGTATTTGTTTTTAACAATCTTAACCGCATCTAAGGTGGGGTTATTGGTTCTTATATTTTAATGGATTTAGAAATCTTCTTTGGATTTAGAAAATACTCAAATCCAATCAAATAACAAGGTTAAATCTAGTATTTGGATATTTGTATTTTAGTCATGAAAATACTTACAAATCCATTCAAATCCAAGAAAAAACTGAATCTTTATAATACTTGGATTTTAAAATCATAGAACCAATAACACTGGATTTCAATATATTTTTTAAAATCATAGAACCAATAACACTGGATTTTAATATGGATTGTATAATCATAGAACCAATAACACTGGATTTGGTTTGGATTTCTAAATCCAATAAAATACAAGAACCAATAACACCCCCTAAGTTTTTCTCAAACAAATACGAATCCATATACACATATATTATATATATTTATAACACTCAAATATGTATATACTTATATAGATACTTAGGTATATGTATATTAACAAATGACTAAACGATATATAAATAATAAACACATATGATGAGATTGCACCACGGTCCTCACCTTGGCTTATTGGATGAAAAGAAACGGAAAGATAACGAGCTGAACAAAGGCTTGAGAAAATTATTAGATCTGAAACAGCAACAGAGTATCAAACGTTTCTTAGAACTCAAACAACAATGGTCGATTAATAACACCCCTCTCGGGAAAACGAACGTAAAGGAGGTGACTGAGAGGACCCGTTCCCGTCACTTTGGTGCCCTTGGTCTCACGCCCTAACTTGCAACACAAGCAACACATCTGCAAACACTAAAAAGGGGAAAAGGAGGGGTGAGCAACGAATTACTCAGTGAGGAAAGATCATCCCTGCCCACATGATTCACATTACAATAATAATTCAGCAACCAAATACACTAAGCCTAGAACAGAAAATATCACATAACTTATCATTAATCACATCACATATCATACTTCACACTTAACACATTACACATGACACTGACACCTGACACACTTGGCTGGTCGGGCACCTCGAAAGGTCTTCCACCACCTTTGGCTCGTCAGCCGGTTTACGGGCTTCGACGGGATCGCCATGTCCTCGTCCTCAGTCCGACTACACACATACATCACACACTTTCCACAATACCAATCTCACAACATATTATCATCATTTCTAACATCACACATCATCATCATCAATCAACAAACAATCTCCTAGACTCAACATATGTAATTACAGAACCAGACCATTGCATAATATGAACCCACAAGTCACAAATCCTCACCTTAGCCACTTTGATGCTGAATACCAACTCATCTCCTTTCCACTCTCTTGGACAGATTCACAGCCTTAACTTCAACAGCATGCTTTCCCATGCTCCTGGGTCTCAAATAGGTTATCCTTCAACCGAGAGAAATAAACATGTCTCCTGAGAGTCTCTGCAAAGTTTCAGGTCAAACGGACGTCGTTTGCCTAATCAAATAACTCAATCCGCTAGACTCGTCTGATATGCTCGCTGCACAAAACAATCCCGGTAAAACTGTTATAACTCCCAGAAAACAATA
>JAHZTW010000001.1:386079561-386165102 GCA_020283515.1 Alliaria petiolata
GAATTCTCTTACCAAATTTCAGATCGATCAGAATAGATTTACTCATTCGTTTTCTTCTTCCAATACAACTGGACAGATTCGCGCTGGTTAGATATTCGGACAGATTGAACCAGACGAGACGAAACAGCTATAATTTTGCATCACCAACCTCAGATCAGAACAAACGGTATCTTTTTGGAAAGCTGAGACTCGTGGCTTTCTATCCATATGTAATACGTCTCGTGGTTGCTCACGGTTCGCCGGTAAAACGTCTCACAAGGTGGCGGATTGGTGATGGTCTCTTTCTTCCCTCTCTCCCTCTTCTTCTCTTTCTCTCTTCTCCTTCTCCTTCTCTTCTCCCGATTTCCTTTCTCTCTCACTTTCTCCTCTTTCTTCTCTCCTTCACGCTTCTCTTCTCCCTCTCTCTTTCTCTGGTTTTCTCGACGGCTAGGGTAGCTAAAGAGGAGGGAGGTGATACACACGTCTTTTGTGTGTAAACAATAATTCACGCCAAAGAGAGGTGGCTATTGGGCCCAAATGAATAAAACAAAAGCTGACCCATTATTTCCAAAAACGGGTCGTTACAGTGACGTATGATACTACTCGGATTTACGGTGGCGGAGAGCTAACGCGGCGGAATCTAGAAGGCGACGGCTCGGTGTTTACGCACGATCACTTTTTCTCACGGGAATAGCTCCACGTCCGGATGCTCCGACTTGAACAGTAACGGTGGCGGCAGAGCTGACGGGATCTGGGCAGAGGTTCGGTGACGCTGATGGAGCTCGTGAGTCTTCGGCTTCTCCACACAGATTTTTAAACGAAGAAGATGAAGGTGGTGCAACTAGGGTTGGGCTTTCTTGGGCTGAATGAATCACTTGGGCCTTTCGCACATTTGGTAGGCCAGAGTCGTTACACTTTTACCTTTTGCACGTAGTAAAAGTTGCACTTATTTAGAAAAGAACATAAATATATTTTGCAAACTACATTGGAAGTTTGCTTTGTATTTAGATTTTATGAATAAGACGTTTATGGTAGTTTTGCAAAAGGGTACAAAAATCAAATACAAAAACAAACTTTAGATGTAGGGGGGTGTATTGAAACTGAAATTTGGGAGAATTTGAAATGATTTGAGTTTTAATGAAATTTTATATGATTTTGAGTGAATTATGAAATTTCTTATGATTTGTTATTAAAGTCTATGAAATCCCACCTAAAACTATGTGATTTGGTTTTTTATATTTTTAAGTAACAAACCCCACCAAAACCACTTAAAATCATTCAGAATCCTCTAAAATCAACTACTTAAAATATTTCCAATAATAGGGGATTTGATTTACTTTTTATAAATTCTTGATTGAATAACATAGGATTTGGTACGACATTTAGAAATCATTAATTCAATAACAGAGAATTTTAAAAGAACCACCAAATCTTCTAAAATTCCTAATCCAATACAACCCCCGTAGTGTATTTTGTAAACTCTACGGAAGTGTATTCAACTTAACATTTGAAGTGATTTGGAATGATTTGAATTTTAATGAATTTTCATATGATTTGGTTGAATTATGGAAGTTGTTATGATTTGTTATTGAAGTTATATCAAATCCCACCTAAAACCATGGGATTTGAAATTTTATATTTTTAACTAGGAAACTCCATCAAAATATCCTAAAATCATTCCAAATCTCTTAAAATCCACTACTTAAAATATCTCCAATAACAGTGAATTTGATTTTTTTTTTTATAAATTCTTAATTGAATAACATATGATTTGGTAAGATATTTAGAAATCATTGGTTCAATAATAGGGGATTTTAAAAGAACCACCAAATCTTCTAAAATTTCTAATCCAATACACCCTCCTACATATGAATCAGACTTTTATATGAATTTGCTTTATAAAATAAAGAATTAGGCCCAATATAGCATGTCATCTTCATAATACGCAGAACTAACGCACTTCCAAATCACATTAACAAACTAGCCTTTTTGTCGTATATAAGACCATCTGCATAGGGAAATTCTCAATGGGTCTCTCACTATTAAAAAAAGGGAAAACGATCTATTTCCCCCCGAAAACTATCGCATAGCACCAGATGTCTCCCAAACTATGACCCCGTGCTAGATATCCCCGAAAATAAAATTAAATAACCAAATCTCCCCGAATTAAAAGTTCAAAACTTGTATCCTCACAGATGTTGGTTTCATGTAAACCGGAAACCAAACCGATGAACCACCAAAACTAAACCGAACGAAAAAAAACCATATCCACCTAAAACCATATCCGATGACCCATCTAAAATACCCAATTTCAATATCCAATTTTCCCGGAAATTCCCAAATTGAATTTAAATCCTAGAATTCCCCAAATCGAAATTCTTACAACCCTAGAATGAATTATGCAAAATCGATTGCTCTATCACTGTAGTTGAACATGAACAACATCAAACCTGGATCGATGTTCTTGGCCGAGCTGGTTATTTGATGTTGTTCGCTGATGGCAAAAAGAAAAAAAAAACGATGGATTCAATAATGTGAAATGGCGAGCATGTTAGGAAAGACTTTTTTTTTATTGATGTGAAAAGGAGTCATTGTGAAAAGAGAAGAGAAGCAGATTCTGATCTTTACAATAATATTGGTTTAAAAAAAAGTCTCATTGTGAAATGGCTGAGGCCAAACGAGTTGCAGGGAGCAAAAATCCAGGCTCAGTGAAAGATTGCCCCCAAATTATATATAACAAAGCCTCTGTGAGTCTGTTCAAAGGAAAGGAGAAGAAGAGCTTTGCAGATTCATCATATGTTATTTTGTTGGATTTCAAGTTCTTGTCTAGTAACAGAGTTTGTGTATACAGTAAAATTTAAAGGGCAAAGTCTTAATGAAAAAAGAAAAAAAACGAATTTCCAGACTTTCTTCTTACTTATTATTGTGTGTTGGCAGCAAAAACATGATAAATAGTTTCTCGGCACCGCTTCTGGGTCTCAACGGGTTTCCACAAGTGAAGAAGAAGAAGAAGAGAGAAGCAGGCACAAAATGGCAACTCTTTCTTCCTCTCTATTATCGTCTTCCCCTATATGCAAATCCCGATTCTCGCCAACAACTCTCGTCTCGAGAATTGATTTCATCTCTTTCTCGCTCCGAACTGCTCTCTCCGTTGTCTCGCCGGCGGTTCTTTCTCTCTTCCTCAAGCGGAATCGCCAGAGAAACTCGCTCGAAGGTTCAAATTTTCCGAAATTTTCTGACTGAAAGATGGAATTAAGTATTCGAGGGACTGAACAACTAATTTTTTTGATTTGTGGGTTCAGTGAAATCAGTAGCTAGCCCAAAGCTATCGTGGATTCCGAGACGGAGGATAACTGGCTTTGGTTTTTGGAACAACTCAAATCCGCATTGTCTGAGCCGCGAAGAATCACATTGTGCGATTTGTGGATTATCATAAAACATGAGGATTTCTGGGTTTTGGAATTTAGGATTTGTGCGATTTGTGGATTTTTGAATGAAAGGTTTATTCTTTTTTTTTGCAACAAAAAAGTTTATTCATTTGGTCGGGTCAGTAATTGATTAATTACATGTAATTGGATCAAAATCAGGTTTTAGTTCGGTTTATTGCCGGTTAATAATTGTTTACAAACCAATAAATTATTTAAAACCAGAGTTTATGGGTTTTTAAGTTTCGAACTTTCATTTAGTGGGGATCCAAATTTCGAACTTTTAATTCGGAGAGGTTTGGTTCTTTAACTTTATTTTCGGGGATATCTAGCACGGAGTCATAGTTTGAGAGACATCTGATGCTATGCGATAGTTCTCGTGGGGAAATAGATCGTTTTCCCTAAAAAAAAAGGAAAAATAATATAAAGAAAATAGAAAAAATGAGATGTGTCTCTCATTCTCAAATGAGAGACTCTTGAAACACATGTTCCTTTATAATTGGTACAATTTTTTTTGTAGATTTAAAATTAGTTGTTAAATTAAATTATATTTATAACATTAGTATTAAATCGGATGAGAGACTCAAATCTCTAACCAATACCGATGCTCTAATATAATTACCCTTCATGTTTTTATAATGGCATTTACAACAGTTTTTTTTTCTGACACATTTCTCTCTCTCTCTCATCTCTCCTCTCTCGTTTCTCATCTCCTTCTCTCCTCTTTCTCTGGTTTCTTATCTCCCTCTCTTCATTTCTCCCTCTCTGTATCTTTTAACGCAGATCCAAGTATGAATTTGATAGGAACAGATACAATATTTTTTTTCAGTAGCTGAATTTTGTTTGATGGCCACTTGCGGATTAAATAATATCAGCCTATTGTTTTGTCAATCAATGTTAAACAAAATAATAATAAGTTTCCCATCATCTACTATGCATGTTAAATTCATAAGTGTCGTTTGTTTGGATTTGAAAATTCCATCTTACTAATCCGAGATCTCTGTCTTCTATTTCTCCACCAACTGCAGCGCTTCTTCTCCTACACTAACATGTGATTCATTTTTTTTTTCAAATTCTTTATATAGTATTTTATACAAGGTAAATACATGAAAATTTATATCAACATATAAAAGTTTCTAAAAGTTTTTTACAAAAAGTTATAGGTTACAAAGTTTTTACATTAATCAGTTTGGATTCACTAATCCTTAGGGAGGGTTTAGTGTTTAGATTTTAGAGTTTAGGTTTAGATTTTAGGGTTTAGAGTTTAACATTTAGGTTTTGATTTTAGGGTTTAGAATTTAGTTTAGGGTTTGGGGTTTAGGGTTTAGAGAAGGGTTTAGGGGTTTTTTCAGTTTAGAGTTTACGGTTCGGGTTATAGGTTACATAATATTTACACTATTCAATTTAGATTCATTAATTTTAGGGAGGTGTTTAAGGTTTAGATTTTAGTGTTTAGAGAGGAGTTTAGGGTTTAGTTTTTAGGGGTTAGATTTAGGGGGTAGGGTTTAGGGTTTAGGGTTTAGATTTTGATGTTTAGGATTTAGGTTATGTTTTAGATTATGACTTGTTTATGAGTCTTAGTATTTTTGGAATTTTAAAAAAGTTCTAAGAAAAATGTATATATCAATAAATTTTACAAAGTTCTAAGAAAAGTGTTTATATTGTTACTTCTCGACAAATTAAATTATTATTCAAGTGTTAACTTATATGTGAACAAATACATCAAAATACTATAATATTTTAAGAAGACTAGTCTCCTGATTTTCAATCTATACTAATAAAAGGGACAGTTTGGGGCTCCTGAGGGGTGCCACCTCAGCTTCTCAAACTTTTCTACAATTGTGCCACGTCAGCACTGTTTAAAATAAACCAAAATCTGTTTTAAATTTTTTTACCATAACCCATATATGCCCACGACCCCCAAAACAAATTCTACACAACCCCTCAAAAAGACACAAATCATTCGGACAATTAAAATAATTAGGCCCATTGGACCTACGAAAGTTATTGGGTCAATTGCTGTTCCTAATTAACAAATTTTCTCTAACCAAAAAAAAAAAACCCTTCTTCACCGATTTCCCAAACAGCCGTAACACATTCCGATTCCAATCCATCCACAGTTTTCGATTCAAAATTGCATCGATTCCTATCCCTCCCAGAGAGATCAAATCGACATCTGGCAGTTACGACTTCATCAGCCACTCTTTAATTCCCCTCCATTGAACGAATTGATAGCCCACTAAGATCGACGTTTAAACATACCCTCAAAGATGGGTATAAATTTTCGTCTTCTATAGCACCACCATCTCACCATCTCTCTGAGTAACAGAAAATACGAATCAAAACATGGCTCCACCGGCTACGCTGCCCTCTTCGAATCCCCTATCCACCAAAACCTTTGATGACTTCCAAGGAGATTTCTGCGAAAACCAGTGTTTCGTAATAGATTCGACGAATCTTACGGTATGAAATTCAGTCCCGAAATCTAAACTATCAAGAATCTGTTTTGTGAGAGTTTTTGTCTGTCAATAGTTTTCGGAGATTTCTTCTTCTGCTGTTTAATGCAATTGTGACTCGGGTTTACGGCAAGGCATGTGATGATGTCACAAGTTTAACTCACATAGTGTTTCTCATTTATGAGTTATAACATTGTTTTTTTCCTGTCACTAATGAACATAGCGTATAGCTTATTGTTAAACAGGAAATGACTCCAAGCAAAGTTAAAGTGATGTACGGTTACAAACGATACTGATTTGATCTACATCTCTAAAAATTTGGATTGGAGGTGCGAGAGATAGAATGATAACCCATTTGTTACGGTGTTGGGGGAGGGCCAATGAGGTAAATGTCCATATTTTCTAATATTTTTGTTTTATGAAGTCATACAAGTTTTAAAATACCTCAAAAGCATAGTAGTAACACTGGTTTTCATCAGCTTTACAAAGATAAGATACACTTGAATTTAAAAGAATTTCGCTGTTTTAAGGGACAGTATGAACTGCATAATTCTATATATTATGACAATATTACACTATAATCCGGAGTGACAATTTGGCTGTAAGAAGGAACTATATTCTTCTGCATTTTCAAGTTCCAGATCTTTAAAAGTTATGGCCGACACCATAATTTGCAAATGGTATAATGAAATGGGGGTTATATAATTCGTCTTTTGATGATCATGTAAGCTTTGAAATCATATTCACTATAGTGTAAGAAAGATCCATATTATATTTCTTACATATGGTGAATACGTTAAGCAACTTCTTAAATCTGTCAACAGTTATGTAAAGCTACAAAGCAACTCAATAAAAGAACCTCTAGGTACATAGAGCATCAATGTTGTAGTGAACTTTTTAACCATCACTCATACTAAGGTGTCGTCCCGTAGATTTTCTCTTTTTATGGTACAAAATTCGTCTGCTCTCTTTTGTAGGAAAAATATATATATTGGATCAGTGTTTGTTGTATCATCAAGCTTGGACTGTAGAAGAAGCTTCTCAAATGAACCTATTATTAAAAGTAAAGTAGGTAGACGATGGCAATTCTGCGATTAATTTAAGCTGATTAGTTTGTGTTGCATGGTCAAAGTCGTCTGTATGTGTATGTGGGTCTGCAAAACTCATCATGTCCATGAATAGAACTTCAAAACTTGATTAAATTACTAAATTTTTAAAAGAAAATTCTAAACAGAGTAGCCATGACATAGAGTTTTGTGGTTTATATTTGCAGAACTCTCCACTTGCTTCTCTATTGGCTACGGATTTGGTTTTCAATTCAGATCGAAACTGATGACACTCCCAGCAGCGGAACTTGTGTGCTTCTTCCTTTGCGTGAAAAATCAGTTTCGTTCTACCTTAAGACTCTTCTACGGCTTCTCGGTGGTACTTCCATTTTCATACATTTCTCATATTGAAATTTGGGATGCTAACGGGATTAGAACAACTTGGTACTTTAAAGATGACTGGAAAATACAGATTTGACTAAACCATCTACGGTTAAACTATGTTTTCATTGCATAGAATTATCCTTTCCTTTGGGGAAATTACACATTATATAATGAGAAAAATGCAGTGTAAGGAATTGTAATTGTGGGTAACAAGCAGTACTAAATCAGTCTTTACAGAATTTTGATTGCTTGAGAAATGAAAGCTCAAATATGTTAGGATGAAAGTGAATATGCAGCCATGAGAAATATTGTAGCTTTATCTCAAATTGGTCGAGTGATATTTTTGCCCATATAGTTTTCAGTCTCCCATAGTAGCACTTGATGTACTACGCTATAAAATTGTCAGTTTTGGTTGTGCTAGATAATTAAAGTAATAGAAGAAATATTCTTGAAAAATGATTTGCTTTCTCTACCCAAAATAAATGGAAACACGTACAGTATGTTAGTATATAGTAAAACTCTGCCAGATATTTTATAGAACAAAGGACCAGTGTGCTTATGCAATTTTTGCCGGCCAAATAGTTTTGTATTTATATTATATGACTTTGGAGATGTTATATAGTTCAACTTTTACATTTTGTTGTAAAGAAGAGCATGTGAATTTGAGGACACCTACATATCTCGGTGACCAAAAGTTTTCTGAGTATTTTCTCGCCAGATTACTTATTCGCGAAGCTCCTAGCTACATATTTTACACGACACATGACTGACTTCTGAATAGATAATAGTAATTACAGTACATAATTATAAATCAACCAAGAGGTATTATAGCCAAAGATACAAGTTTTATGTTTGTGGCATTCATTTGCCAAACTCTTAAACAGAGGTATGACTACGACAATTCTAAAAAAAATGCTCAGTTTCTAATAAACTACATAAAAAAAAATCTTGATATTATGTTCATTTAATATGAATAATATATATAATATTAAAACATAATACAGGTTAGTGAGACATTGAAACAAACGCAAAGAAAATAAAAGAAGAACATAATTAATACGGTTATAGAAAAACAGAGTTAAGGCCTTTTTTAATATCCACAAATGTCGAAATAGTGGGATCACAACAAAGAGAAGAAAAAAACTATCGAGATTTATTAAGTAGATCGACTTATAATTCACATAAAATAAATATATTACATTAAAATTATGTATAATTATATTTAAAGAATATCCGCGCGTAGCGCGGACCAACTCTAGTTAATATTAATAGCGATAGTGTCTCCGTATATATAACATCAATTCAAGTAATATTGTGAGAAGACTAATCTTATTGTCGAAAAGGACAAAAATGTCCGAAACCGTTAGATTAATAATGAACTAGATTTTGGATCCGCGCACTTGCGCGGGTTTTATATCTCAAAATTTATTAGATCACTCCACCACAATTATGTTTTAATCTCATTCATTAATATTTTTTGACAGGCTAATATTTTATGAATTATCGTCATGTACGGGTTATATTTTTTGATTCCATATAAAAATTTAAATCAATATTTTAATCGGCATTGAGGATGGATGGCAATTTTTTTATATTTCATTTCATCTATGAGGGTGAATATAATATTTTTTTAAAACAATAAAATGTTTACTCTTTTTTTTAGACAAAGTATATTTGTGGATGTGAAAGTTTGAGAAGTATTGACAGTTTTATTTTTGGTATAGAAGAATTATATAATTTACTAAAATTTTAACCACCCATGAGGACGGGAAGCAATTTGTTGTTGTTTTTCGTTTTTATGTTTTATATTTTGTATGAAAAATATATTTGTGTAATGTTTGAGATGTGTTGATAATTTTAAGTATAAATTCTATATTTGTGTAAAGTTTGTGATATGTTAATAATTTGAAGTAAATATTATAAACCGCCAGTTATAATTTTTATTTGTTTTCGTCTAAAATTTGAAGTCAAGATTTTAATCCGTTCTTAGGAAGACCGACAGTTTTTTTTCCCTCATACCATTTCATCGATGAGGGCGGAAATAATATTTGTTTTAGATCAAATGTTTAGTTCTTTTTTTAGAAAAAATATATGGATGTGAAAGTTTGAGATGTATTGACAGTTTTAATTTTGGTATAAATGTATTATATATTTTACTAAATTTTTAATCCGCCATGAGAACAGGAAGCAATTTTTTTATTTGTTTACATTTTTATGTTTTTTATATTTTGTATGGAAAAATTCATTTGTGTAATGTTTGAGAGGTGTTGATAATTTTAAGTATATATTCTAACCCGCATGTAATAATTTTTTTGTATGAAAAAATATATTTGTGTAAGGTTTGAAAAGTATTAATATTTAAGTATAGATATAATCCATCCGTTATAAATCTTTTTGTAACCCACCAACCATTATTAGTTTCTAACTCGCTCTTGAAATATTCTAATCCGTAAGTTATAAATATTTTAACCCACCCGTTCAAGAACATATTTGTAATGGATTATCAAATTTGGCCGATATTGATTTATTTTTTTCTTCTTCTAATTAGTTGGGTATATTCCCAAAAATATAGTGCTAAATATTAGTTTAATTCTGAATTTGTATTTTTTAAAAATAAAAATTCGATTTTTATCTATTCTATAATTTTAAGAATAGATTCTAACCCACCTCTAATAATTTTTTATATGGAAAATTATATTTGTATAAGGTTTGAGAAGTGTTTATAATTTTAAGTATAAATACTAATTCTTCCGTAATAACTTTTTTTTGTAACCCATGAACCTTTATTAGTACTAACTTGCTCTTGAAATATTCTAATTCGCCCGTTATAAATATTCTAATCCGCCTGTTCAAGAGCATCTTTAAAGGGAATTATCAATTTTGGCCGAAATGTTTATTTTTATTCTAATTAGTTGGATATATTCCCAAAAATCTCGTAACAAATATTAGTTTAATTTTCAATTTGTATTTTTTAAAAATAAAAAATCGATTTAGTCTATTATGCTTTTATATTTTCTTTCGTAAGTTTATTCTTTTTTATTTTAAAATGTTTAATAATTAAATCCAAATATTTGTACCAAATATTCTTTTATATTTTCTTTTCGTTAGTTTATTCTTTTTTATTTATTTTTATAGAACAAATTAATTGTGCTTCGGAGGTCTATTTATAAAAAAATGATTAGGTACATTTTATTAGAATAAAATTTTGGAGTTTACTGGTTCTACTATTTTAATGGATTTTGAAATCCAAATCAAATCCAGTGTTATTGGTTTTATGATTTTAAAATACATATTAAAATCCAGTGTTATTGGTTCTATGATTCTAAAATATATATTGAAATCTAGTGTTATTGGTTCTATGATTTTATAATCCAAGTATTATAAAGATTTAATTTTTATTGGATTTGAATGGATTTAGAAGTGTTTTCATGAATAAAATACAAAGACCCAAATACAAAATTTAACCTTGTTATTTGATTGGATTTGAGTATTTTATAAATTCAAAGAAGATTTCTGAATCCATTAAAATATAAGAACCAATAACCCCACCTAAGTAAATCTCATCCAAATTTTAGTAATATTCGTAAACAATATCAATTAAAATATCTTAGACGTCCGTATTTAATACAATGCAGTTATATTAATATATGAAGTAAATTTATTTAATCGATAGTAAATACATCTTTGAAGTTTAATTTATTATTTAGTAGGATTATTAATGCTCCTTCAACGTTAAATTATGTACTTACAAAATTCTATAACCGAGCTAAACTGATTTAATAGATGGTCAATAACATCTATAGAATTCTTATATAGTATGATCAAAACCAATTCACGTTAAATCTGGATAGGACAATAACATCTATAGAATTCTTATATAGTATTCTTATATAGTATGATTCCAATATTCTTCAATCGGTTTAAAATAATTTTAACCAGTGCTCAATAACATATTTGAATTTTTAGTTGACAAAAAAACATCTTTGGATTTTTATTTAGTATATGATTATATAACCGATTCACGTTAAAGTATGTCTTCAAAGAGTCATATAACCGAGCTGAATTGATTTAATAGAAAAGGTAACCAAAGTTTAAAATTTTAATTGTTAATAGGTTTTTCTAAATTTTGTGTACCAGTTTTTTGGTTAATAGATTAAACCAATTAATCATATGTATGGTAGTGCATTAGACTTATAATAGGCTTTATGTTTTGGTATTGATTGTAATGACAAAAATACCCTTAATGAAGACATGAAAATTTCTAGACATTTCAATGGCATATTTTGTAAATACCATGTAGGGATAAGGTTAGTTTAAAGTTGTGCTTCTCTTTTAATAGTATAGATTTATGGACGGCGTTAGAATTGCATATTTTCTTGGTCAAAGACAATACTTCTGAAGTGTCCCTTATAAAATCCAAATACTAACAAAACTTTTATGATACTTTGCTTTATAAAATCAAAATACAAAACAAATTTTTGAGGTAGTCTGCTTCGTGTAATCTAAATATGCAGTAACTAAGTAAAATTCAAATAGAGAACAAATTTCCAAAATACTCTGTTTTATAAAAGTTAGATACAAAGCATACTTCCACATGAATTAGCTTTGTAAAATCTATATAGCAAGCAGATTTAGTGAATTTCGATGATAACATTCTTTATTAGTATGCTTTGTAAAATCTAAATACAAAGTGAATTTCGATGATTACATTATTTGCAAAATCTATGTAGGAAGCATATTTATGTGGTAATCTACTTTGTAAAATGCAATTATGAAATAGACTTTCAAGGTAATATGCTTTGTAATATATATTTAGGAAGTAGATTTCTGTTTTAGTCTACTTTGTAAAATTCAAATTCATGAACCCGGTTTATATTTTTTAAGGTTATGTATGAAATTAAAGTATTTGGTATGAACTGGGTATTTGTATTTTATTAGATTGTATATTTTTAAAAAATATTATTGTTTATGATGAGATTATTTAGTTGAAATATAAGTTTTGTATTTTTTATTATATTGATTTTGTTTTGTTACAAATAAACATAATCAAGTATGAGTTTATTTGATATAAAAACATTAATATTTTTTATTTGTTTGTATTTTTTATTAATATTTGTATAAGTTTCGAATGGTAAGAAAATTTGGTTATCTTTATTCTATTAAAAGAGTGTCACTTTTTCTCCTATTCTTTTAACCTTTTTCCATGTGTTATATTACACTAGGAGAGAACCTGCGCTAATGCGCGAATTTTTCTTTATTTTCTGAATACTTAATATATTTTTAAATTTTCATTTCAACTATCAATACTTAATATGTTTTTAGATTTTATTATGACTCTAGTGATTTGTAGAAGAGAACATGTGTTACTGCGCAGGTTTTTCTTTAGTTTGTGTTATAAATGATATGATTGTATACGTTTATTTTGATTTTTTTATCATTTGTTATTTTGTTCGTTTTTTCCTAATCATTATTCTCATTATTCTAATCTTCTCCATACATCATTTTATAGTTATTTATTAATTCTCATGCTCTTTTCATTCATTCAAATCCCAATATTACAATAATTTTTCAACTTTTTTGATTTAACATTTTGAGTTTTGTTTTCTTTCCACATATATTTCATTGATTTCATTTTTTTCCATGTTTTCAAAATTTGTAAACTTTTTGTTTCTGTTTTTCCTTTTCTCTATTTTTTGTCATATTCTTCTCTCTAGTTTTGATAATTTGTTATTTCATCAATTAAATATTGAGTATCTTTTTATGTTCTATAATTTAAGAGTCCTGATTATAGAAACCTTGGAAAGATTATACCCAATATTTAATTGATGAAATAACAAATTAAATAAACCTTGGAAAGATTATACTCAATATTTAATTGACCAAGTAGTAGACTCCAAGGTCGTGGTGAAAATCATACCCTATCTTTAGTTGTTTAAAGCATTTTTCACCTATTATTCTCATTTTTTATTTCATAATTTGTTCTTTCTTTACTTGTATTAAGCTTCAGTTATCTTCATTAGTTCATCTGTTAGTTCGGAGATAGCGATTAAATCATACAAAAAATGAAAATATGTATATACATCTTGTATTATATAATATGTATATGTTTATGATGCTTTTTTTAATTAAATATGATTTTTTTATTTTTTATTTATGTTTTAATAAATTTTTAAATTTAACAATCACGAAAACATGAAAATATGTATCAAAATTTGGTATTATATAATATATGTATATATGTTTATACTCTTTTAAAATTAAATATGTTTTTATTTATTTTATGTTTAAGTTTGAATAATTTTTTAATAGTTAAATGAAAAATTAAATGGTTTTAAATTATAGTTAATTGTGTACACATGTTCATTTTTTATTCGTTTAAACATGCTGATGTAGTGATGTGTCAACGCTAGAGAACTATATATAATATGGCATTGGGCATTCATTAATTTCTTAGATGAAGAGGAGCCATTCTTGGAAAATTTGATAAGAACGTCTCGAGAAATTTCAATATAATTAAAAAAATATATATAGAATTTATAAGTTTTTAATTTTTAAACGGGTAATTCGGATATCCGTTCTAATATTCATTCCCTTCTCGCACCCTTCCCATAGCCGTTTAATTAAAATAAATATTCTCGAATGGGTAATTGTTTTGAATGGGATAGGGAATGAGACAGAAAATTCGGGACGATTACGGGAGGGAATCGAAATCCGTCCCAAAATTTTCAAGGCTCTTTCTAAAAAAACTTTATTATATCTTATATAATATTGCATCTGCTTTTTATAGATATGTAGTTAATTTTAGCTTTTTGGGTTATTCATCTATATAACATTATCATATATAGCCTTAACATTAAATTAAGAACAACAAAATAAAAAGATAAAAAAATTAAGTGTTACAATTATGAATAACATATATCAATTTTTTAGGTGTTTATGTTTTTTTCTTTAAATATAGGTGACACATGTCAATGTTTGGAATGCCACGTGGCAGCATTTAGAAGTTCACTCTAAAAAAAACCTTATTATATTAGAATAGATGACATTGGACATTCATTAATTTCTTAGAATTTCATTAAGGTTAATTATTTCATTTGATTTATATGCAATTGATTTTAGTTTTTTCTTTTTCTTTATTTAATTCTCATATACTTATTATCAAACACATTTATTTTTAAATATTACTTATTTAGATTATTTTAACTCTAATTACCAAACACATTTAAATAATTATAGCTTACCAAAATTAATTATTTCGAAAATTTAATATTTTATAATTAAAATCTTAACAAATAAATGGATTTAAAATTAAGATTATATAATAAATTTACACAAAAAAATTAAAAATAATTCAAAACAAATCATTATATGCCTATCATTTGTTATATTAAATATTTTTATAATCTTAAATTAATTTTTAAATTTTATGAAAATATTATAAAACATAACAATTCTAATATAAGCTTTATTTTTTAAATATTAAAATATATAATATATTTATTTAGAGAAAGCACAAGAGAGCATACCATGTAATACAACTAACAATGATAACGAGATCAAGAGGATATGGAAGAAGAATATGAAGACAATTACACAGAAGACATCATGTAAGAAGAAGATTTCTATTGGCCAACCATGCCCAAAGATGCTCATGTATTTGTTTTTTTTTGTTTTTTGTTTTTTTTTTGCGATCCATTCCGAAGGAGAGACAATTTTAAAAAGAAGAATATAACTAAGAAGAACATCATTATAAGAAATCAAACAATAAACTTCACAGTAATTTTTTATTATTATTTTCTTTATATTTAAGCTTACTTTATAAATAAATAAGAGTTTAAAATTCATATTATCGATCCTGCTAATTCTTATTTTTTGGGTTATATATAGTTCAATTTAATAATACTACAAATAAATATTCAAGTGTAAATTTCATAGATCCAAAGTTCATTTTCATTTACAACGACAATGACGGTGGTGACGGAGCAGAAGAAGAAGAACAGAGAAAAACGGAGAATAATATTATAATACTTGCATAAAAGTAATTAATTTATAAGGAATAAATATTAACTGACATAATCATTATTTCGAAAAGTAGTTAATGTCATCAATTAGTGGTATATAATTTGGGAATATCTATCTATCATCTTTCTAAAAACATTTCAAACGATAACTTAAATCCCATATCATACACCTAATAATATGGTATATTAATAAAATATTTCTAAAATTTCAAAATTAACATTATAAACAAATTATCTTCCAAGATATTTAAATACAAGATATTATAATATTTTTTTATCAAGACTTAACAAATCGTAAACGATTTTAGTTTATACGAGTAATATTAACTACATTCAATCCGATTATATCATTGTTCTAAAAAGTATTTACAAAAAAAGAGAAATGTTGAAAAACAAAAATTTAAAGGAAAAAAATGAAGGGAAATTTTGATAAATGCCACTTCTAAAAGATCATTTTTCAAAAGTACCATCAAGTTAATTGTTTTCAAAAATACCATCACTTGTCAAGATACAATGATCATATCAACCTTAATAATTTTTGAAGCTTTCCGTCGAAGTTCTGAGATTTGCTATGGATTTTGATGGTGGATACGGCGGCGGATGTAGAGGGTTCGGCTGTACCAAAGAGAACATCACCCGAAGGTGAGAGAGACGGCGCTCGATCAGGAAGCTCCGACGGAAAAGCAAGATGAAACGAAGAAGCAGTTTTCAGAAGCACCCCAAACACCATAGCTAAACTCGCCGGTGAGATGGAGCAGCTGTAAGGAGTCTCTTCGGTGATGACGGAGTGAGAGAAACACTTCTTCGAAAGACCTTGTAGAATCTCGAGAAGAAGGAGACGACGCTGCTCCGGAGGAGATCTTGCGAGAGGAACGCTATCGGAGGAGCTTCATTGATCGGAGCCTTCTTGTTTTGCCGGCGATTTCGCATCTAATTGAAATCTGATTCTCTCAAATCTCGCCGGCTACACTGAGGCAAATGTATAAGTTGACTGATCTTAAGGTGTTTCGATTTTATGGAGAAATTATTGAATGTCTTAGATTTAGGGAAAACTGTGATGTTTGTGATTTTAAAGTTTTGTTTCTCTTCCGATCTTGCTGGGTGTTGTCGAATGTAAGATTTAATGATCAATAAATATCCGATTTTTGAAGAAGAAGTTTCGATCGATTTTCTTAAATTTCCAGGTTTGTCGATGTTTTTGAAGCTATGAAAGGAATTTGACATTTGGTAATGCCGATGTCAATTAACTTAATGAGAAAGATCATTTGTCATGGAGCGCAATGATAAATGCATACGGTCTTCATGGGCATAGTTCAGAAGCTTTAGAAATCTTTCAAGGGATGATAAAAAGTGGAGAGAAAGTAGATCCAATGGCACTTCTTGCAGTTTTATCGGCTTGCAACCATGGCCTGGTAGAAGAAGCTCAAACCATATTCACGCAAGCTGACACATCTTACCATGTGTCACTCACATTGGAGCATTATGCTTGCTATATCAATCTTCTTGGCAGGTCTGGAAAGATCGACGATGCTTTTGACGCTGTTAGAAATATGCCCATGAAGCCAAGTCCAAGAATATGGAGTTCTCTGCGAGATTCATGACAAGCTTGAATGTGGCAGGAAAAATAATTGCAAACGAGCTCATGAAATCTGAACCTGACAATCCAGCCAATTATGTATTGCTGAGCAAGATTCACACAGAATCTGGTAATTTCTATGGTGCAGAAGAAGTGAGGAGGGTTATGCAGAGACGGGGACTGAACAAATGGTATGGATTCAGTAAAATTGAATCCTGAATTTCAGACTGTAGATTACCAAGGAAAATCTCAGCGTCCTTTATGAAGATTGTACTGCTGAAAACGGATAAGGAAGATTGTACTGCTGAAAACAGGGCTTACCAAGGAAAATCTCAGCGTCCCTGTTCGTAGAGAAAACGTTGCGGCAGCCATCGCGATCAGGAAAATACACTAAAAAAACCTCACCTTTCCTCTATCTCTTCTATATTTCTCTCACTTTCTGTTGCTGCGGCTATAATCCGGTGATTCCATAGCCGCTGAATATAAGCAGCGACAGCCGCCGGTGCTTTTTTTATGAAGGAGCGACAGCCGCATGTGTCTTTAACCTTAATTTAATGAGTTACTTTCTTGTTATTTTTGTGTTGTTGACGCAGTGTCGCTGCGATTGTAAAACGAACAGGGTAACATCTAAGCACTGTTCTCTTTCAGCAGTTCAAAAGCAGCATCACTGATGCACTCTCCTGAAGAATTTTGCAACAATTGAAGTGAGGATTAGTTCATAAAGCTTTGCTGAAATTGGTTTACAAGGGTGTAATTATCACATGGCCATAGATCCTATTTCATACTTTTGTTATCGTTTGATGAGATGAACCGATCTGTTAGGGCTGCCAACATGATCATAATGATCGCTGCTATGATGTGTCTCACTTTGTGTAACCAATCTGAGTCTTTGCTAAGTGATTCTTTGTTGATGTGATAATATGCTAAGGTTCCCTGAAATGATTTATGGGAGGAGGATATATCTTATGAGAAAACAGGAGAATGGGACTAATATGGATGTAAAAGAAAGACCATAAACATCGAATCTGACATTTGGTAATGCCGATGCAGAAACTTGATGTCCTGAAGTCTGCGAAGAACAATCGCCAGGGTTTGTCCAGGAGAGAATGCAAAACCACTATCAAACAGACCATGTAAGGCGTGGAAGTATATCCTTTCCTGAAAAAGTTTTTAATAAAACTAAATCGTGTTGTTCAGAGAGAAAAAAAGTTAGAAAAAGTTTTTACCTTTGCACTGTCCTCGATTACGGTTATAGCAAGATGCAATCTTCCCATTTTGATGTCCTCGATTACGGTGAGCCAGTTTAAGAGTGGATTTTATCAAAATGATGTATTTATCTAAGTGACTTATAAAGATTGTTTTTTTTTTGTCAACAGCATCATTTCCTAGAACGGTCCGTTAATCCAAACCGGAGGAACTGAATTTACATAATTTAGCCGATAAAGGTAGTCTCGAGCACTCCGTGCCAATTTGTCTGCCTTTGTATTTTGAGCGCGTGGGATGTGCAAGATAGAAAAGAATGCCAGCTCCTTTTTACTTCTCTCGAACTCCTCCTGGTGTATTGAGAATGCCGGCCACTGTTCTGGGTTGGACACCATATTTACCAGTTCGGAACAGTCGGTGGCAAATGTGACCACTAATCTCCTAGAATCAATCATGCAATGCATGACCCATATCAATGCTTCTAATTCTGCGTGCAAAGAGGAGATACTCCGTCGAACATTCTTTGCACCCATTAAAGTTCCATCCAAGCCTACTCCATGACAATACCACCCTAAGCCTGTGTTAGTGACCGTGTCTTTCCAAGAGCCATCAATTTGGCATTTGAAGCCATCATGATTTGGAACTTGTGTTATTGTATTCCTCTGTTGTGGAAATTCCACCATATCCTCAATCTGTGCTAGTTCCCATGCCTTCGCTTCCGCGGTTGCAATACGAAGAACCTCTCTGGGATCCCGGTCTAGATCAGAAAATATTTTGTCATTTCTAACTTTCCAAATATACCATAATAACCATGGATATATCGTCATTTCTTCCTCATTGGGTAGATGCCAAAACAGGTGTGCCATATTTGTAAATAAGGCAGGGAATCTATGCAAGGGAGTGGGAATCGGCGATAATGCCCAGACTTGTAGAGCTGGGGGACATTCAAAAAGCGTATGATTTATTGTTTCCTTTTCTACACCACATCGTCCACAGTGAGGATCACAGTTGATACCTCTACTGTGTAGACGTTGCATGACCGATAAACAACCCGATATGATTTGCCACAAAAAATGTTTCATCTTCGGTGGACACTTTACCTTCCATGTCTGTCCTTGTAACTTGGTTACATCCGGCCCGTAGGGTCTACTAGTATTGTCGCGTAGAAAAAATTCATGTGCTGTCATGTATCCCGATTTGACCGTGTACCGTCCTGATTTTGTAAAATTCCAACCCAGTATATCTGGTCTATGTTCCCTAGTAGTTGGGATTCCCGTGATGAAAGATTGTTTTTTAATAAAAATGATGTATTATTTATTTATAAAGATTTAAAAAGAGGGTTTTAAACCTTTATAAAAACTAAATGGTAGTTATACTAATGATTCAAGAGAATTGCAAAGACTTATAACCACTAAACTACATCTAATTGTTCTATGTAAGAATTTATATGTTTAATAATTCATTTATAAAAGTTTAAAAAGAGATTTTTAAATCTTTACAAAATTAAATGATTTTTAAATGAACTGCAGAGACTTATAAATCATTTTTAAAGTTTTTATAAGGATTTAAAAGTGTTTTAAAATCATTTTTAAATTACTAATTCGTATTCTCTATAAACAATTAAATTCATACGTAAAACAAGTATGACAACACAGTCTGGATGGTTAAACACTCCCTCTTTAAAAATCATGGGTTCACCGGTTCGAGCTTCTTGGGGTATAAAATCCACTTTTAAAAAATTATTTTAAAAGTTTTTATAAGGATTTAAAAGTGTTTTAAAATCATTTTTAAATAACTAATTTGTATTCTCTATAAACAATTAAATTCATATGTACAACAACTATGACAACACAGCCAGGGTGGTTAAACACTCTCTCTTGAAAAATTACGGGTTCACGGGTTCGAGCATCTTGGGGTATAAAAACCCTCTTTTAAAAATCATTTTTAAAATTTTTATAAGGATTTAAAAGTGTTTTAAAATCATTTTTAAATGACTAATTTATATTCTCTATAAACAATTAAATTCATACATACAACAATATGACAACACAGCCTGGGTGGTTAAACACCCCTCTTGAAAAATCATGGGTTCACTAGTTTGAGCATCTTGGAGATATAAAAACCCCCTTTTAAAAATCATTTTTAAAGTTTTTATAAGGATTTAAAAATATTTTTAAATCATTTTTAAATGACTAATTCGTATTCTGTATAAACAATTAAATTTATAAATACAACAACTATGACAACACAGCATGGGTGATTAAACAGCCATCTTGAAAAATCACGAGTTCAATGGTTTGAGCATCTTGGGGATATAAAAACCTCCTTCTAAAAATCATTTTAAAAGTTTTTATAAGAATTTAAAAGTGTTTTAAAATCATTTTTAAATGACTAATTCGTATTCTCTATAAACAATTAAATTCATACGTACAACAAATATGACAACACAGCCTGAATGGTTAAACAACCCTCTTGAAAAATCACGGATTCACAGGTTTGAGCATCTTGGAAATATAAAAACCTCCTTCTAAAAATCACTTTTAAAGTTTTTATAAGGATTTAAAAGTGTTTTAAAATTATTTTTAAATAACTAATTTGTATTTTATAAAAGTACAAAAGTTCAAAAAAATTAAAAATAAGATTATTTTTATTAAAGAATTCACATCATCATCGTTTCTAATATATTCAAAACTCGTCGACGAAGAAGTCTCATGAGACTCTATGGAAGCATAATTAAGCTAAAGTATTACAGAGACAAACGAAACCTGAGACAACATGGTTATTAGGTTTTTCTTATGTCCTTTTAAGAGCATTGTCCCTTGTTGCGGTTCTTCCTCAGCTCCTTGTTCTTCTCACGCAACGCATTAGTCTTCCCCTGAAGAAATTTTATCATCATTTCTACCTTTATCTATACTATTATTTGCGAAGTGAATTTGACTGAGAATGAAAGTTGAAAACTGAATTACGCTTTTACAATTAATGAATACAAAGGGAAGGTGTATAATTTAGTAATTTAGCTAGCATAATTAATTGTGACCTATTTAATTATTACTTTCTTTTATTTGTTAATGTGATATTCCATAATGCTATATATCATGTATTTAGTTAATTTGAAAAGAAAATGTATTATTTCCTATTATTTGATTCAACTGAAAAGGATAATTACTATTTCTTATATTCGAGTTATTAAAAAATCGAATTATCAATAATTAAAAAGAATATTTGGTGTAAACCCTAAATCTATTTTCCTATAAATAGTTTAATCCCGTGTAGCCATTTTTTATTTTACCGTCATCTAGATTTAGTTTAGTTCATATAGATCTTCTTCTAGGTTTAATTTAGTCGATGCATATCATGAATTTTTTTATTGTGATTTGTTTGTTTTAATTTGGTTGTATTTAGAATGAAGCTAATCTTCTGTTTTTTTTTTGTAAGGTACACATAGAAGGATAATCAAACGAATGCTAGCCATAACAGATAATATAAAAGGTATGTTACCGTGTTTGATCACAAGGTATGAACATAATTTTTTTCGTTGTTGTTGTTGTTGTGTTGTAATTTTTTTAAAGGACTTCAAGCGTTTGTCCTATGTTACTGAGGCGTAGAATAAATAATCGCTGACTTTGGTTACAGGCTTGAGCGGAGATTCTCATATTTTATATAAATACCTTAATTCACATCCTCTTCACAATTTCTCATCGATTCTTTTTCCTTTTAGGGTTTTGTAGATTTTTATTATATGTTTCTTTACGTAGAGTTCATCTAAACATGCTTTTCAGCCTCAAAAGTTTGTATCGGTTGGGAAATTTGTGATTTTATATGTTTTTTACGTTTCATACGTGATAACGATTTGTCTCTTTTTCTTAGTTTGTTTTAAGGTTGTGATTTGTTCTTCTATACTTTTTAGGATCCAATGATAATGGTTTCGGAGCATGTGGATATAATTCTGGTATCTGTTATTTTGTTTATAAAAATAAATGGTTCATTGTTCTTCATATGTGTTTTATGTTGTCGTTTTTGATCAATGTAGGAGTTAAAAATACATGCTTCGGTATGAGATGTAGGTTTGGTACATCTATTTTCTTTAGTGGTTTTCTTTTTACTCGATTTTTTCGTGTATTGTTTTCTATAGATTGCTTCGATATGAGATCTAAGTTTTGTGACATTGAAGTAGGAATTGCCGTCTATGCCTTTATAATTAAAGGAGATCTTCTTTGAAAGATTAGAGTCAATTTTTCTATTTTCTTACGGTTCTCCTCTGTTGTTGATTGATGTTGAAACCAATGGCAATTGTATCAACAGACAGTTAAGACTGGCGTTTAATAGTGATGTTTGTAAGGATATGCCTAAGATCTTGAGCTATAAATTGGTTCTCTGGAAAAAAAAATTCCATGCCAAATCCGGGTATTCATTTTTTTGTTTTTGAATTTATTTGCTCTATTTTGTTTTGTTAGAAGAGTCTTAAAAGGGCTGTGGAACTCAGTTCTAAAACTGCGAGGATTCTTCTGGATTTTTTTTTAAGGTGCTAATTGGAAGGTTACCTTCTTTTCCTCCAAGAAGGAACAAAAAAAGTTTTATTTGTTTTTTTTGAGACTCGGATATGAATTTTTGGGATTGATTTAGTGAATAATGAATCGGTTAATGCAGAGGTTGTCGAAAAAATATCACGCCTTGTGCTGCAAATAATTTGCACAGACAATTGAAATGCTTTTGCAGCTAGCTGATTAAAGATTCAATATTTATACGGAACTCACATTGATGTATGTGCATCAGCGATTGCTTGGGTGTATTTGTGTTCTGTATATGGATATACACTCTTTATTTTTATTAGATCGTTGCTTTGAAAAACCACCTATTTTGTAATTTGGATTAATGGAGATTCGTTTCTTTGTCAGAGTTGTAACATTCCTTACCGTGAAGAAAGGTATGATGCGATGGGGTGATGATGATGATGAAGACTTATCCGAGGGACCATCGTTTCGCAACATGCCGTTTGATTAACAATTCGCTTATCCGAGGGATCATCGTTTCTTTACAGAATCATACAAACTTGCTGTATTACTCTTTTGTTTTCTATGGTTTCGTGGAGATTTTGACATGTTTCTTTACTTGCATACTGATCTAACTATATGTCCTTTGAGTTTAATATAAAACTATTTTTTTCAGATCGTGAAGAAAGATGCTCGAAAGGAGCGAGACACTAAACATCTAGACCAAAACAGAAAATTGGTAGATTATTCTATTATCTTTTTGTTTTGACATGTTTGACTTAGTTTGATTTGATAACAACGTTAGTATTACTATTTTTTACAGGATTTTTTGCATGATTTTATTTTTTTGTATTGATCTTTTTTAAATTTGTATGTTTCGTGATGTATTTGGAGTTCTTTCTTTTCTTGCCATGTTATGATTTTTGTTTTCTAGGGTTTATAGATTTCGATATGTTTTATAATTGTTGCTATCCAATATCATCCACTTTTCTTTTTGTTTTTGATAGTCGTCTAGATTTTAATTTATTCGTCAATAATTGTAGTTTTAATATCTCATGCAGCATGTTCTTTATTACTTTATTATTATTTTGTTCAGCGTGAGACCATACCGAAAATTGTTTTGTTTTAGAGAAGAAAACAAAAAGAGAGTGAGATTTCAAGTTTGGTGGAGATACAAGAGGCTCATAAGAGAGATAAATCGAGTAAAGTGAAAGAATTAAAAGCGCCGGTGAAATCAGCAGAGCAACGAATTAAATATTTGAACGAGAGCCTGAACAGAGCAGAAGAAAAGAAGAAAATGTTATCTCAGCAAAATTCAGAAATGTCGAATGAGATCAAGCAGGCAGAGAACACCATACAGGACCTCATTTCTGAGTCTGGATAGTTGAAAGAGAGGAGCCACAATGAGAAAGACAAGGAACTTTTCACTTTGAGGAATATCCATGAGACTCATCAGAGAGAATCATCCACTCAGACGTGGGTTTTAGTCACTGTAACAATTCGTAGCTGTTTTTTAAATTCTTGAGGTGTGGATAACTAATCTAAATTTTTTATACTTTAAATTTATGTTCTCAAATCATACTGATGCAACTGATAACTATGAATCAATAGCCCAATTAACTTTTGGCTGAGATTCAAAGTTGAAAAGTGAATTACGCTTCTACCATTAATGAATACAAAAAGTTTAATTTCGTAATTTAGCTAACCTATTTAATTGTGAGATATTAATTATTTTTTTCCTTTAATTGTTGGCACGGTATCCGCTAAAGAAGGATGAAACCGACAAGTGTGAGTTCTCAGAGATTGAGATGGAAAGGGAAAAAGAATATGGGATGAGATGAACAGCATGGTCGTGCTTCCAAACTGTACTTATTCTTTGTGGATGAAGTGTTATCGTGACTGGTAAGTCATTGAAAAAATTCTTTTAAAAAGCGATGAATGTTAACCGGTTTGCCGGAAAAAGGGGCCAATTCTTCTCTTAGGCGAGGGAGGTCACAGTCATGTCCTTTCTGCAGAGACGATCTTAAAAGAGCAGACTCGGGTGAAATATGGATGTTCGTGGACAAAACCAATAGGTCCAATACAGTGAATCTGTCTGCAATCGTGAGAGAGAATCAGAAACAATTGTTTGTGTACATTGAGAAGTTACCAATGGTGGTTCCAGATCAGCGTTTGCGTCTTCTCCATACGATTGCCAAGGGAGGTGAAAGAAGAAAAAAAAGCAAAGACCGATCTGGTAAATCTCCATCTGTATATTGGCGACTTTAAATTTGGGAGAAAAGGAGGATCACCCTTTGTATATTTATTAGAGTTAGCAGAAGTTAGTAGTCCGTCTTTGTAAGGTCTTTTCTTTTTACCATTTCCTAGAGAAAGTTCCACTTGCTACGTGCTTTTTGTGCATTTGGCTATGGTTCCCAAGTACTGCTAAGGAACATAAACCGTTTTCTTTTCAAGAAGAGGGGTTTGCTCATCAATTTCAATATACTGTTGTTATTGGCTGGCTATTCATGTATTAAGAGAATGTGTGGACTATAGTACTTTCCAATAAAATGGTCTTCTACGTAAGGTTAAAAACTATTTTCTCTACCTCCTAAGAAAACAAAATCTTCAAAAGTTTAGTTTTAGATGAGACAGTAAGCTTTTGACTTTTGAGTTGAAAACCAAAACTAAAATTAGAAATTGTTGCTATTCAACATCTAAATTATTATTGGTATTGGGGAGGTGACTAATTCACTTTGTTTTGGTTTTGCCTTAAGGAAATTATGAGCCAAAAGCCCAAAACTCTCCAATTATTAAAACACACAGTTCCAAAACTGAATTAAAAACATTATACTTCTTTTTTATAAATGAATACAAGTTCTTCGTAAACTTGGTTTTGTTTGTGTTTTCTCTATTGTTAATTTTGTTGTGTTGTGTTTTGTTTATTGTTAATTATGAGAGGTTTTGGTTCAAACCTTGATGATTATTTATCGCAGACACCAAAGTCCTAAACTCTGCAGCCTCACACGATGGTTGGGTTCTCTACTGGGATAGCACACGTGTCCTTGGAGTTATTTCAATGTCACGAGTCATAGGTTAGTAAAATTGATTACACTTGATGAAATACTACGTCCATGTCCAGATGTTTATACAAAAGTTTTTGTGCTTTTTAAGAAGAACTTAGGCGAAAACGCAACGGAAGAATAACGTATGACGAAAGAGAAAAACAAAGAAGGAGGAAGCCTACCGACTTCCATCGCAAGTAACAACTTTAGAAGGTTTATTCAATTATTTAAATACATAAATGTGGTTATGTTCATGATTTCTTTGCAAGTTATTTTCCAATTTTTGTGACACTAGCGAATTTAAGTTAAATTGTTTCAATGTATGTATGCACATATTAATTATTTTAAGCTGCATGTGTTGAATATGTATGCACATATCTTATAATTGTGACCGAGATGCGGAACAACATGTTCAATAGGCCCAAGGCTTCAAGTTAAGAAAATATTCTAATGATGGTGGATCATCATTGGTTACATGAGGCGGTAAAAAGGACGGTAATGAGCTCCTCAAGCCCTCCTTCTCCAGGCACATCATCAAAAGAGTCAAATTTTCGTATAAGAGAGAGTAAAGCTGCTTTGAAAGTTCCTTCTCCAGGCACATCATCAAAAGAGTCAAATTTTCGTATAAGAGAGAGTAAAGCTGCTTTGAAAGTTGTTTATTGACATTCACGGACACTGTTTTGGTTACAGGCTTGAATGGTTCATTGAAAAGACAATATTTTCTTGCATAGTCATAATTACTATCTTTTGACTGTCCAGATGGAGTAATGACGAACAATAAGGATTTAGAACATATAAATATCACAACGAACATGGCTCCAAAGAAATTAGACATGTCCTACTCTTGTTCTATGATTTTGTTTTTGATTTTGGGATGCATCCCTCACATTTTAGATGATTTAGATCAATCTTACATATATTTTTGGGGTCGAATGCTCCAACTCAATTCACCATCCCCAAGTAAACTCTTTGAATTTTAGTTTTTGTTTGAGAAATCAATATGCGAATGTGTGCGTGTAGGAATTTTAATGCACACATTCACATGAATTGTAGGAATTGTAGGAATTTTAAAAGACGTTGAAAAAGATATATCAAAAGATAAAGAACCGAAGAAAAAGAAGAAGAAGAAGAGAAAGACGTTGAAAAATTTATATCAAAAGTAAACAATAAGACATAGTCGATGAATTCAAACAAAACTTGGTTGAAAACAAGAACATGGATAACACGAAATAGTAAGAAGAAGAAGGATAAAAATATGGAGAAGTTAGAGAATAAGTGGGTGAAGTTGAAGAAAGATACAAAGTAGATATGAAGTAAAAACAAAAGAATAAGAATTTAGATAAGACAAATAATACGAAGAAGAAGACGAAGCATAAGAGAAAGAAGGCGAAGATGAGATAAAGAAGAAGAATATGAAGAAGAAAAATCGGAAGAACTAGACGAAGAAAAACTCAAAAAAGTCAAGAACTCGAAGAAGACACATATGATAAAGAAGAAGTAGAAGTCAGAGATGATGAAGAAAAAGAAGGAAATGATGAGGAAGAATAAAAAACTGAATGATAGAGAAGAAGAGGACGAAACCGATGAGAATAATCTGGAAAATATATTTGGTGTTTTTTTGTCTTGGCGACTTTTTTTCATCACATGTGTTGTAATAACCAGTTTTTTTGACTGGATTTTGTTTATGCATTGGTATATATTATTATAGTTACAAATTGAGCTGATATATATTACGAGCTTTGTGATCGGTTTTCATTATGCGTTGTCTCGACTCACAATGAATCTCTTCTTAAAGAAAGAGAACTAATTGGTTGCTTTGTCTCGAATAACTTATTATGTCACAATAACATATAATTGCTTCTCTTTACCTAGCCATTGCGGTTTTACATTGTTTTGCATTTTGAAGTATTGGATGATTGTTTTGTTGGTCCATGTCAAGAAATCCGGATCTTTCTTTTCCATCGTTGTGGATCAGAGTCATGTGGCAGATGCTTCTTAATTTCTTCTATCATATTGTGACTTCAACTGCACAAAGATGTCTCTTGAACTAGAAGCAGCAAAAAAAATATCGAGAATTTTAGGTTAGATAATAATTTTTCTCTTGGGGTTTATCTTTGTACAAAATGTTTATATTTTCCATGTCTAGATGATCTATGTGATTTCATTAAAAAAAAAAAAAATCTTACAATCGTGTTGCACTCATTTTTACACTACTCTTCCAATCCAAAAACATCTATCTTATCCTCATTAACCCTTGCCTCTGTTTTTAGTTTGCATGATGCTTGCAAGTTTTTGTCTCTGGAAATAAGATATAAGGTGTACATAGCTTCTCCATATTATTTATTGATTTGATTTATGACACATACTTTTCTTATGTGTTATTTATGTATTGCCAATATAAGAGAGCTATAAAAACGAAGAAAAATTGTTGTCTTTCTCTATATCTTATCAAATGATGTGTATTGGATAAAGAACACATATGCAGAAAACGTGATGTGAAGAATAACAAAGAAAAGAAATTGGAGGAAAAGAAGACAAACAACGATAGCAACAAAATTATTTGATTTTACTCGATTATTTTATGTGAAGAATATGATTATTGGTACTTGATGCATTTTTCTCTTTTGTATAATAAGGATGTTTTGACTCATTAAACAAAGTTTGTAATCTTGATATATATATATATATATATATATATATATATATATATATATATATCGTGTTTCTTGTGTGCCTTCCCGTCAGATAAATAAATATTCAAAATACATTTAGATCATTATTCTGTAACTCAATCTAATGTTGGTGTCCATTATGTTCACGTATATTTTAGAATAATTTTGAAACTACAAAGAAAAACACAAATAACAACCAAAAGAGGAAGAACTCTGAGAAAAAAAAAGATGGAACATGAAGGAAACGAATTAAAAGAATAAAAGAAAACCGGGAGGTGAATAAAAGGGTAAGATGAAAATGAAATGAGCGTATAACATTGTGGTCACATTTTCGATCAAATTTGGATCAAGTCTCAGAAAATTGATTAAAGAAACTAACCTCATAATATGCGCGAGGAATTGATAAAACTTTAGATAAAACGATACGTGATATATTAAAATATGAAAAATCGGTTGATGGTAAAATTGTCGGTTTTAAGGAGACATTAGACATATCTTGCCAGCGAACCCTAATGATGACAAGGTAAAATTATTCTGAATACTTTAAATTCGTCGTTTCTTTGGTCTATGATGAAGAAGGAAAACCGGAATAAGTAGAAAGAAGAAGAAGAAGAAGAAGAAGAAGAGAACAGCTTAAAGAGATAACCAGATCAATGAAGAAGGAAAACCAGAAGAGAAAGACAAAGACAAATCGAATGAAAAAGAAGAAGAAGTTGGGGAAGGCACATGTGGTAAAGATAAATAAGTAGAAGTCAAAGTTGATTAAAAAAAATAAGAAAAAAATCAAATACAGTAACGAGAGAGTGCGAGAGAGATAGAGTGAAGTAGAAAGAGAGAGAGGCAAAGAGGATTTCTTTTAAAAATAAGAAAGAGAGAGGGAGGGAGATAGAGAAAGCGAGAGAGAGGGAGCAAGAAAATCTCCTTAATAAATAAGAACCAGAGAGAGAAGGAAAGGTAGAGAGGGAGATAGAGAAGGAGAGAGAGGGATAGAGAGAGTGTCTACTTCAAAAATAAGAACGAGCGAGAGGGATAGAGAGAGTATCTGCTTCGAAAACAAGAACGAGAGGGAGAGAGAGAGAGGGAGAGATAAAGCTAGAAAGTGAGAGAGAGAGGGAGTGAGGATCTCCTTCAAACATAAGTTTGAATGATGTAACTTTAATATTTATATTCTATTAATTATCAGAAGAAAATGTACTTAAAATTATATATTAATGTACTTAGTACTTAGAATTAGAAGCGTTTGGCGCAACTTAATATTATTGTTGGTATGCATCTAAATATGTGACCAACAATGATTTCAAATTGTCTATAAGAGATTGAACCAATGAATTAAAAATAAATGGGACACAATAGCTCGCGCATTTGCGCGGGTACCCACCTAGTTATACTGTATTGTCTTCTTTCCATTCAGTGGTCTACCATTCACACATTACATTTGTTGTTGGTAATTAATTGCATTGTGGTTTGATAAACTTACATGGTTTAAAAAGTATAACTCTAACTGATGCATACCAACATAATTTACAAGCCAGACCATTGAGCCAAAATCAAAGAACCTTGAAAAATATAAATATATAATGTCATGCCTTTCAAACCTGAACTGGAATGTAGATAAAATATAAATATATAATGTCATGGTTTAATTTACATCGCATAAGAACAAGATACAAATGATGGTACCTGTCATGTCCAAACTCAGAAGAAAGAGAGAGTTCATCACAAAACAAAGCAGCAGGGGATCTGTCTGATGAGGCAGAGGACGCTTGGGAAGCGGAACATCTTTCAAAGCTTAAGCTAGATGACTGATCAGAAATCAAGCATTATTCACATAACTGAACCAGAATAGGTAGTACATGCAGCTTAACATATAGATTTGGCTTGGTCCCACCATCCTTAGATATATCCAACTTCAGCTCCTTGACTTCCACTATTGCCTTCGGGGTCTGCATTGCACATAGATTATTAGAAAAACGGTTTTCGGAGATATCTCTATTAAAAAGCAATCAAAACTGAGTCTTGGAAAATCACAATAGTAAACTCAGTCCAATTACCATCACAGCCATATCTGAGACAAAAACTTAAAGAAACCTTGCAACATTTGCCACCACCATCCACTTTCCCCTGCCTGAAGTACGAGGTTTCTGACTTTTGGGTTTATGTACATTCTTTGTTGAAGCTGAGGACCTCATCACAACTTCAAGATCACATATCAAGACTTGAATTTTAGAAGTCAATTACAATAATCTCTGGTAGTTTTCGTTCTTTAGTTGCTGCAAATATCATGAACCAAATTCACTTCCACTAATCAAATTTTCAAATCTATCGGTCACATTATAGAACTCAAACCAAAAAACCCAGAAGCCGATCAAACATTAGGGACTCTTAAAATCAGTAAATTAGATGATCACCGATACAAACAGAAAGTTCTCAGTTTTACGTTCACAGATCCAGTTACAAGGATATCAGCTAAACTTCATCAAACCCGTTATTGATCAGCTCACTATCAACTTGAAAATGAGTATAGCGGAAAATTCCAGTTCTCTTAATCTAATTATCAACCTAATGATAACGTTTTAATATTGAGATTGCAAAATCCGGAAGCAGATCAACATTAGGGACTCTAGAGAACAGTAGATTAGATGTTATTCAATGAGAACGACATTGGTGAATGGTGATGTTGGGATATGCATATTATTGATGCCACTGCTCCTCTGCATATTTAGAGCTTTCAAGTCAATGAGAAACAAGATCCGTTAGCTCCAGGAGAGAAGACACACGAAGTTTAGGCGTGCAAACACAACGACATAATCAGAGGAATGACGAGCTTCAAACTTTAAATCGTCCTCTGAGAGCCGAACAACAGAATCTGAGCTGATAACAGAGGTAAATGGATCCTAAGCAGCTCTAAGCCAATTTACAATTGAGAATCAGCAACGAGGTAGTGTGCGTACCTCGACGATGTATTGGAGAGCATAATAGCTATTAGCGTTTGGAAGCAAAATAAAAGAACCAAAACCACCATGTTCGACGAAACGCCTAAGCTGACGGAGATCACCATAAGCAGAAGCGGAGAAGAAATCTATGATGGTTAGCGATTGGGTAGGGGTTTAGGTGAGATTTGGAATCAAGAGGCACCACTTCAATCTCCGACGAGTCCATCTGCTTAACGGAGACGACGAGACTCAACACAGTTGGCGAAACTCGACAGAAATGGCGAACAAAGCACTCCAAATCTTAGCAAAGCTAGATAGAGATGGCGAATGAATTGCATAGACTGAGAAAAGCAAGTCACACGAAGAATTTTAGATCTAGGGCTGCCGTCGTCGGAGTTCCACGAAGAAAATCAGAAAAGAACTTTCTCGTTAGTTTGAATGAGGGTAATTTTGTCTATTTTCATATTTGATAGTGGTATTTTCAAAAATGTTCATGAGCTGATGGTATTTTTAAAAAGTGGTATAATCGAAGTGGTAGTTTTGAAATTCCCCCAGAAAGATTACTTAAATATCTTTAATAAATATTATTGAAAAAAAAATATAATCTATAATTTCGTAATTTAGCTAGCATATATAATTGTGACGTGTTTAATCATTATTTTCTTTTATTTGTTAATGTGATATTCCTTAAAGCTATATATCATGTATTTAATTCATTTGAAAAGAAAATGTATTATTTTCTATTGCTTGATTCATCTAAAAAGGATAATTACTATTTGTTATATTCCGGTTATTAAAAAAAAGAATTATGAATAATTAAAAAGAATATTCGGTGTAAACCCTTAATTTATTTTCCTATAAATAGGTTTGGTTTAGTTTAGTTCATGTAGATCTTCTTCTAAGTTTAATTTAGTCGATACATATCATAAAAAAATTTTATTGTGATTTGTTTGTTTTGATTGTATTTGGTATGAGGCTGATCTTATGTTTTTTTTCTAAGGTACACAGAGAAGGATAATCAAACGAATGCTAGCCATAAAATAAAATACAAAAGGTATGTTACCGTGTTTGATCACAAGGTATGAACATGGTTTTTTTCTTTGTTGTTGTTGTCGTTGTTGTTGTTGTGTTATATGTGCCAATATCTTTTTTATTAACTCAAAACTAATTCATTTAATCTACGTTTTTGATGTTCGCTGTTTTGTAGGTAATTTGATATTCCATTTTTGGAGTTGCTCTGTGTCAAATATTCCAGGATCGATGGAGACGTCTCCTGGTGAGTTTTTTTGGGTTTCTTACGCTGTATAAGCGGCCGACCTTAATAATAATTAGATTTTCGGCCAAACCTAATTTGTTTACTTAATGCATGATATCATACCTTTTGCTATATATATACACTTTTATATCTTTCGATTCGTTCAGATTATGCCTCTCGAGTAGAGGTGTTTATTTTAGATATGATTTTAACTTTTGTGTTATGCTCTTCTGATTTTTGATATTAGTTTCGTCTTTTCATTGTCTGATGCAGATTCATTAAGCGGTGATCTTGAGTGTGTTTGTTCAATTGTGGAGGCGAGCAATGGGCTACGGAGAAGACGTTGCAGGTATTGTTTCGGACCATCATATCTTCTGACTCTGATGATCCTAATGATTGTTTATGTTCTTTCGTATTGTGACTTTGATGCTTTTAATGATTTTCTATTGTATCTATTTGTTTTGTATTTGACTCTTCTGATTTTTGATATTAGTTCGCCTTTTCTTTGTCTATTGTAGATTCATTGGGTCATGATCTTAAGTGTGTTTGTGCAATTGTGGAGGCGAGGCATGGTATTGTTTCGGATTCTCCTCTGTTATGACTTTGATGATCCTAATGATTTTTATGTTCTTTCGTATTCCGACCTTCATGATTTTAGTGATTTTTGCCGTCTCGATTTGATTTGTATTTTACTAAAGGGATGGCATAGCTATACGGGGAAATTTTTGAACAAGAAGGGATGGCATACGGGGAGTCTCCATAACATCGAGAACGTGTGGAAGGCTGAGCAGAAACAAGAGGCCGAGCAAAAAAAGCTTGAGGAGCTTCATGCAGGAGAGGGAGCATTCTGAGTTTAAAGCTCTTCAGGAACAAACTCAATCCCAATTGATTTGCGCGGTATGTAATTTAGCAATTAATGTTAGGGATAGAGTTTGTATCTTTTGATTTGGAGTAAATTTAAGCGTAGAATCTATAATACGTACCAGTTTGTAGTTGATTTGTTTAATGATTTTGATGGAATTGGTGATCTGAAGTTGTGGGTCGTTCTAGAGTCGTATTTTTTCAATGGAGTTTCTGTATGACTAAGGTCATGGTCTTTCGTTTCAGAAAGAAAAGCAGCCTTTGGTCAAAGCTGACAGAAGCCAGATCAGTCTGCTCCTGGTGCGCTGATCAAGGATAAATCAACTTCTGCTAATGATTAAGCATTGTAAGCAATCTAGACACCATTCTGATTCGGAGGAAGATTCTGGTGAAGAGGATAACGGAAGAAAATCCCACCATCACAAGACGTCAGGGACTCATGACAAACACTATGAGAGACGAGATCAGATTTAGACGATGAGTCCAAAAGTCACCATAAGCATTATGAGAGACGGAGGTCAGATTTAGACGATGAGTCAAAAAGAAGAGAGTCAAGATAAGCACTATGAGAGTCGAAGTTTTTCAGAATTGGATTTTGAGTCCAAAAGAAGGGAGAGCCAAGATAAGCACACTATGAGAGACGAAGGTCAGATAGGACATGAAGAGGAAAACTGAGGATTTAGACAATGAAAAAAACACCTCCAGAGAGAATGGATTCCAGAATAGACGCCGGAAAGGTGGCTTTAAACTATCAGAAGAAGAGAGAGCTGCTAGGTTCAAGCAAATGCAAATGGATGCAGAGGTGCATGAGGAACAAAGATGGAGAAGATTGAAGAAAGCTGATGAAACTGATGCAGTGGAAGCTGATAAGAACAAAGTTTCTGTTGGTAAAAGGTTTTTGGACGATGCAAATAAGAGTGTCTATGGAGTGGAGAAAGGTGGAAGCTCAACTACCGAAGAAAGTTCTCCGCGTGGAACTGAAGCTGAAGGCAATGCATTTCGCCGCTGATGATGCAAATATTATTCAAACACAATGCAAAGTTTCTGTCTTTGTATCTTTGAAATGTAACAAAATTTTCGTCAGAATATTTATCATTATTTGACATTATGTTTCTGATTCCAGTATATGTTGTTGAGTATCGAGCTTAGTTTCTACTTTCTAGGCAGAAGCCCAAGAAAAAATAGTTTCTCTCTCGATATGTTTACAATTCTTTGGTCTTTTATTCATTGGCGTTTTCTAACAATGACGTTAAATTGATCCAAAAAGGTCAGTTTTCTTTCATACATAAAATGTCATCGTTAGCTAAATTGGTCCTCAAAGATCCATGAACTGGAGTGTAATGCTTTTGCAATAGTAAGCGCATGTATAATGATTTTGAACACGAGACGGTGCTGTGTGAACTGAAATTTTGAATCAATCATGAAAGTGAGCAAGATACGTACATGGCAAAAATACGAAAACATAAATGGCTAATAATGTTAGCTCAAACTTTGATTATCATAATAACTTGGTTAATGGCAAATATCAATGGGATTTGTTTTGGAGAATGATTTGATTCTTAATCTTTGGATCCTGGAATAGTTTATTATTTTTAACTTTTTCTGTACATGAATTTGGCTTATATATCTATACGATTGAAAAGATACATTTGATAATTTTCAAACTTTTCGGTTCAACAGTTAACGAAAATATTTTCTCATCTAAAATGTATTTTTATTAATATTAGTGTATATGTTTCATAACAAGAAGATGGATGACACGACATAAAGAAAAAAAAAAAAGGATGAAAAGATGAGGTCCGAGAAGATGAAGAAAACCGGGAGAAGAAGAATAAGTAGAACAAAAAATTAAGAGAACATGAAGATGAGTAATATATCATCGATTAAATAAAATAAAATAGTTATTGTCGAGAGACACGTTAGGCTGGAAAAAGTTCTTACAACTTCGTTGAGAGACACATACCAATTATTTATGTCGTTGTTTATAAAGCATATTTTTTTTTTAAAAAAGTTATATTTTTACTCAAGAATTTATCCCAACTTTGATCTTTTGAGAGAAAATAGATATGTTACTATCTATGTAGGTGATAAATTCCACTGCAATTTTATTGTAATATCTCCAACAATAATACGAACTGAAAACTACATACGTATTCTTTAGAATTTAAATATACTTCCTTAAACTAAAATTAGATATACAATTTGAACAAGTGGTTTTGTGTTCGCACTAGGGAGAAAAATAAGAACAGATAAGAAGGACAAACACTTCCAGCGAAATGGGAAGAGGGTTCCAGCGATGGAGAAAGATAAAGAATTAGTCAAAGACAGTGAGGTAATCGTCCATAATTACAATGTGTAAAGGAATCGTTATTAAGTCTGTTCTCTAACTATATGATTTTCATTTTTTTGGGGTTACGACCACATGTAAGAAACAATGCACCATTATGTGGAGAGTTGATAAGGATTGAGTATATGAAAAAGAAGATTTTAAGAAGGAGAACTGAGTAGCTCATGAACATGATACCTCTTTGGAGTTTTGTTAGTAACATTGACAGAAAACACTTCATTTCCAATCGATAATGATAGTAGGAGAGAAATGAGTATTTTTGAAACTCTTATTACTTTCTATGTTATTGTCTCAATCATATGATATAATAGAAACGAATGACGAAGACGATAAAAAATAAGAAGGAGAAGAATATGAGAAAGTTGGAGAAGAAGAAGAACCGATAGAAAAGGGAGAAGAAGAAAGCTGGAGCATGAAAAATATGAACGTAGAAGGAGGAGAAGATGAGAAGAAACCGGAAGAGTAGGCTGTCGGAGAAAATGAAGGAAATAAAGAAGGAGAGAGAAGACGAAAAACCGGAAAAGAGAACAAAAAGATGTCGGAGGAGATGAAGATGATGAAAAATAAGAAGAACAAGAAGTAGACGAAGAAAAAAAAAATCAAAAGATAAAGAAGAGG
This sequence comes from Alliaria petiolata, assembly GCA_020283515.1. Classification (NCBI taxonomy): domain Eukaryota; kingdom Viridiplantae; phylum Streptophyta; class Magnoliopsida; order Brassicales; family Brassicaceae; genus Alliaria; species Alliaria petiolata. The sequence goes on from JAHZTW010000001.1 coordinate 386,115,872, forward strand.
AAGAAGAAGGTGAAGAAGATGATGAAGTTAGTAAAAAAGAAGTTGGAAATAACAAAGAGAATATGAAGATAAAGACAAATAAGAATTAAAAAAAAATAAAAAAGATGAATAAGACAAAGACAATAAAGAAGTAAAAAAAGATTAAAAAAGGATGACAAAATTAGAAAAGAAGAAGAAAAACCGGAAAAGCCAGAGAAAAAGACTAAGTAGAAGAAGACGAAGATGAAGACGAGTCAAATAAAAACCAGAAGAATCAGAAGTCTGAGAAGACAAAGGCAATAAAGAAGAAGATTAAAAAAAACCAAAAGATAAAAAAAGAAAAGAAATAGAAAATCAAAAGAAATGAAGACAAAGAAGAAGTTGGAAAAATCGAAAGATAAAGAAGAAGAAATAGAAGAACACAGAGCCTGTGAAGAAGAAATTGCAAAACATAAAGAAAAAGGCGAATAAAATCCAGAAGAAAAAAGAAGAAAACATATAAGATAAAGACAAGAAAGAAGAAGGAGAAAAATATGAGAAGTTGGAGAAAAATAAGAAAAAACGGAAGAAAAGGAAGAACTCGGAGAAGAAGAAGATAACCGGAAGACGTAAAAGACGAAGTAGAAGATGGAAAAGATAAAAACGAGACAAATAAAAATACGAAGAATAAAAAGTCCGAAACGAATATGATGAATATCACTAAAAATACACAATGTTTTCAGTACATTTAATTTATTCAGTTTTATATCAATATAAGAGATATTGTTTATATCTCCAATATATTAATATTTTCTTTCACGATTAATAAATTTAAAATAACCGATCCTGTTTTGTGCTACGAAGAGTAGACAAACATCAGGAAAGCTTTAAAATATACATAAATATATGAGCTTGGTTAATTTGGTGTCTTCCAAAACATTTGGTTTGATATGAATAGTTAGGTTATTTTTATGAGCATATATTTTGATAGTTTTTTATTTTTTTGGTTTTCATTGTAATATTTTGAATTATTTATGATTAAATTTTTAATTAGTAAATTTATAATTATATTTTTTTAATATAGTTATGCCCGCGCACCTTGTGTTTTCTGTCAAACCATAAAATCGTTCTTTTCGTCGAGAAAAAGTTAGAAGATAAGGGTTCGCATTTATAAAAAATGGATTGAGTTGGTTAGGGGGTGATGATATTCTCCAATATATTCTCCATGACAAACATATAAGTTTTCCTCATCTTCTTTATCATGTAATTTACATGTAACCATTTTAGATTAAAATAGTTATTCAACTTAGCCAAATCGATGAACATGTAAATTATATCCATATTCTCCAAATAAAGTTTGCACACATAAGATGAAAAGGTAAAAACTCAATGTGTTATACAATAATATTTAGTGTTCGTGAACTTGAGCTTACTCGATGTCCGTCATTTGAGGATTTTGATTCAATGATGACATCACGGACCAGCTTAACTTTAAGGGATGATACGTAAGTTTTTGGTATATATTTCAAAAGAATTGTTATGTATTTAAAATGGTTCTGTTCTAACATGTTTATAGTTGCAAAAAATCGGAATGTGTCGCTCATGAAAAACTGGCGATTGAGTTCAATGATATGTGGTGTAGTCGTAATGATGTATTGGTGATTTGTGTTTTAAGTGACTGGCATGTCATTAAACAAAATAATGATATATTTGGCAGAAAATTAATGTTTGGTTTCTTTGTGTATTTGCAATAACATCTTGCGAAATGGTCTTTGCTTAGGGGAAATCATATTGCTGGTCATTTTGAAGTATCCAGATTCCTATTTGATCCCGATCTCCAAGAAGCTCATGAGTTAAGAGAGATAATGTAAGATGAGTTTTTAGTAGTATTTCTTACTGTATTTCGTAGTGTAAACAAAGCAAATATCATCTTTATTAATTATCGTTTTGGTATATATCAACAGTCTTGGAGATATCGAGGAAGAGTATGATGAAGAAGAACAATCATCTTCTTACTAACTCAAGTAATCGTGAAAGAGATCTCATGTGTTGTATTTTGTTGCATTTACTTTTAAATTTGTCAAGAACATGTGATAAGAGTGATGGCAGCTTTCAAACCTATTCAATGTTTTAATAATATGCGAATTGATATTTTGATAAATTAGTTGTGTTGTTTTTATATGAATTCTTTGGAAAAGTGTTGGCTACCCGCACAAGGTGCAGGCTACCCGCACAAGGTGCAGGCTAACCTCCTAGAAAAGAAGAAAACAAAAAAGTTGCAGGCAAATATTCTTTTTTTTTGTGTATACAATCAAGATATTTATATTAGATTAAACAAAAAAGTAAATATTCTTTCTATATTAAATTAAAAGGAAAGAGAATATTCGTTCATCTCGAGAATTATCAAAGACCTAAATAAAAGGAAAATATATTTATTAAATATGACGAAACCTTAATATTTTGGGCCGTAGCCCATAAAATACGGTCGGTTGGGATGCAACCCTAATCGTTCATATATGTATATATATATATCATCACGGGTTTTTTTTTTAACATTCGACATCGTCGTAAGATCGAGTTGATAAAGTTTTTGATATGCCATTATGTTTTCGATTATTTCATAGGTTTGACATTGATAGTTTTAATTAATTTTTTCCCTGTTTATCTCTCCATGTTTTTGCGTCTTTGCCTTAGTGCTGCTGATCTATGTTATGGTGGTGTAGATCGTTATGTTTTTAGGCTGTGTCTTGATCCGTGACTGAGTGATATGTTTTTCTAATTAATGTTATGTTGTTTCATGTGTGCCAGTTTGATAGTTTCTCCATTGTATTTTTATTGTTTAGTGTCTTCTTCTTTGATTGTTGACTCTTATTTGTATTACTATTCCTATTTTTCTGCAGATCAATCTTTGACCTTTTCTTCATGAGCAAGGTGTGTAATTGTGTATTATCATAATGCATATATTTGATTTGCTTCACTAAATATTTAATTATCTTGATTTAATTTAATTCAATATATTTGATCGTGTCACTGATCAATTTGGTATGTTTATATTCATTTTAGTATATTTGTATTTTTATTGTTTAGTGTCTTCTTCTTTGATTGTTGACTCTTATTTGTATTACTATTTCTATTTTTCCGCAGATCGATCTTTGGCCTTTTCTTCATGACCAAGGTGTGTAATTGTGTATTATCATAATGAATATAGTTGATTTGCTTCCCAAATATTTAATTATCTTGATTTAAATTAATTTGAAAAGGATAATTTCTATAAATGTGAATTTTGTTTCTATTTATATCAGGTTACAGAAAAAAGAGTTTAAAATAATATTATTTGACGTAACCCTAAATCTGTTTTCGTATAAATAGTGTAATCTCCCTTTGCAAAATTTTTTTTTCATCATCGTCTAGGTTTAGATTAGTTAATGTAAATATTCGTTTAGATTTAATTTTTTTCATGCATATGATGATTTGTTTGTTTTTGTTGTATATGATCTTTTTTCCCCCATACATAATTATACCAACTTTTGTGTGGCACCCCGACCCAGCGAAGCTGAAAAAGTCGGCGGCATCATGACACCTGTCTCGAGCCACGCGGGCCCAGACAGCGTGTCTTTTACCAGAGTAGGATCACAGGATAATCTTTGACCGAAAACCCACCAACATGATCCGAACCTGCAAAACAAAACGAAGAAACAGAAAAGGGGAAAAGGAGGGGTGAGCATAACGACAACAGCTCAGTGAGTGCAGATCCTAGGGACCCACGATATACCTCTCGCATATGCATAACCATTCTAGACGAAAGTTCTAAGCTAATACGCACAACAATCACGTCCGAAGACACTCATATATCAAGAAATGACATCCTAGACCTATCCGGTGTCTCCACGCTCAATACCAGCGCACACCCGTGGCATATAGTGGCACACACGCTGTCCGTCCCCAGGACGCTTGGCTCGTCAGGCCACAGACGATGGAATATGGTGCCCCGAACACGCCAAACCATATCCAGCACACAGACATAGTAAAAGAATCGCACATCAATTACTATGTCGCCACACAGGCCAAACCGCCTCAATAGCCTACAGCTAATCCCACCCGCACAAGTGATTTCCCTCACACAATGCAAACACCCGCAAACACTATTGACAAACCAATCAACCATTTTCCGTTTAGCAACCTATTTTACTAAGTCCAACAATCAACAACAGAAATACAACAATTGATAATATAGTGATATTACAGCGCTTACTAATCCGGTTCAGACAACAATCAAATACGTGTATTCATATAGATACATCGTAGGTATGCGCGCATTAACAAATGACTACTCAGACTAAAACGACTATGAATATACGAGAGATAAATCACCACCGGTCCTCACCTTAGAAAAATCCCGATAACTGCGGATCTGAACTCCGGATGCTCAAACGGACATCGAATCTGAGATCGGCACGGAAAATCAAGTGGAAACGGCCTTCGAACGACGGAAAACAGATAACGGGTCAAACTGGTCAAAGTCAACGGTCTGGTCAACGGTCTGGTCAACGGTCAACGGTCAAACCTGGTTAACCCCGGTTAACCCAGACCAAACCAAACCGGACCGACCCGATAAACCGATCCGACCCGATAACCCGACCCGGTGACCCGACCGATAACCCGATTACATAACCGGTTACGAACCGACCGAACCAGATTGAACCGGTCGGTTAACTGATTACCGAAGATGGTCACCGGCGGCGAGGATGACGGTGGTTTCCGGCGACGGCGATGGCGGCTCCGGCGGCTGCTGACGGCGGCTCCGGCGGCAGCTGACGGCGGCGCGGCGGTGGCTTCGGCGGTGATGGACGGTGGTCCGGCGGTTGCTCCGGCGATCTAGTGGTTGCTCCAGCGGCGAAGGATGGCGGTGATGCGGCGGCGCGTGTGGTTCACGCGCCATCTTCGGTCGGCGAGTGAGGGCGCGTCCGGCTTCGGAATTCGACGATTTTGGCGGCTGCGGCTTCGTCTCGACGTCTAGAATCCGATGATGGCCTCGGATTGGCGGAACTAGAAGCACACGAAGCTTAAAAACAAAAAGAAGAAGATAGATGAGGTTTTCTAGAGAGGAAAAGCTGTGTTTTGGTGTGAGGATTAATGAATGAGAGGGAGAGTTTATATAGAGGACTTTAGAGAGAGTAAAACGTGGATTTTAGGTTGTTAAGTTGGTGAAAAGAAAATTAGGTGAAGATTAGTGAGGTGGAAATGTGAAAAGGTGGTGAGAAGAAGAGTTGGGGTCGTTACATTTTGATTCTGAAGCTAGCTAATAATACTATACATATTTTATGATCAGGTACAAAAACTATCGACGTCGGCAGATATTTCTTCTTGATGGCCTTTAATCTCATAGGAAACCTCATGTTCTCGAGAGGTTTGCTTAATCCTGATTGAAAAAGAGGCTCCGAGCTCTTTTACCACACCGGAAAAGTGATGGAGTTCGCCAAAAAACCCAGCGTTGCCGATTTCTTCTCTTTCCTAAGGTTTCTTGATCATCAAGGCATAAGAAGATAAACGCAATTCCACGGGGAAAGAGCCTTTAGGATCGCCGGGGATTTTATTAGAGAATTAGAGAAAGAACGGAGGTTAGAGAAAGAGAAAGGAGTGAGGAGAAGACGAAGGATTACTTAGATGTTCTCTCGGAGTTTCGTGGTAGCGATGAAACCGACAAAGAACCTTCTAGATTCTCTGCAAGATATATCAACGTTATTGCCTGTGTAAGTTGTACATATCAGTTTTTATTTTACTTTATGATTCTTGAAAAAAATTCTTCATTATATCTATTTTTTTTTATTTTGCAAGACAACTTAAAACTGGACAATCTTTCGTAATAAATATTCAATCATTGTTGAAAGGAAATGTTTACGGTGGGAACGGACACAAGCACGAGCACAGTGACATCACATCAGGAAGAGATCTCAAGAAGTTCCTATTGGTAAGCCTTTTGTTAATTATGTTGTTGTTTAGATTGCTGGTTTCTCTTTGTTTAATATTGGCTCTAAAATGTGTTTTAGGTGACTGTTGGGTTTTGGGTTTTGTCTAAAGTTGGTAGCTCATGCAACTTCTTGACCTTAATCTATATCGGTAACAATCAAAACCCTTACTAAATCAAATCCATAAAATAACCCTTTTGTGTGTTTTCGGACATCGTATCCTTTGTTCTCTCTGCTTTCAGCAACGGTCTTCTCTTCACCATTCCCGTGCTTTACGAAAAGTATGAGGATAAAGTAGACGACTTTGATGAAAATGCAATGAAGGAAATCGAGAAGCAATATGCCGTGCTCGATTTGAAGGTTTGAGTAAGGTGAGGAGCAAAATACCAAGAGGAACCTTCAACAAGAAGAGGGATTAGAGAGTGTGGAAGTGCCTCCCATCATCATCATCATCTTCGTCTTCCAGATTGATATCTAAATCTCGAAGCATTGTTTTTTTTCATTGGTATTAGAGAGCAAAGCTTTGTTCCGTGATATTGAATTTTTTAAAAAAGACTTTTGTATCGATACTTATTTTCTCCAAATCCGAGATTTTAAATGTTCAAATTTTGAGTCTTTGGCCACGAGCAAAAGTAAGATAAAAAAGTTGTTCCAATTATTAATGTTCGCAATATATGTTATTTCAAGTTAAAGAGAGTTGCAATGTTTTTCAAATAACGCCGTTTCTCCCCTTTTTACGGTCTGAGTTCTCCTCACTACTTTTTCTCCAAGAAGACTCCGACGAGATCTCCGACGGCTTATAGCCCCAGTGGATACTCCACGTTAAAGCGATTCTTCAAGCAACCGTTTCCTCCTCCGTCTGAAAGCTTTGGGTTCTCAAAGAGTTGTTCGAGCAAGTACGAGCTCGGTGACGAAGTTGGTCGTGCCCATTTTGGATACACTTGTGCTGCTAAGTTTAAGAAGGGCATAACAAAGGACAACAATCCGATGTTAAGGTTATTCCCAAAGAAAAGGTTAGTGATTTTGATTGTTTCTTTTGGTTTTGTAGTGACGAGGTCTGATGATACTTGCAAAATCATTCAACGTAATATGTCCTGTAAAGATGCTTTGTGTCAGATTTATTGATTGGATTGATTGTTTGGACATTGTTGTGTAGATGACGACAGCTATTGCCATTGAAGATGTGAGGAGAGAATTGAAGATATTGAAGGCTTTGTCTGGTCATAACAACCTTCCTCATTTTTATGATGCGTATGAGGAGGATCATGATAATGTATGTATAGACTATAGTGATGGAGTAAGCTCTCTTCTGCTCAAAACTTAATTCTAAAATCAGCATCGGGGAGGCTTAACAAGTATTTTGGTTTATCTTTGTTATCTTAGGCTATGTGAAGGAGGAGAGCTATACAAACTAATCATGCTGACTAAAATCTATATATCTTCGTAATTCTTACAAATTTTGAATGTGAAACGATGCAGATATAAAGTATCATCTTCAGCAAGAGTTTCTTCGATGTTTGCTCATTTCAATTACAAGAGCGAACGTAAGAACTTTTTCCCTCGGTTCTATTTCTTTTGGTTTGAATCTATACTTCTACCTTGGTCAAGATTTGGCTATAAATATCTTAGTAGATTGTGACATAATAAAAAAAGAGGCTAATCCTAAAAGTTTAAACCTTGGATATAAATACTAGTTAAAATTTTAAGAAACCTTGGATAAAAGTTAAAATTCTTACAAACGTTTTTCCTCGGTTCTATTTCTTTTGATTTAAATCTATACATGGCAAGATTTAGCTATATAATATCGTAGTAGATGGTGACATAATAAAAAATATATATATGTTGTCAAAAAAAAATTAAATATATATATATATATATATATATATATATATATATATATATATATATATTCCCAATTGGCGTTTGACATTTACAAATAATTACTAAAATGTTCTAACATACAAACGTTTCTCATAGTCANAGAAGAATGCTGACAAAGGACGCAAGGAAGTAACCTTTAAGCCTGGAGAATGGGTCTGGTTACACATGAGGAAAGAGAGGTTTCCAAACCAAAGGAAATCCAAGCTTGCACCGAGGGGAAATGGTCCTTTCAAAGTCCTCAAGAAGATCAATGACAACGCTTATAAAATAGAGCTTCCAGGTGAGTTTAACATCTCTAGGACGTTTAATGTATATGATTTGTTACCTTTTGATGCAGGAGAATCAGTTCTGAGAATAGAACCTTCACAAGAGGGAGAGGATGATACAAACATAGATACCAGCATCGATCCAGCTAGCTCAGTTCCAGCAATGAAGCAAGCTCCAAGAACAAGGTCGGGAACTAAGGACTTAACCGAGAGTTTCAATCAAGCCGTGGAAGTACTTCTCACCAGCAAATAACTTCAAGACATCACTTCTCAGCTCGACAAGTTAAGCATATCCAGAGAAGCAGCCATAGACAATGCCGAGTTTGAAGCCCATGCCGAGCTTGACGATCACGACTCCATTATCCATAAAGAGACGAGCGAGGAGGTCCAAGAAGATGCTATCTACAGCAGCAACGGTCCAAGTATCAAAACCATAGGATATATCAAGGAATGGCCGATTATACAAGAGAAGGAAGGAGTTTCCTTATTCACCATTGAGCGGCTCAAATGAACAAACCAAACGCAGCACTTCGACTAAACCGTACTAGGCCGAGGTAAGTTTTTAATTACATTTCCATATGATTATTTGGACTAATAAAACTTTAGTTTATATCCTTTCTTATTTCCTTAGTCGTTTTATTTTATTCTTAGAGTAAGGCACTTGTTAGCCGATTATGTCTTTAGTATAGTTTTCGTGTAATTTGCTTCAAGTCCCCTAGAAGGGCATAGCTGTTTGGACTCTTATAAAGTCCCCTCTCACAGCCTTGTATCATTTACCCTAGATCAATAAAGAAAACGCAGTTCTTGCAAAAGAATACCTAGCCGTCGGCTAAATCCTCCCTTGCTCATCTTGTGTGATTCAACTTGAGTTCGAGAGAACGTGTCTTATCAAAGCTTAGATCATAAAGCTTTGTAGTGGCATCTATTTCCCCTTGTTACTAATCCGCGTCCATCCACTATTCGAACCAGAACGAGTTGAACAGCCATCTGTTTCAGATCCATACTCATTCCCCATCATCCATATTCCATTCACCGATTGTAGCTGAGAGAGTTGAACAACTAGCGGCTCAATCCCATCCTCCATAAGAGATCCTACTCCTTGGATCTTGTGTCATCTGGTATCAGAGCCGAAAGGCTTCTAATCAGGTGTACTTCTATCCTTTTTACATCTGTTTCCTTTATTCTATTTGTTTCCGCATCTATAGTTATTATTTCTGCATCTTGTTCATCATAAAACTCAAAAAAAAAAATCATAAAGAGCTTCTTGTTGCATTTAGTTTCTGTTTATCGTTTTTGATTCATTCTTAAACCGAAAAAGCCAATAAAAATCGTTTGTCTTCAGTAGTTTCCTTATTTCGTTTAAGCATTAAGTTCTTTTCCCGGTTCTAGTTTGGCCGCATAAGTTGTTTCCTTTTGCATAAATTCTTTTGCATTTAGTTCACCTTGGCCAGCACGTTCTTTCCTTTTTGTATTAGCATCTTGCTTTACCCGCACGCTCTTGTTTAGTTTGGATCATAAACCGGACATTGATAGTTTAAGGGATTAGTTTAACCCTCGGTTATTCTAAATCTTTATCCTTTTGTATTTTCGAACTTTGATACTTGTGTAATCTTTTCAGGAACACATGGAAAACCTTGAGCAGCAACCGAATGCAATGGCACAACTACTGGATGCCATGAGAGGCATTAGTGAGCGGATGACCTTGCTGGAGCAACGAGTACCAGCCGCAGCACCGCCAGTACCTCCACCAGCAGCAGCAGCTCAGCCTAATGCACGTAACGGTCCTAGACACCGTGACAGAAACCCTCAGCCTAGAGAAGGCAGTGACTCGGACAGTGACATGCCGAGCTTAGAAGATGATGCACCCCCTCCAGCGAATCCTAGTCGTCAAGCTAGGAAAGACGAGCGAGACCGAGGCAGATACCAAGGGAGAAACCGTGGAGGCCGTGACATAGTGGAGGATCTTAAACTCAAGGCCCCAACCTTTGCTGGAAGAGTCAATCCTGAAGCTTACATTGACTGGGAGAGGCGTATGGAGTACATATTTGAATACTACAACTACTCAAACGCGAGGAAGATTTCCCTGGTCGCAGCTCAGCTCACTGAGAATGCACTGTCCTGGTGGGATAGAGAAGTGTCCGAGAGAAGACGCCACCAACACGACCAAGTTAATACCTGGGAGGAGATGAGATATCAAATGAGGAAGAGATACATCCCTGCGTATTACCATAGAGAGCTACATAAACGTTTCAGGAAGCTTACTCAAGGGACTAAGTCTGTGGAGGAATACTTTGAAGAATTCGAAACCTTGAAGAACCGTTTGGAGACTGGAGATACAGAGGAGACACTTATGGCTCAGTTCTTAGATGGACTTCATGATCGGATTACTAGAAAAGTGGAGAGGCAGACATACCGAGACCTAGATGAGCTTTTACACTTGGCTGTCCAAGCAGAGCAGCATATTAAAAGAAAGACAACCTCTACTACACGCATGAAACCAGCCTGGAGTTCCCAGCCGAGAAGTATGGACAAGGGAAAGTCCATTGATACTACTTCCAAGTATAAGAAGCCTACTGCCGAGGCATCTAAGGGAGCAAAGCCAGAAGCTAGCAAGCCTCAAATTCAGAGAGGTAGAGACATTACTTGCTTCAAGTGCCAAGGAAAGGGTCACTACGCACGAGATTGTCCTAATCAGCGTGTAATGATCCTCAAGGAGAGCGGCGAGTATGAGTCTCAAGACGAAGCTGAGATGGAGCCTATGGAGTCAGAAGAAGAAGTTACGGACTATCCAGACGAGGGAGAGATACTTGTTACCAGGAGATCTCTCAACACCTTCTTTGATCCAGAAACGTTGCAAAGGGAGAATATCTTTCATTCTCGGTGTACTATAAACACCAAGATATGCAGCCTGATCATAGATGGAGGATCTTGTACAACCGTAGCGAGCAAGTACTTGGTGGATAAGCTTGTTCTGGCAAAGACAAAGCATCCCAGACCCTATAGACTCAAGTGGTTGAACAACGAGACAGAGCTGAAGATAGGAGAACAAGTTCTTGTGCCATTCAACATAGGAAAGTATGCTGATCAAGTCCTCTGCGACGTAGTGCCAATGCTAGCAGGACATATCTTGCTCGGTAGACCATGACAATTCGACAAGGAGACTCAGCACAATGGCCGTACCAACTTCTACAACTTTACACATAACAAGCGCAAGCACAATCTTGCTCCACTTCCCCACAGGAGGTCTTTGACTTGCAAAAGGCCATGGACAAAGGATCAAAGGTAAGTAAGACTAACCTTTACATAACACCTACTACTGTTTTAAAGGCTTTAGATTGCAAAACACAGGTGCTACTAATGATCTTCAAAGAAGGATTGTTTTCAGGACAAGAAGAGAAGGACTTAACACCAGAAGTTATCACGCTACTAGGTAGCTTCAAGGATGTCTTTCCAGAAGACATACCAGCAGGATTACCTCCCATACGAGGTATTGAGAATCAAATCGACCTCATTCCAGGAGCTCCACTGCCCAATAGACCAGCATACCGAGTGAATCCAGAAGAGGCGAATGAGCTAGAGAAACAAGTTCAGGAGCTCATGTCTAAAGGCTATATCCGGGAGAGCTTAAGCCCATGTGCTGTACCGGTCTTGCTAGTACCAAAGAAGGACGGTACTTGGAGAATGTGCGTGGACTGCAGAGCCATCAACAACATCACCATCAAGTACAGACATCCAATCCCACGATTAGATGACATGTTAGAAGAGTTGAGTGGCGCCACCAACTTCTCAAAGATAGACTTGAAAAGTGGATACCATCAAGTCAGAATGAAGGAAGGGGACGAGTGAAAGACAGCATTAAAGACAAAGAGAGATCTATATGAATGGCTAGTCATGCAGTTCGGTCTTACCAATGCTCCCAGAACCTTCATGCACCTTATGAACCATGTTCTAAGAGCGTATATCTGTAAGTTTGTAGTTGTTTATTTCGATGACATATTGATTTACAGCTCTAGCTTATCTGATCACACTGTGCATCTTGAAAAGGTTCTAGAAACGTTAAGACTAGAGGGATTATATGCGAACCTTAGCAAATGTACTTTCTGCACTAATCAATTGGTATTTTTAGGCTTTGTTGTTAGTTCACAGGGTCTGAAAGTATATGAGGAGAAGATCAAGGCAATCCAGGAATGGCCTACTCCTGCTACAATTGGTCATGTCCGGAGTTTCCATAGCTTAGCAAGCTTCTACAGGAGGTTTGTCAAGGACTTCAACACCATTGCAGCTCCTTTAACCTCGGTTATAAAGAAGAACGTTTCTTTTGCTTGGGGATAAGAGCAAAGAAAGCTTTCCAGAAGCTTAAGGACAGCCTTACGCATGCTCCTGTCTTAGTTTTTCCAAACTTTGACAAGACATTCGAGGTTGAATGTGATGCATCAGGGACTGGCATTGGCGCGGTCTTAACTCAAGGGGGAAAGCCAGTAGCATTCTTCAGTGAGAAACTCAGTGAAGCTAAGCTTAACTATCCTACCTATGACAAAGAGCTATATGCCCTTGTAAGATCACTGAAAACTTGGAAGCATTACCTTTTAACTAAAGAGTTTGTTATTCATACATATCATGAGACTCTTAAGTACTTGAGAGGACAAACAACTCTGAAGAAAAGACATGCTAGATGGCTTGAATTCGTGGAAACATTCCCTTACATCATCAAGTATAAGAAGGGAAAGGAGAACATTGTAGCTGATGCGCTTTCAAGAAGACACGCATTGATCTATACAATGGACGCAAAGATCATGGGATTCTAGCATTTGAAAGAACTATACGGAGAGGATCCAGACTTTGGCGAATTATACCAACAATGCACCAGAGGAGCATTCAGATCATTCTATAAGCATGAGGAGTTCCTGTTTAAAGATAAGAGATTGTGCATCCCTCAAAGCTCTATGCGTGATCTGATCATCAGAGAAGCACATGGAGGAGGACTCATGGGGCATTTCGGCATAGACAAGACATTGAGCATTGTGGCCGAACACTTCTTCAGGCCTCATCTCAAACGTGATGTGGAGCGCTTCTGTTCCAAGTACATCATCTGCCTCAAAGCGAAATCCATGTCACATCCTCACGGTTTATACATTCCTTTACCTATTACTGACCTATCATGGGTAGACATCTCTATGGATTTTGTCTTAGGTTTGCCAAAAATCAGGAACAAGGATTCAATCTTTGTAGTAGTAGACCGATTCTCAAAGATGGCACATTTCATTCCTTGTGCCAAGACAAATGATGCTACTCAGATTGTTGATCTCTTCTTTAGAGAGATAGTGAGGATTCATGGACTCCCAAGGACGATTGTATCAGACCGAGACACCAAGTTTCTAAGCCATTTTTGGAGAACTTTGTGGAGGAAGCTAGGAACAAAGCTTCTCTTTTCCACTACTTGTCATCCACAGACGGATGGGCAAACATAGGTGGTGAATCGAACCCTCTCAACCCTTTTAAGGGCCACGGTTTGTAAAAATCTCAGAAATTGGCTTGATTGTTTACCATTCATTGGAAATACTTACAATCGTGTACCACACTCTGCTACTAAGATCTCGCCATTTGAGATTGTGTATGGTTTCAGGCCAATAGCTCCAATAGATCTTTCACCATTGCCACCAAGGGAACAAGTTAATCAGGATGGAGTAAGTAAGGACGAGCTAATGAAGAAGATGTTCCAGAAAGTCAAGGAGAACATCGAGAAGAGGAATGAGCATTACAAGAAGAATGCTGACAAAGGACGCAAGGAAGTAACCTTTAAGCCTGGAGAATGGGTCTGGTTACACATGAGGAAAGAGAGGTTTCCAAACCAAAGGAAATCCAAGCTTGCACCGAGGGGAAATGGTCCTTTCAAAGTCCTCAAGAAGATCAATGACAACGCTTATAAAATAGAGCTTCCAGGTGAGTTTAACATCTCTAGGACGTTTAATGTATATGATTTGTTACCTTTTGATGCAGGAGAATCAGTTCTGAGAATAGAACCTTCACAAGAGGGAGAGGATGATACAAACATAGATACCAGCATCGATCCAGCTAGCTCAGTTCCAGCAATGAAGCAAGCTCCAAGAACAAGGTCGGGAACTAAGGACTTAACCGAGAGTTTCAATCAAGCCGTGGAAGTACTTCTCACCAGCAAATAACTTCAAGACATCACTTCTCAGCTCGACAAGTTAAGCATATCCAGAGAAGCAGCCATAGACAATGCCGAGTTTGAAGCCCATGCCGAGCTTGACGATCACGACTCCATTATCCATAAAGAGACGAGCGAGGAGGTCCAAGAAGATGCTATCTACAGCAGCAACGGTCCAAGTATCAAAACCATAGGATATATCAAGGAATGGCCGATTATACAAGAGAAGGAAGGAGTTTCCTTATTCACCATTGAGCGGCTCAAATGAACAAACCAAACGCAGCACTTCGACTAAACCGTACTAGGCCGAGGTAAGTTTTTAATTACATTTCCATATGATTATTTGGACTAATAAAACTTTAGTTTATATCCTTTCTTATTTCCTTAGTCGTTTTATTTTATTCTTAGAGTAAGGCACTTGTTAGCCGATTATGTCTTTAGTATAGTTTTCGTGTAATTTGCTTCAAGTCTCCTAGAAGGGCATAGCTTTTTGGACTCTTATAAAGTTCCCTCTCACAGCCTTGTATCATTTACCCTAGATCAATAAAGAAAACGCAGTTCTTGTAAAAGAATACCTAGCCATCGGCTAAATCCTCCCTTGCTCATCTTGTGTGATTCAACTTGAGTTCGAGAGAACGTGTCTTATCAAAGCTTAGATCATAAATCTTTGTGGTGGCATCTATTTCCCCTTGTTACTAATCCGCATCTATCCACTATTCGAACCAGAACGAGTTGAACAGCCATCTGTTTCGGATCCATACTCATTCCCCATCGTCCATATTCCATTCACCGATTGTAGCTGAGAGAGTTGAACAACCAGCGGCTCAATCCCATCCTCCATAAGATATCCTACCCCTTGGATCTTGTGTCAGACCCTATTTGAATATGTTTAAATGGATTGATTTGGCTACCTATGTCATCAAAGTGCACTTACCTTTTCCGGTCACTTACCCTAAGAAAACTCCAGAGTTAATCGTGCTTATGCTGGAGTAGGACTATGATGGGTGACCTTCCGGGAAGTCCTCTGCGGAACCGTGTGAGTTAGGCCAAAATACGGAAAAAGGTCACGTGGTGATTGCAGGGACAAGTAAATCAGTCGGTCGGGCCACCAAAAAAAATAACGCACTGACCGTCGGACAGGGGCAGAGCCCACGAGCCAGACGGAGGGATGGGTGACTCGCCAGTAGGGGCGGTCGGGGTGTTACAGTAATATCCATGCACGTTGGGTAAGAACTACTATGGTCGTGGTCCCTACTATCATGAAACTTTATCTATGGACCTTGCGGCCATAGTCTCGGTCTCAGCCTTCTACGCCAGCCCGAGCTGGTCAGCAATAATCCAATTGTGTCATTTAGGGCGGCTCTATGCATGGTTTTTGATGCAGAGTGTACGGCCCGTACCGAATAGTGTGAGTGTGTGACCATAGGAACTCACGTGCGGTGAATTCAATGATTTTGTACTATAGAGACTATTGTAGGCAGCTTGGTGTAGACCCTGGAGCCAACATCACTTGCTAGAAATTAGTTCTTCTACCATACACGCGATCACATGGCTTGTGAATGTTAAAGGTGAAATACGAATTAATATAAAGAAGTTGTCACAATCCTGTGAAATCATGAATAAAGATTAATCAAACATTATACAAAAAAAGTCGATATTTTACATAAACGGTATTTTTTTTATTAATATTCGCAAGAATTGGTAACTTGGTACTATACTAGGTAGCGATTCATTATGTTTCTTAGTATTAGTTAAGCTAATTAAGATTTGATTCGATTATTAATTTTTAAATTTGGTTTTACAGTTCGATTATTACAATTCCATTAGAAACTTTTAAATTTGGTTTTCAGATCAACATTATGTGTTCAACATTATTGGACTCAAGTAGCCCACACATTTGCGCGGGCCCACCCCTAGTTAATAAGTAATTAGCCTTTAATTGTTAAAGATAATTTTCTAATTCTTACATGATAAACGTACATCATAAGTTTTACTTAAACGACAACAAATGGTCCTACATGTTTGTTTATTTAAAATATACTATATGAAAGAAGAATGGCTCTCTCCTGCTTTTGACATGTCAGCAGCTGAGAGAGTGCCACGTATCCTTAATATTTTGATGGTCACGCGTAATGGTTTTGATGTCTTCTCGTCTTCCTTCCTCTTATGTCTTTTGGTTTATGCTCGACATTGAAGAGACACAGTCTGATATACCCTTAAGTGTTTGAGCAAAATCTACTCTACCCCTCATTGATCGAACCCGCAGCACCGCCGGAGCTGGACGTCCATTCCGCTCATTCCACTGATTCCGCCGCCGTCGGAATCCGCTCGGAAGCCTCCATTGAAGCTACAAGTTCCAAATCTAGGTGTGTATCTGCATTTCACCTAAAACTAATGAATTGAATCACTCAATTTTAGGGTTTTGCGATTTCAATTTGATTGAATTCGATTTTGGGTACACATTGTGTATTTAAACATAGTTTATGAGTCAATGAGCGTCGATTAGGTCTTTGGATTGGTAATGAATGTATGGTTGTGGTTGAATCGTAGTGAATTGTAAGTAAATTAGAAGGAATTCTGGGCTTGATTTACAGCGATTGGACAACTGGTATAACTGTATAACTAGTACAACTTGTATTACTGAAATAATCAAATTTAATCCAATTTCTATTCATTTCACAGGAGACAATGACGACAAACGAAAATGTACATTTTGATTATGAAGGTTGCGTTTACGGTTTATCGTTTAAGACATCTAAGGAGGAGATAACAAAGTTGATGTTAGAAGTTAGAATATGCAAGAAGATCGGGATAGATGAAAATGGGACAAAATTGAGAATGAGATTCAGGCCACGGTTATTGGACTGTGACATAATTTCAGAAATTAAGGATGATGAGGATGTTTATGTATTTTTAACCACCATGGATGAAGAGCAACGTAGAGGTGTTTTGCATGTGGAGGTGATCAAATTGTCCAAGGAACTTTCAAGAGTTGTCCGACTAAGTTTTTATGGTGTGAACTATGACGAGTTGCATAGAAGAGATGATGAAATGAATGGTATGGCTGGCGCAATGACTCTTTACGTAGGGGGAGTGGAGGATGATGCTAATAGGGAGGATGATGCTAATAGAGAGGATGATGCTAATAGGGAGGATGGTGTTACTAGGGATGATGATGCTAATAAGGATGATGATGCTACTAGAGAGGATGATGTAAGTGGAGAGGTTAGGTCGGATGATGAATATGTGGAGCTTGCACATGATGTAGAAGATAGTCAGTTTGAGGCATGGGAAGACGGTATGGGTATAGAAATTGGTAAGGAATTTAGAAATAAGAAGGCAGTTCAAGAGTTGGTGGATAGAGCTGCATTTCAGAATAGTTTTAGTTATGTTGTAGTGAAGTCGGATAAGAAGAGGTTAGTGGTAAAATATCGGGGAAGAAGTTGTAAGTGGCATTTACGAGCTGGAAAGGTTGCAAACTCATAATGTTTTTCGGTTAGAGTGTACACAAAGATGCATACATGCTCTCGGTCTAGTGGGAGCACAAACAACTGTAAAAGAAAAGGCACACCCCGCTTAGTTGCATCTATTTTGCACGAATATTATCCTGGACAAATGGTCACCCCGAGTGCTAAAAGTCTCATCTCTCTTGTTCAGGGTAAAGTTGGCGTGAAAGTGTCTTATTCGACCTCATTGAGAGGGAAAAAACAAGCTGTTAGTGATGTGCGTGGTAGTCCAGAGGAAAGTTATAAGCTGCTGTATTTTTATTTGTACATGTTAGAGAAGGTCAATCATGGTACAATAGTAGGGTGAAATTGGACGAAGGAAAGAAATTCAAGTATTTATTCATCGCTTTGGGAGCTAGCATTGAAGGGTTTAAAGTGATGAGGAAAGTGATTAGTGTGGATGCTACATTTCTGAAGAATGGTTATGGGGGTGTCCTAATATTTGCGACAGCTCAGGATCCTAATCGTCATCATTATCCCATAGCGTTTGGTGTACTCGATGGTGAGAATGATGCAAGTTGGAATTGGTTTTTTCGAAATGCTGAAAACCGTTGTACCAGACTCTTCTGAATTGGTTTTTTATTAGTGATAGAAATTCAAGCCTCATCAAGTCAATAGGGCAGGTGTACCCGAGCGCGCATCATGGGTATTGTATCTGGGATTTGGCCCAAAATGTGAAAGGCCATGTATATTACGTCAACAAAGAGGTAGTTGCAAAAAAATTCATAGAGTGTTGTCTGATTTATACGGAGGGTGAGTTCTTGGAGGCTTATGGTGATTTTAGTAGAAGGTATCCTTCTGCGGCCAAGTATCTGGATGAAACGACTGATGTGACAAAATTGGCAAGGTGTTATTTTAAAGGAGAAAGGTACAACATATACACAAGCAACTGTGCAGAATCTTTGAACAGCGTTTTTAAAGAGGAAAGGAAGTACTCCTTATTACACTTGATTGATGCCATCGTTATAAAAATTTCGATATGGTTTAACCAGCATAGGAAGGAATCTATTTGTGGATCGGACGACCATGAACTAGTGCCTTTTGTGGAGAATGTAGTGCACAAAACATGTAAGGCTGCGTCTACCTTGACCTCGATGGAGCTAAACAGTTATCAGCTTGAATATATTGTCAATGGAAGTGATGGGAAACAATATGTGGTGTCGTTCATTAGGAAATGTTGCAGTTGCAGGTGTTTTGATATTGACAAATATCTTTGTGTGCACGCAGCAGCTGCTCTCATAGAATTGTAGAAGAGTGGAGATAGGGGAGGGCAGAATATTCGTTTCCATGACGTGTGCTCGAATTATTATTGAGTTGACCTTTGGGCAATAGCTTATTACAAGACCGTTTATGTAGTGCCAGATAAGTCTGTGTGGAATATACCGGACCACATAAAATAAATGGAGGTCTTACCTCCAAAGTACATCACAAAGGCGGGAAGAAAGCAATTAAGAAGGTTTCCATCGGCTGGAGAACGACGTCCAAGGACGAAAAACAAAAGGGTGGCGAGACGAAGGTTGGAATATTGGTTAACTGGTAATACTAATACTGTTTGATATGTGTATTTGGCAATTTATGTTTGTATTTGTACTTTTCAAACAAGATCGGGTCAAGGTTTATATAAAATACTACGGTTCTTTATTTTGTCTGGGTATTACTAGTAATAGTGGTCTTACTGACTGATAATGTATAACTGGTAATACTGATATTACTGAAAATCGATTAGGATACGATGAAAATAAAAAAACTACAGAAACTGAAGAAGAAATCATCAACTTAACGACTATTTGTTCATACAAAACTAAAGATAAACTATTAAAAATCAATGATACCATTAATTTTCAAATTGGTCGAACATATAAGTGTTTTCACATAAAACACCTCTTATAGTATAAGGAAGAGTTCGATGATGTTAGGATGAAAATGTGATAAAAAATATGTATTTACTCAAATTTTACTATGAAATTGTTTGAAATCATAATTGATGTTGGGAAAACTAGTGGACAACTAAAAAAAGTATTTTATAGTCATAGTTCAACTACAAATACGTAAAAAAACCAAAAGTAGAACTATTACGACCGTCGTACAACCGGATACTTAGGGACAACTATGTTGATAAGAAATATATATTTTAATCAATAAAACGGCGGAAGATATTTATTTACTCAGAGTGTTTTATTTTATATTAAATCCTTTTTTGTCTTTTCTCTCTCATTATTTTCCTTTTCTTCCTTTTCTTTTTCTCTCCTTTTCTCGAATCTCTCTCTTTCTCTCGAGCCTCTCTCTCTCTTCTTCAAATCGAAGTTCGAAGTCTTCTTCTTCTCTCCTCTTCTCCGAATTCGAGCCTCGCTAACCGTTTCTTCTTCTGGGTAAGCGTTTCTTCTTCTGGGTAAGCGTTTCTTCTTCTTGATTTCTAATCCATTTCTCCATATAAGGTTTGTTCATTTGGAATCCATTTGTAAATCTAGGGTTTGAATCCGATTCCATTTTTAAATCTAGGGCTTGAATCCGAATCCATTTGTAAATCTAGGGTTCTTGATAGTTTCATGGGTTTGACAATTACTAATTGTAGGAGATTATGGATCCGAACCATCCATTGAACGACAAAGAAGAAAAGAGGAACAAGGCAAATTACGACAGACTTTTTGCCATAGCCGATGCTGATTATGGCATTCCTAGGCGTTGTCCATGTGGTGGCAAAATCACCGAGGAGACTTCTAACACAGAAGTCGACCCAGCACGCATATACTTTACATGCAAGTTGCGAGAGGTGAGATCGCATTCGGAAAATTTTGTCTTTTCGGAAATATGGATCTCTTGGATACGACATTCATAAATGGTGTATGTGCATCTTCTGCAGAANATACTTTACATGCAAGTTGCGAGAGGTGAGATCGCATTCGGAAAATTTTGTCTTTTCGGAAATATGGATCTCTTGGATACGACATTCATAAATGGTGTATGTGCATCTTCTGCAGAATGATGGCTACCACATTCATAAATGGTGGGATGAAGCTGTTGAGGAAGAAATATCATTCTTACGGGACCAGATTCAAGAGCTAAGAAGCTCTCGATGCAATTTCAGTACCTTGGAGCCAATGCGTTTACAGCTGCAAAACAATGCTGAAGAGATTGCAAAGTTAAAGGACTTAATTGCGGGTCTTGGTGTTGATGTTTGAATCTTTTGTGTGTTTTGCTGAAACATATGTGTAATAGACTTATCAATCGTGTTGTGTTTGAATCTTATTGTGTTTGAAACTTCAGGGTAATAGACTTATCTTATCAATCATGTTGTGTTTGCATCTTGTGTTTGAAACTGATTTGTTTGGAAATTGTGTGTTACACAAAAAAATGCATTACCAGTACTACTTAATAAAACCAGTCGTCCTTAACGAAGCAGTAGTTCATGACAATACCATTAGTTCCTAATAAAACCATTAGTTCCTAATAATCCGAGAAGTTGTTCAAATCCAGAACATCAAAAACATCAAAACATCGGCTCCATCAAAACATCGAATTAGACTAGACATTCCTCTTAGCTCTCTTCCTTCCCATTCCTACACCTTTTCCAGATGTAAAAGGCGAATTCTTGTATTGTGATTTCTTTGTTTCCCTCTTCGGCCTTGGAGTCTTCAAATTCTGGACATCGGTTTGAGGTTCTTCCTCAAGAGGATCCTCAAGAGCGTCTTCAAAAGCGTCAAGAGCCTCAGCCTCAGCCTCGTCCTCAGCCGCGTCGAGGCCCTCAAATTCATCTCCTTTTTCATCTCCTTTTTCTTCTCCTTTTTCTTCTCCTTTTTCTTCTCCTTTTTCTTCTTCGTCATCTTCATCTTTTTCGTCTTCTCCTTCTCCTTTTTCTGATCCACCTTTTTCTTCTACATCCTCTCCTTTTTCGTCTTCTCCTTCTCCCTTTTCATCTCCTTTTTCTGCTTCTCCTCCTTCGCCATTTCTCTGGAAACTGAAGTTGCATTCCAAATCGTTGCCAACTCCAACATCTTCATTCATTTTTTTTCCAATTCCTTGAATTTTCTTTTCAAAGAACTCTGACTTGTTTTCACCCGGTCAATCCACCCTCCCATCAGGAGAAGCTTGCTATCGACTTCATTAAACCCTTTCTCCATTGCCTTCATCAACCTCCTTTCAATCTGCTTCAAACTATTTTCCAAACTCATGGAAGAGGCAACCGGATTAGAGGCTGCACCCACCTCTTCAACTTCTTCTTTTTTCTCTTTCTTTTTGGGGAAAACTCTTGGAGCCACATCTAACTCGTACATCCCTTTCCACCAAATCTTGTTTTTCTCTTTACTTAGACGATCATTCCAACTACCAGTAATGTCGCCTCCACCTACATCATCACAATCTTCATCTACAATGCGTGCGAGAAGAAGTTCCTCATCCACGTCTGGTTCCAAAATACTTTGAATCTCCTGGAAATAAACAAAAATCCCAAATTTAAAATGACACATGGTTTAAAAGGAAACAATACTTAGAAGCAACCTTAATCCTAACCTTAGAACCTCCAAGCGCATCATATATCTCTTCCAAAGGATAACCCGTCATACCACTAGCTTTGAACTTCCCCTTACACATTCGGGGACAACCAGAATCACTATCTCGTACATCTTCTCGAAATCTTACCCTTAGATTTCGAATGCACTCAAAAGCAAGCACCTACACAAAGAGTTACAGTACATCACCAAATTGTAAATCATAACACATATTTATTTATACTCATAACCAAGTTTTACCTCCAAAGGGATTATGAATCCCGGAATGGAGGCCGAGTCCTTCACACAGCCTTTCATTTTCGTTTTCCTCAGCAGGTACTGTATAGCCTCCACTACCTTATCAAATGTCCATCTTCCCCACGGAAAGGATTTACAGGCCTCCAAATCATTGACGATTCTAACTAAGAAATCGTCTATGGGTCCATCATACTTCGTCCTGCCTCCGATTACCGTGCACAAGAAATAAAGAACCGCCATCTTTAGCCGATCTCCACAAGCTTTCATCGTCACTAGCTTCTTTTTCACATCTTGCACTGTTATCGTCTTCTTCTTCTTAAAATGTCTTTCACGGAAACTATCACTCCCCAGTTTTTCATACTTCTCTGGATATTCATGGCACCCGAATCCACAAACCAGTGCATGCTCCCTAAGGGAATAACGGATGGGAACACCGTTAACCACAAACCAAAGTACTTTTCCTCCCTCATTATTCACTGCCCGAAGGAGTAGCATCCAAATCCCCAAGAGCTTACAGTTTCGTTCCATAGGCATGTGAAAGATGTGACAAAATTGCCGGTGACTTGTGAACCACTTTAACTCGTCTGATCCTTTTAATTCTTTTATCACAGTCACAACATTCTTCACTTCACACCTCGTTTGTATCTTAGGGTACTTGATAAACTCTGTGTGGTCAAAATAAAGCTCAAGAGGATGCATATGTTCCATTTCGTCATCTGAATTCTGAAAAAAGTATTCATACACATGATTTAGTTAATTTTAAAAACCAGTAATACTCAGTTCTACCAATAATCCGTTCAACATAAGAATACTCTGTTAAACCTAAGAATACTAATGAATTATAATTCACTATTCTTTCTCTATTCACTATTCTATTCCACAAAACCAACCAACAATATTCCCATCACGACGCGCCCAACAATACCTAACGAGCACTAACTATTTAATACTAAGTTATACCAATAACTTTGTGTGGTCGAAATAAAGCTCAGGAGGATGCATATGTTCCATTTCGTCATCAGAATTCTGAAAAAAGTATTCATACACATGATTTAGTTAATTTTAAAAACAGTAATACTCAGTTCTACCAATAATCCGTTCAACATAAGAATACTCTGTTAAACCTAAGAATACTAATGAATTATAATTCACTATTCTTTCTCTGTTCACTATTCTATTCCACAAAACCAACCAACAATATTCCCAATACGACACGCCCAACAATACCTAACGAGCCGTAACTATTTAATACTAAGTTATACCAATAACCCGTTCAACATAAGAATACTCAGTTAAACATAAGAATACTAACGAATTATATTTCAAATTCTTTCTCAATTCACTATTCTATTCCACAAAACCAACCGACAATATTCCCAATACGACCCACCCAACAATACCTACTGAGTACTAACTATTTTTTCCTACTTCTCCAAACCATATTTATCCAAATTAATACTTAGGTTCTATAGTTACCTTTGAACCACTCTTTCGTTGAACTTCATCTTCTTCCGAACTACTCCATACTCCATACCCAACATTCCTCTCAAAAACCATTATTTGTTTGTCTCGAGTTGGTTCTGAACTTGCTACCTTTGAACCACTGTTTGGTTGAACTTCATCTTCTTCCGAACTCGATACTGCATACCGAGCATTCCTCTCAACAACCACAGGTTCTGGACTTGGTTCTGGAGTTCGTTCTTTAGATGCTTCTTCAATTGCATCTGGAGTTCGTTCTGGACTTGCTTCTGGAGGAGCTGGTGTTTCCGGACCAGTTTCCCTTAGGCGTAAACTCCTCCTTATAGCCTTTTTCAAATTTTTCGTCGGAGGCGCCATCTTATCTAAAACCAATAGATTCAAATTAGAAGAGCAACAAAAATCATTTCTTAGTTCACAGAGAGCTCCAAATTTGATAAATACAACGAAATTAAACCAATACTATTAAAAATGATTCAATCTGACTTATCAATCACACTGATATTTTTGCCAAATCGTTCAGATTTCAAAGAGCTCTTCCTCTATCAAATGATTTAAAGGCTTAAGACGGACTTAATGGACAGTTCAAAAACACGATATTCACTTACCGTCCACAGAGCAAACTCGAATGCTCGCGAATCAATGGCTAGAAGAATGGAATGCTCACTCGTGGATAACTCGAATTAAAGGAAGAGGAACGCTCGAACTCGCGCACGGAACACACTGATAGAGAAACAGCACGGCGAAGTGAATTAGAACAGAATGACGAAAGCAAAACGACTACACGAACAGAGCGTCGCTGCTTCGATCGTCGTCTTGGTCCAAGAACGAGCACGGCGAAGTCAATTCGAACTCTTTGAATTCCGATTTGCCAATTGAAGAAAGAAAAAAGAACCAGAAACTGTAAATTAGGTTTTTACTCCACATGGGTGGGTGAAGAGGCGAATCGGGAATGGGTCGGGTTTATTGAATTAGGGTCGGATGGATATTATGTGATTGGATTGGTAATTATCGATTGAACCAGGGACTTAGATGACTTTACCCGCTTTTACGATAAAAATTAAAATCAAAAACAAAATCTCAAACATAACGGGGTATTTGGGCCATTGGTTCGACATTGAATGTCTTTTCTATATATTTACTTCTACCACAAAATCTTCTCATTCATTCTCAAGTCTAAATTAGTTTTTATCACTCTGCAAAGTTTCTCTCTCTCAAATCACACAGTACGAAGATGAAGCATCTGATCCGCCGTCTTCCCCGTGTCGCTGGTTCCGCTCAGTACAGTCTCCTCCGTCCCGATTCGCGGCGACCAAGCCGCCGTTCCGAGTCGTTCCTCTGATCTTCGGTGGCTCGCCGCTCAAAGAAGCAGACATCTTCTGTTCCTCAAGGACACGTGCCGGTCCACGTGGGAGACGAGATGGAGAGGTTCGTTGTCAGCGCGGAGCTGCTTAATTACCCGGTTTCCATCGGTTTGTTGAACAGATCGGCTCAGGAGTACGGATACGAGCAAAAAGGAGTTATACAGATCCCCTGCCACATCCTTGTCTTCGAGCGCATCATGGAGTCACTACGTCTTGGATTAGCGGTACCAAGTGACCTCCAGGATCTAATCGGTGACGAGACGATCTGACAAAGAACTACTAAGCTTTTAGAGGAATCTTGGTAGTTAGAGAGATGGATCTGTGATATAGGAATTACTACATTATTATTAAGCTTTTCTACATAGGAAGTTTTACATATTTAAGGGTTTACATTACTATTACGATTTTCTTATAAACAGGAAATCTTACATATTTATTAAGGGTTTTTATTAGCTAAAGTTATTATGAGGAACCTTATATAAAGGGTTGTAATCGATGGTTTTAATAATACACGGAAATTTAAAGTTATTCCTTCTTCTATTGTCTCCTTCATTGAACAAGCTCTACCTTGGCTGAGAATCCCTTCTACAATTGTAGATTCTCTGCAGGTGAGTAACAGAATCTGTGTTTTAAGAACATTGATCCTGACATCTATCGGTTACTCGGTGACTTACTTCTGTCTCTGTTTCAATCATAAATAGTTGAGTTTTCTTGTGCTTGAGAAAATGACCTGGAGTATATTTCTCATCACAATAATAACATAACCCATCGGCTCGTCGTTTGGCCATCTCTTCGTTGGTGATGAACTTCCGAGTTGGGTATTGTTGTTCATTTGGCTTTAAAACAGGTGCAGGAAGTCCCCCTCTCGTCTCGGTTTCCTTTTTAAAAGGCAGCAAGCCTTTTGCACCCACGTTTGCTCTTGTGTTAGACCATCCCATGTTAAATTGTTTCTTTGGATGAGCCTTTTCATACAATTTCCCCAGAAGTAAACATTGTCGAGTAGTTGGCGGCTGGAACATTCGGATATGCATCTGTGTGTCCATTCGCAAACCCGCTAAGTAAGCACTAACCAAGTATGCTTCAGATAAATTGACTTTTGTTTTAATGAGCTCAAAGCGAGCATGGTAGTTCATGATTCCATCAGTTTCTTGCAATTGTTTCAATTCAGCCATAGGATCATCCAACACCTCGTCGAATCTTTCTTGCAGCAACATCTTGTATGTATTCCAATCAAACATCACCGTGTTTCCCATATCAGATTGCATGATCGACTGATGCCAAGTCGCTGCGATATCGTCAAAGTGGATAGAAGCAATTCCCACCTTTAGGTCTTCCGGTGTGTGATCAATTGCAAAGAACTGCTCAACTTTAAACAGCCATTCTTTGATTTTATCATCACAAAACCTAGGAAAATCTAGCTTCGCCAACCTTGTAACTCCTGAATAATTGGTTTGTAGACCCATTCTTCCTCTTCCTGAGTCAGATTTACCATTGTTCGGAGTAGCAGAAATCGTATGAGACGCGCTTGCCGAGGCGTCGATCCGATTGTTAGAAAGTAAACGAATTGCTTCGAACATATCCGCGATGTTCTTATCGAGTTTGTTGCTTTGAGTTGCCACGACTTCTTCCAAATTCTGAGTTCGCTGAAGCATGTCATCGATGCGTGCTCCGATGGCTTCTTCAATTTCGCGAGCCGCTTCCTTAAGTGCCATAGCTCTTGTTTCAACCATAGATTCCGAGAACCGTTAGGGCTCTGATACCTTTGATAGAGATAAACCGTAAGTCACCGAGTAACCGATAGATGTCAGGATCAATGTTCTTAAAACACAGATTCTGTTACTCACCTGCAGAGAATCTACAATTGTAGAAGGGATTCTCAGCCAAGGTAGAGCTTGTTCAATGAAGGAGACAATAGAAGAAGGAATAACTTTAAATTTCCGTGTATTATTAAAACCATCGATTACAACCCTTTATATAAGGTTCCTCATAATAACTTTAGCTAATAAAAACCCTTAATAAATATGTAAGATTTCCTGTTTATAAGAAAATCGTAATAGTAATGTAAACCCTTAAATATGTAAAACTTCCTATGTACAAAAGCTTAATAATAATGTAATAATTCCTATATCAGAAACATATTCACAATAAACGACTGTAATGACTTTTTATGTTTGATGGTTTGTCACCAATCCAAAATTACTTTCTATGTTTTTAGGTTTCGCTTTTTTATTTTCTTCAATGTAGCAATTGTTTTAGTTATTTTGATATATTTTCACATGCATATGCATATAAACATAATACACCATATCCAACACAAGACCTGCAAGGAGAAGAAAAAATATCTCATCTCGCTACACAAAAAAAAGAGAGTACTATACCATTCTCGATATCTGGTACAGTAGGGTTATATTACACATGTGCGGCAGAGTATATGAACGAACACTGCAAATTATGAACCATAAATCTTGCTATACTTGTATAGAATTGTACCACATTCCAGTGTCTTTTGCTTCTACCTTGATTTCTTGCGATTAGATTCAGATGTATGCAAGCGAGCTTCTGTCAAAATCCGGTTGTGGCCTCCCTCGCGTTGGAGTTGGCGGTCTCTGGATATTCAGCTCCTGCAACAGATACTTAAGTTTCAGTGTCTGATGCTTTATTAGCTACAACAAAACATATATGGCTACATCAACTCTACTAGATCGTCTTGTTCCAGGACTATCCTTTTTCTCTAAGCAAGTGACCATCTTGTGGAGACTTTATTGGTATGCACTATCATAACTACTAACTAAGAACGACATGCTCAGTTCACGGCTGAAACAAAAGACATCATGCTAGTGTACATGGTAGGAAAATGTCTTGTCTTGTTACAGAACGACACAAAGACAATCTTTTACCACAAGGTCAAGTTGCCCGGTTCGTGGCTGAAACAAGATTAAGATTGCTTTTGTGTGTGGGAGAATGTGTTCTTATGATGGCAGTAAAAGAGTTGAAGAGTGGACTTGGAACAATAAAGAAGCAGTAAAAGCGTTGTTACCTGCATCCAAGCGTCGTCTCCAGAATGTTCTGGAGAATTCTCTGGAGATAAGATGGGAGGTGGAAGAGGATGAATCAACTTAGGGACAATCACCAATCCTCTGCCAACCACCAGTATAGCTCCCGCATTGTTCGCAGTTCCTGTTAGAAAAGTATCACATAAGTTTTTACTGTTTACCTTAAGCCTATCCAAGAATACAAGCATAGATACAAGATGAAGTTTCCACTGGTTTTTGTTTCNATACATTACGATTAAAATACATTCTTTCAAATCTAATTTCCATTCTAATTACATATAAGTCCCAGAAGAAATTATCAACTACAACGAATGAGTGATGAATGCACACTAAATGGATCAAGGTATGAGCAATATTGAATTCTAAATTTAAAAAGAAAATATAAATTACTTATTCTATTATCATAATACACATTCATCAAGCGTCAAGAGATATGTGCTTTATGGAAAGTGGAGAAGGCAATTTCCTGAAACTACTTTAAAAAAAAATTAGGGTTATGAATTTTGTTTCATAAAAGAGGTTCACGGTTTTTGTTTTACAAGATCATGATGACATTATAATCATTGTTGGTACCTTTTTATTTAATGGAAATTAAGGTGAAGATTTAATAGTATATTTTAAAATATAGTCAAATAAAAAAACCATAATTATAAAATAATAACATAACCAATTTAAAATACACTTAGAATGAAATAGATTATTCAAAATCAATAGTCAGTAGCAAGATAAAAGTGAAAGGCACACCACAAAATAATAAATATTTATAAAATAATAATTTAAAATTTCATTTCAAAAACTACAAATTACAATTTGTAAACATAAAAATACCTGCGCGTAGCGCGAATACTCACCTAGTAATAATAATAATAATAATTAAAGTTTTTACTAGAGAATACTCAAGAAGTTATGTATTTTTAAAATCTTGAGTAATCTTTAGGAATGGCGTACCGAGTACCCAAATTCTGAATTGGTACTTTTTTAAGGAAAACAAAAAGAAAAAGGGAGAAAAATGGAGAAGAAGAAGAAGAAAAAACGAAGAAGAAAAAGAATAACGGAAAATGAAGAAAAAAGGAACAGAGACAAAGAAAAAGAACATAGAAGAAGGGAGAAGAAGAAGAACATAGAAGAAGGGAGAAGAAGAAGACGGAGACGAAGAAGAAGAAGAAGAATGGGAATTGATGTAGAAACAAGGGGAATGTTCTTACAAAGGGATGAAGTATGGTGAATCACTAGTTGGCTGTAAGGCAATCTCTAGAGAATTAATATAGAGATGGTCTGAAGAATATAAGTGATTGACTCGCTCAATCGATGGGGAGGGAGGGGGGTTGAAAGAATCCACACTCAGCACACGAGTGATATGTCTATATTTTGCATCATATTTCCCTCCATTTAGTGTAAGTTTCTATTCATTTAGGAACCTAATTAAGCATCATTGTATTGCATTTTGATCATTTAGAGTTCTATGGTGTATTTGCATAGTCTTTGCATATTTTGGTGCATTTGGAGTCTTGATCAAGTGATTTGGATGCTATGGAGGCATGAATGGAGTTGGAGAAGGATGGCATAGCAAAGGAAGGGTAAGAAATCATCAAGAGGAGGAAGAGAAGCAGCTAAATGAGAAGCAAAAGTCTTGTAGAAGCATATCAAACATTTGGAGGCGCAAAATGTATGTATCCAGAAGAAGGCCTTGCACTTAGAATCAGACTCTGAAGCCTTCTTAAGAGTTGTAGAGGATCCAATGAGATTTCTAGTGCCGTTGGAATCAAGTCATTCAGACCAGTGGTTAGAAAGTTACATCGCTTTTAGTTTGGTTCGACGAGTCGGATCGACGAGCTGCTCGAACCGGAAGTCCAGGGGTTCAGTTCGACCAACAGGATCGACGAACAGCTCGAACCACAGCACCAGGGGTTCAGTTCGACGACTTGGTTCGACGAGCCTGGTCGATCCGAACACAGATTTTTTCTGGGTACAAATCGGATCAAACGAAGACTTTCCGTTCCAATTCAGCCTTCAAGCTCTTCATGAAAGTTGTAGGTAATTGAATCATGTTTTATTTGGAGGTAGGTGCATGTCATTATGAGCTATGGTTAGGGAGATATGGCGATTTTTGCAAGACTGCTACCCCGGGTCAAAACCCGGTTTGTTCCGGGTTGATCCGGTTCGACCTTCTTCCCTATAAATACTTAAAAACCTAATTTTTATGGATTCTCTCTTGTTTTTGAACAGAAAATCGACCCTTTGTGGTTTTGAGGAGATTTGGAAGATTTCTTTTAAATTTAATGAAATATCTCTCTTGAATTTCTTATTATCCTTTCTCTAATCATGTTTTGCTCATCCTCTATCATAGATTTGATGGGCTTAATGATGATTAGTGAGTAGTCTCTTAGGAACTTGGGGATGAGTTAGATTTATGATTTTCTAATGGTTCAATCTTGCAATCTAGGATAGATTCTTTCATCTCTCTTCTTATTAAAGTGTTCTTAACGCCAAATAGCTAATCTTTTGCTATTTAGGATCATAAGCATTTCATACACCCACCAAGTGTTTGATGAAATGCTTGAACCACTTTTCTAAGAGATTTACATTCCTAGCCTAAGACATTAGTTGCCTAGGGTGTTTATCATGCCATTTAGACTTATGCTTAATGCTTGTTAATCATTTTAATGCTAACACATCATTAGTTCATTAAGGTGATTAGGAAAGGGATTAATACCACACATCATGGATTAGTCTTTATTAGTGATCTAGGCATAGAGATAACTTGTTTAGTAGCTTAAATGATTGCAAGGTTGGCCATTTGAATGCCCAAATCAATGATTCCATCCCTAGGTTTCGTTTTTAGTCAATTAGTAATCTTGATTAGTAGTTAATCTCTTGTTTAGCGCTTAATTAGTGGAAATTAAGGTTTTAATTAATATAATTAGTCATGTAGTCTCTCTTTTAGGTTGTAGTTTGCTTTCATTAGTTCCTTGTCACCTAAAATTCGAATTTGGCTTAGATTAAATAGTTTCATGTATTCCTAGTGTTGTTAATCTTAACCCCTATGGATTGACATCTCAAATACTACAATGACATGAGTAGTAGAGATTAATTGAAAGAGGAAAAATCCTACTATCAATTTGGCGCCGTTGCCATTGGGGTTTAGCATTAACCATTAGGATTTTGAATCTCTTTGAGACTAAGCTTTTATTTTACCTTGTTTGCTCATCTCTATTTCAGATGATGAATTTTTTCTTATTTGTGGTTACTAACTTGTCTTCCTTAATTCTCTTGTTTTTTCAAAGGTACCAAAACAAAAAGAAGAGAAATGGAAAGACAAGATCATTTGAGGTGTTGGAGATGGACAACCAAAGAAGCATTATTAAAGCTCCACAACCTCAAGAATTGGTATCCACTCCTACCCAAGCTCATGAGAACAAGAAAACAATTGGTAGCTTTGATGCTCCTCATTATCATGAGTTGAGATTTGGAATCCATCCTCCTCCAATAGAATCCACTGCCTATGAGATCAAGCCAAGTCTTGTGAGGTTAATTCAATGCTCTAAGTTCTTTGGAAATGGAATGGAGAATCCTTATGATCATGTGGAGTCCTTTGAAAGGTTGTGCAACTTGTTTAGCATTGAAGGTGTGCCGAAAGATAGCATCAAACTCATTCTATTTCCTTTCTCACTTGGAGAAAAGGCACACAATTGGGAGAGAGCTCTACCATCTCATTTGATCAAATCTTGGGATGATTGCCAAATAGTCTTCCTTCAAAGGTACTATCCCACTAAAAAACAGTCCAAATGAGGAGGGACATCTTGAGTTTCAAGCAAGGCATAGATGAGACCTTTCATGAAGCATGGGAGAGACTTAAAGGATACACTCGGGATTGTCCACATCGTGGGTTCAAGAAAGAAGCAATCCTTAGCATTTTCTATAGGGGAGTTGCTAAGGATCACAAATGGACATTGGATGTGGCTAGCAAAGGGCGTTTTGCAAACCTCACAATAGAGAAGGAGAGCTACTTGTTGAGAACTTGGCCAAGTCTAGTGAAAGCTACTGTGAAGGGCGTGATACAACACCTCTAAAGAGATAATGTGAAGACTCCACATGGAAGGACTTGCAAGATAAAGTGGATAGAATGGAAAAGCTCTTAAGTGTGCAACAAAGAGGAGTTAGTTTGGTTCATGAGAAGTACCAAGAGGAAGCAAATTTCGTGGTCAACAATGGGAACTTCAACCAAGGGAGTAAGCTTCTCAATCAAAGGTCTAACAATGGAGTACAAAGAAATCAACAAAGCTACCAAGAGAACCATGAGATTTCTCAAATCTCTAACAAAGATGAGGAACAAAAAAAGGTTCTCCATCAAATCATAGAAGGACAACAAATGAATGATATTAGGATTGACAAGATGATGAGAGCAATGGATGACAAGATTGAGGGTTTGCAACATGAGTTAACCCTTAAGCTTGAACAATCAACCTCACATTTGGAAACCATAGAGTCCAAATTGGTTCAACTCTCTTTGCCATCCAAGAACCCAAAAGATTCAAGACATGTCATTTCACCAATTGTTGATGTTGAGGTTGATGAGGAAAGGACACCCAATGTTTTTAATGGACGAATTGGAGACCAAAAGCAAGTAGAGGAGGTTAGAGACGTGGGCAAAGCTCTAAGCTATAGTTTACCTTCCATCCAATGGGTTCATGAAGAAAAGAGTATTTTTGATAAGAATAAAGGGGATGCATATGCTCTCAATGAAAAATGCCTAAGCTATTTCTTCTTTCCGTCATTGGAGACTAAGAAGGATGTTAGTAATTTTGAGACAAATGATTTAGCTTCACCCCCAAAAGCATGTAAGAAGGAGAAAAAAATCTCATGAAGAGAATGCTTTGGGTTATGGTAATGTTGAAGAAGCTTTAGCATTGGATGAAGTTTGATTCCCCTATGAACTATCAAATCCCTGACAATTCATATATGACCTATGCAACAATGCCAACAACTACATAAACTATCTAAAATTTTGAATTTCCATCACAAACTATAGAAATATGGTCGAAACCATCAAAACTGTTGACGACGTGAGTTTGGCCGTTTGCGGATGCTGACTGGGACGACACGTGGTTTGTCAAAACGACGTCATTTTGTAAACTGATGGTAAGAAACAGAAAACGGCGTCGTTTTCTCTTATATATGTCTAATAACAAAAGTCAAGCGACATCGTTTTCTGATTTGGGGAAAATTTACAATCCAGTGTTCTTTGTGATTTGAGGGAAAATTCTTAGAACCCTAAAATCGAATCAGCAAAATCGATTGTTGCAATCACGAATTCTCAACAACCCAGTGTAAGTCCTTTGAAGATTTTATTCTCATTCTTCTATTTCATACCTAGAAACTCGATTTACATGTGATTCGCGTTTATATTTGCTTTGTTGAGGATTATGGTTTTTGTAGCTCGAATCGAATGATGTCTGGAGCAACAAGTAATGTATCAGGTGGTTCGACTGGATCATCATCTGGTCGGCCAAGAAGCGGAAGAGTTGTGGGCGTGCCCAAGAGATGCTGGTGTGGCGAGGAGATTGTGGCTTTGATATCCAAATCCGACCACAATCCTTATCGGCGATACTTCCGTTGTGGTTATGCTGCATCGAAAAAGGTAATATGAATTGTTTGTAATGTGCTGCTTGTGATTTGTTGCTTGTGATTGTTATTGAAATGGTTTTGTTTTTTTTTAATTTTTAGCTTATAAATGATAATCATGCATTCAAATGGGTTGATGAGGCAGTCTTAAACGAGATTGAGACATTGCAATTCAAAAATGCAAGACTTGAGCAAGAGTTGAAAGAGATTACAATAGAGCGTATGGAGTTTGAGAAGAAAGTTTTTGAGAAGGTTCAAATGAAGCTTGAGAATGAGATATTGGAGAGGGTTGAAGAAGTGTTGGTTGATGCAAAATGTAGCATGAAGAAGACGATGGTTCTTATGATTATTGGATGTATGATCGTTGTTGGGTACATGAAGCTAGTAGGTTGAAGAAGAGGATGATTTTGTATGATCTTGTTAGATGTGTGTTTTGTGTTTCGGGTTATTGTTTTTCTCCCAATGTAGTTTCTCTTAAGACTGAGTCTTGTGTAATGTTTATGTATTCTCTCGTTGGTTCATAATATGAATGCATCTTCTTTTTTCTATATTTGGTCATTTGTTCATTTGCAGGAATTGGTCTCAAGAATTGCAGGTTTGACTAAAAAATTGCAGGTTTTTAGTCTCATTTATTTGCTGGTTTGAAGTCCAAAAAGCACCATAAAAACGGTAGCCAATAACCACGAAATAAAAGCATGACCTATTGAATGTTTCTCCTTTCTCACGTTTGTTCATAATCTGAATACATTTTCTTCTTTTAGGATCTCAAAAATTGCAGGTTTGACTCAAAAATTGCAGGTTTAACTCAAAAATTGTAGGTTTGACTCAAAAATTACAGGTTCTTAATCTCATTTTTTTTGCTGGATTTAAGACCCAAAACACCATAAAACAGTAGCCATATTACACAATATAGCCATTAACCATTAAACATAAAAAGCAAGAATCCATAAATATATATCCCAAAAACCAAAAACACATCAAACCATTAAGTCTTAAGCCTACCAAAATACAAACTTGCCAAGAATCCAAAACAAATGATGAAACCATCAAAAGCCTCTCTTAACAAAATACTATCCTGCACACCAAAAAAGAACCACAAACAGAAACAAATCAAAACCAGAAACATAAACCAAATCAAAAACCGGAAACTAATACCAAATAAAAAAAAATGAAAGTATAACACAAACATGAAACTAAAGTATTAGTCAATCACTTGGCTTTGTGTTGGTTGACTTGATCCTTCACCAATGTCTGATCGAGGTTCAGTCACCTTCTTCTTTTTTGGTGGTCGATGAACGGTAATTACAACATTCCGACACCTTCTTGTGTTATGTCCACTTTCTCCACATCTTCCGCAGTGAATGATCCTTTTTTCTCTTGAAACCTTTGTTGGAGATTCATTCCTCTGCTTTGTCTTCTTCTTACTTGGAGACTCATTCTTCCCTTTGATCCTTTTTAGGAATTTTCTTTCTTCCTCTTGTTGGTTCTTCTGTTTCTGTAGGTGGTGGCACAATCCCAACTTCATCAGTCTTTTCCCAAAAGTTTATACTGCGCACAGCCTCAATTGGTGTACTATACTGAATTCTCCACTTAGAAGTCAAATAACAATCTACCATATAATCCTCTTGTTTGCGCTTCTTCTCTGAAATAATCTTCAGAGCATGACGACAAGGCAATCCCGACATATCCCACCTCCGACAATCGCAAGTACGATCAAGCATGCGAACCTTGAATGAAGATTTTTTCTCCTTAACCTCATAAATCTCATGACCAGCAGGAAATACCTTACAATGGATGATCTTTTTCTGCTCCAAATCGACTCTCTCCATTGCTTTCAGAGTAAACTTGCCTCTGTGATTCATTGCCTTAAGTCGTCTTGCCTCGATTCGCAACATTGCTCTTCTGCGTATTGTCTCCAACATTTCAACCAGAGGCATCTTTCTTGCAGGGTCAATGGCATGGTTAAAAGACTCGGAGATGTTGTTACTTACATCATCACACGATGCTGTTGGTGTGAAATAAGCAAGACTGCAATTTTTTGGATTCTTCTCCATCATAGATTCATAGACATTCATGTCATATGCCTTTACTTCATCCACCCTTTTTTCTGTATTGTGGTCCGTTGTAGCTCTTTGCAACCTTCCAGAATAGCCCTTTCATGTCAGCCCTGTTTGGATGTTTCTTCTTTAGGTTTGCATAAATGTGTCTTGCACACATCCTATGCTCAACCCTTGGTAACAGATCTGCTATAGCATTCAATAAGCCCTGCAAACATTCAACAATCAAGTTTCAAAAATTCATAAAAATGTATCATAATCACGAAATTTAAAGTAATTAAAACTCATCAATACCTTTTGTCTATCTGATATAACTGTGAAGCCATCACCATCTTGAAGATTCAAATCTGTTTGCAACTTCTGAATAAACCATCTCAAATTGGGTTCATTCTCGACATCAACAACAGCCCATGCAATTGGGAACATTTGGTTGTTTGCATCTCTTCCAACCGCTGCTATCAACTGCCCTTTTATTGTGCTCTTAAGGAAGCAACCATCAAGACCAAAGATTGGTCGACAATGAGAGGACCATGTTTGCTTCAGTGCAGCGAAACAGACGTAAAATCTGTAAAAGACATCTACTCCATCATCTCTCTGGAATGTCTCTAGATCGACAGTAGAATCTTGATTTGACCTAGGAAAGACAAACACAAACAAGTTAAAAAGTGAAGATAAAACATGTAAAAACCAGAAGATGAAACACGTAAAACAAGAAACTTACTCTATGAGCTCTAAACGGTAATCTCTAAGTCTTGAGAATTGTAAGTCATGCTCCTCTTGGATCATCTCTAAGGCCCTTTTCTTTGCCTTTCTGCACTGGTCTAGTGTTGCAATCAAATCCCAACGCTTCTGAATTTCATATTGAATAGATTTTGGCATGTAGGTAGGATCATCCCTTAGATCATTCACAAAAAGCCTAGCAATGACCTCTTGAGAAAGTAGCTTAGAACGCCCAGACTTCATGCAAGTATGATTCTTGATGTGTACTTTAACCAACCACTTTTGCAATGGTTCTTCATAAGAACATTAAATCTTCCACATACAGTCTTCTTCTCCTTCTTTGGCTTCACTTGCACATTTAAGTTCAGATTTATCTTTCTCCCAACGAATATATTTCACATTCCATCCTTCCTTCAAGACATAGTCTACCATAGCTTGCTTGAAATCTTCTAACCTATCGAAGGCTTGTCTTAATTTCAGCTCACCACTACCTTTCTTGTATCTGAAATAACCCCCTGCCACATTACCATCTTCTTCATCATCTGAGCACACAGGTGTAACATACTAATCAATCTCTTAATCAACAAATTCTGCTACATTCCTTTCAACCCTTGCTTCTTCATCGAACTGATGATCATTACTTGCAGCTCTTGCTTCTTCATCGACCTCTTGATCATCTTGCTCAGAACGATTAATGACATCTCTCTCAGTATCAGGCTCCACAAATACATCAATTGCTTTGGTCCACATTGCAGCTTCACACATCTTCTTAAAGTTCTCATCACCATTACACAACAATTTTCGGTTCTCCTGTTCTTCAAAAGGGAGCTTATACCAAACTCTCTGACCATACAAACTCACTTGCAGTTGATTCATTAAATCTGTAAACAATGTAGATGGGTGAGCTTCAAAAATTCGATAACCACCACCTTTGTAAAGATCTTTTCCATCAACACTGTCAAACTGGCCACCGTAGAAACAACCGAAAGTAACCAATGCATCTACTTGAGGATCACTGCAAAAAATAGCATAAATTATAACAAAGTTAACCTCTTTGACACATTTAATCGAACACTTGGTGGACATATTACAATCTGATTCTCTTATCATGAAAATCGAACATAAAGCGCAACACTAACATAAATTAATAAATCCTAGACGAAAACTAACTTGCTTCACAATCTAAAATCTACTATAAACTATGAATTTTTGAAAAACAAACTTCGCTTACCTCATTGTCAAAATCTCGGATGGAAAATACAATTTGAAATATCGAATGCTTATGCTTCTTCCCTAAAACCCAAACTACACCTTTGATCATCAATTTGAATCGACGTCCCTAAAGTACAACAATTGTTCTGCTTCTTTCTCTCTATCAAACACTTCGCCTTCTTCCTCTTATCATACCCGTGATATAAGAATTGTTTGTTATTAGACATAAGAGAAAACGACGCCGTTTCTATTTCTTACCATCAGTTTACAAAACGACGTCGTTTGACAAACCACGTGTCGTCCCAGTCAGCATCCGCAAACGGCCAAACTCACGTCGTCAACAGTTTTGATGGTTTCGACCATATTTCTATAGTTTGTGATGGAAATTCAAAATTATAGATAGTTTATGTAGTTGTTGGCATTGCTTCATAGGTCATATATGAATTGTCAGGGATTTGATAGTTCATAGGGGAATCGGCCGTTTTTTCAACTCTTTTCTCTACCACATTGGAAGATGAGAATGAGAATAGAAAGGGGCAAAAGATAGGTAAAGGCAATATGGCAAAGAAGAAGCCAAACCAATACAACCATCCTGCTCTTGCTCCATCCTCCCACACTATGAGTGTACACCTTTTTAGACTCATAGATGGAGCCATTGAGTACACTGTGAAGTGCAAGGGTATTCCTAAACCCTTTGCAAGTGTCAAAGCCATTTGTCATTCCACAATAAAGGAGAATGACAAGGAAAGGGTTGAAGAGCTACTCTCTAAGGTTCTCAAGCTTAATCTCACACATGGCACAAGGTTGGATCCATCTCTTGAACCTCATCTCACCATCACCACCTCAACAAGGAGTCCCACTACTCCTCCTCTCCAACTCCCTAAGGACAAAGGCTAGGGCCAATGTATGGTCCTCATTCTATTTCATTGTATATACCATTTTGTTTTTGTTGCTTTGGTCTATCTTGAACTTCTATTACACAAGGGACTATGTAATTTAAGTTTGGGGGAGAGGTTGAGAGTTTTAATCTTGTGTTTTGTGTTCTTATTCTCCCTTTAAGAATATTTGAGTCTTCATGCATATACATTTGCATATAAAAATCAGAAATTTTTCAAAAATTTCGAAAAAAAAAATTCATGTAGCTTGCATTTGCATTTGTAAATTTTGTAGGATTGAGTCTAGATTTTGTATCATGTAGGTTGCATCATTCACGTGCATAGTGGGCAATTTTCCTTGTAAAGTGTTTTAAGCTCATGAATTGGTTCAAGGCCCTAGTTAGTAATCCTTTGATGTTTGTGCAAACTTGAAGTTAAGTTCTAACCATACTTGGATCATTTGTTTTAATTTTCTTGGCTTAAAGTTGAAAAAAAGCATGAATTGAATCCTTTTCTATCAAGTGAAACCTTAACATGGATTTTGAATTATCATACTTGTGCATTTGAAGAAGAATACATGGATTATGAAAAAAAATATTTAGGCCTAAATAGAACACCACACCTTAACCCTTACCCTCCTTTCAAGCCAAAACTCTTGTGTGATTGCAAATTGTGAGGCCTTATTTTTTTATTGAACTTGGCATAAAGTGTTAGGTTTAGGGCGACATGTCTAGGCTCTCATATTAATGCTAGCTTTGCATATTGAAGCTAGTTTTAGGCTGGATTTGGGGTTTGGTTCATGGGTGTTGTAACTGAAAATTAGAATTTTGATTAGGCTTTGAGAAGAAGTTGGTATAAGAAGTGAATGAAAAGGGTACATAGTTTTAAGTGGTTGACCTTGAATTGTTTTGTGTAAAGCTCAAGTTAAAAAGAAAAAAATGATAGCTCTCTTGCAAAATTAAAAAAAAGAGCCAAAAGGACAAATGCAAAAAAATAAAATAAATATATATATACATATGAGGAGAGAGCTATCCATTGAAAAGAGAAGAGCTGATTTTTGTATGGTCATACCACTAGCTATAAGAAAGGTTGAAAAAGTATCCATAAGGCAAATGTGATTGGTAAAGTTCTTGTGGGTTTGTACTTGGAGTTTTATTTGCTTGACTATGGGTATCTCTAGAGGGTGAGTGAGCTAAAAAAAAAATGAATGAGAAGGGAATTAGGTTCATTGTTAGTTTATATGGGTAGATGAGAGTCTAGTCATGTATGCACACATTGCCTTTTACCTTTACCATTATGCATGAGTTCAATCCTTTTTGAGATAAACCATAGCTTGGAGTACCCACATGAATGAGATCATTTTTATCTCATAACCTTGTCCCTAGCCAAATGTATTCGGTTTTAAATGCATAAGTGTGATCCACGATTTGA
The DNA here is from genome assembly GCA_020283515.1 of Alliaria petiolata. Taxonomy (NCBI): domain Eukaryota; kingdom Viridiplantae; phylum Streptophyta; class Magnoliopsida; order Brassicales; family Brassicaceae; genus Alliaria; species Alliaria petiolata. Next base: position 386,156,170 of record JAHZTW010000001.1, read on the forward strand.
GCTTTAATGAATGTTAAAGGTTAGGATTCTTGGATTGTTTGGAATAGACAAGTCTTGATTTGAGATTCAATGTGTGATGAGTATGGCTAAGTTCTTTGGAGTAGAGTTTGTGTACTGCATCCTAGGATTAAGAACAAGGACCATTGAATTGATTTATTTGCTTGACACCTTTGGATTTGAGTCCCCGCCTTCAAACCTCTCTCCTTAGCTTGTGTTTCATTTGCTTGGGGACAAGTAAAAGGCAAGTTCGGGGGAGTTGATATGTCTATATTTTGCATCATATTTTCCTCCATTTAGTGTAAGTTTCTATTAATTTAGGAACATAATTAAGCATCATTGTATTGTATTTTGATCATTTAGAGTTCTATGGTGTATTTGCATAGTCTTTGCATATTTTGGTGCATTTGGAGTCTTGATCAGGTGATTTGGAGGCATGAATGGAGTTGGAGAAGGATGGCATAGAAAAGTAAGGGCAAGAAATCATCAAGAGGAGGAAGAGAAGCTGCTAAATGAGAAGCAAAAGTCTTGTAGAAGCATATCAAACATTTGGAGGCGGAAAATGTATATTTCCGGAAGAAGGCCTTGCACTTAGAATCAGACTCTGAAGCCTTCTTAAGAGTTGTAGAGGATCCAATGAGCTTTATATTGCCGTTAGACTCAAGTCATTCAGACCTGTCGTTAGAAAGTTACATTGATTTTAGTTTGGTTCGACGAGTCGGATCGACGAGCTGCTCGAACCGGAAGTCCAGGGATTCAGTTCGACCAACAGGATCGACGAACAGCTCGAACCACAGCACCAGAGGTTCAGTTCGACGACTTGGTTCGACGAGCCTGGTCGATCCGAACACAGATTTTTTCCGGGTACAAATCGGATCAAACGAAGACTTTCCGTTCCGATTCAGCCTTCGAGCTCTTCATGACAGTTGTAGGTAATTGAATTATCTTTCATTTGGAGGTAGTTTCATGTCATTATGATCTGTTGTTAGGGAGATATGGCGATTTCCGCAAGACTGCTACCCCGGGTCAAAACCCGGTTTGTTCCGGGTTGACCCGGTTCGACATCCTTCCCTATAAATACTTAAAAACCTAATTTTTATGTATTCTCTCTTGTTTTTGAACAGAAAATCGACCCTTTGTGGTTTTGAGGAGATTTGGAAGATTTCTTTTAAATTTAATGCAATATCTCTCTTGAATTTCTTATTATCCTTTCTCTAATCATGTTTTGCTCATCCTCTATCATAGATTTGATGGGCTTAATGATAATTAGTGAGTAGTCTCTTAGGAACTTGGGGATGGGTTAGATTTAGGGTTTTCTAATATTTCAATCTTGCAATCTAGGATAGATTCTTTCATCTCTCTTCTTATTAAAGTGTTCTTAATGCCAAATAGCTAATCTTTTGCTATTTAGGATCATAAGCATTTCATACACCCACCAAGTGTTAGATGAAATGCTTGAACCACTTTTCTAAGAGATTTACATTCCTAGCCTAAGACATCAGTTGCCTAGGGTGTTTATCATGCCATTTAGACTTACGTTTAATGCTTGTTAATCATTTTAATGCTAACACATCATTAGTTCATTAAGGTGATTAGGAAAGGGATTAATAACACACATCATGGATTAGTCTTTATTAGTGATCTAGGCATAGAGATAACTTGTTTAGTAGCTTAAATGATTGCAAGGTTGGCTATTTGAATGCCCAAATCAATGATTCCATCCCTAGGTTTCGTTTTTAGTCAATTAGTAATCTTGATTAGTAGTTAATCTCTTGTTTAGCGCTTAATTAGTGGAAATTAAGGTTTTAATTCATATAATTAGTCATGTAGTCTCTCTTTTAGCTTGTCGTTTGCTTTCATTAGTTCCTTGTCACCTAAAATTCGAATTTGGCTTAGATTAAATAGTTTCATGTATTCCTAGTGTTGTTAATCTTAACCCCTATGGATTGACATCTCAAATACTACAATGACATGAGTAGTAGAGATTAATTGAAAGAGGAAAAATCCTACTATCAACGAGCATACTAACTTGAATCTCACAAGTTAATATACACGCAATCACACAAGTCAATGGCTTCTCACCAAGGGCTTGAAATGACAAGAACACAAAAAGACACTTTTTTGTAAAAAAAAAGGAAAACTTAAAGTTTATTTGATTCAATGATGATGGGTACTTTACAATGAAAAAGACACTGGGCTTTTATAGGCTCAATATACAACGGTCCTATAGTCTAAAACAAGAAAAGAAATCACAAAATTAAATGGAAAAATAGGTGTTGGAGAATTGATGAGAAAATCCGCCAAATAAGGTAAGTTGGAGGCTCCTTGTATCTTGACAGCTTGGGGAGGAAGTGATGCGCCTTTATGAGTGTCTTCTGGACGTAAGGAGTCTTCAAAATGCAGCAAACATTGTAAAGGAGCCGTTGAGTGCGAAAATAGGTGTGAACAAAGGTGTGAACGCTCCCAAATAAGGCAAGTGAAGATTCAACTTGCTGTTTTGTGACTCTAGCTGTTTGAGGTGAATGTGGACGCCTTTCTGGATCAAAAGGAACCATCTGATGTCTCTTACAGTTTCTATATTGTTGAGATTATCTTCTAGACACCAAAGATACGTTTGAAGATTTAGAGTTACCTCGGATCTGATCAAGTGGTGGTTCTTTGATCTTCATGGTTTCTTTGACACTTTCAACTCCCTAGGAAGCTGGTTTGGTTCGTGGTTGTGCTGGCTCTCCTTGAGTTTGATTCTGATCCGAGATTATGTTCTCGTTTGGTGGAGTATTCTCATGGTCTGTTTACACCACATTTGTACATGCATTACTCTCAATACTTTTGGCAAGACTCAAGTGCGTTAAAACAGTCTTTGAATTATTAAAAACAGATTGAGGTAAATCAAAAGGAACCGTTTCATTTTCAGAGTGTGAAACAATTTCAAGTTTCTCATTGACTTGAGGATCAAGACTTAGAGGTTGAGCCATTTTCTTGTTAGCCTCTAGAATCTCTTTCTCTTTCATAGATTTAAGAAAATTGGTTATTTGTTCACTACACCTATTCACGCTGAGAGAGATATCACTTACATTCGTGGTAGCTTTCCTTGTGGGACAGAACTTGGCAGCATATCCTTGTCCTTTGCACTTGTAACAAATAAAATCAACTGATGCTTTAGGGACAGAACACTTACCTTGGTTTGGTGTGACTTGCGGTTTAGGCAAGGATGTTGAAACTGGTGCTTGTTTCACCAAGGGTTTCAGAACCTTCTTTGTGACGCAGTCGGAAAATTCTAGGATTAGCAAGCACTAAATCTAGATTGAATTCAAGTTCTCAAGCGATGAGCTTGAAAAAAAAACTCTAGAATCCACCAGATTAGAGAAAAGTTCTCTGCTTTGATGACACAAGACTGGAAATGGTCCAAGTAAAGATGCCTTTGAAATCGTTACTTAGAAGCCGAGATTGATGAATTGAGGGGTTTGATGATTGATAAACCGTGTTTGAACTCCAAACACCAAGAGTTAGACTCTAGTTCTTCAAGGGCTAATCCTCACAAGAACAACTAGATTCTACACGCCTCACAAGCTCTCTGAATCCCTCAAAAGAACTTAATAAAACGCAGGAACAACTTTGATTGCAAAGAGAGTTTTTTTTGAAACAAAAAATAAACTTTCTTGATTAATAATTTGGTGAATGAAAAGTACAAAGGAAATGAGCTTATATAGTGCTCAGAATGACAGAAAATAACGGTAACAGGTATTAAAACAAAAGCAAAGATCAAGCAGAAATGATGTTGAAATGATCTTCTAGCCGTTGTGTTTAAGGCTACTAGCCGTTTGGCCTTAAATGGGAAGATGTCTTGACTTATTCTGGTGTGGTAAGGCTCGTGTAGGCTTAAGTGGACAGAGAGGGGGTCTAATATAATGCCTTAGGTAGACATTTATACACGGTTTCCTTATATAGCTTGGCATATGATTCTCTTGGACGGTTTGGTGATTTTGGTGGATTGGATGGATCTTCCTGGTTAAATGTAGGCTGGGATTGAATGAAGGACGGTTTTTGGATCTCCTTAGCTTCCGTAGATGATGAGATTGGGTCGAATGATATGTTATTATAACATATGTTCGAACTTTCATTAAATAGCTCCTTTGGTCTCTTCTTTGGTTTAAGACCTTCTTCTTCAGGTCTGAGTTGATTCTGACTTGGTGTATCTCGGTCAGGGGGCTCTCCTGAGTATAAGGACTGGTGGCGTGTTGTCCTTAGCTTCTTAGCTTCTTCAGATGCAGCTACAAAGTCTCCTTCTCCCTCAGCTACAAGCTTAGCTCCATCATCTCTAGCTCCACGGTTCCTCTCTTTGTTAGCTCCTGATGTATAAGCATCCATTCTTATATCATACTCTCCCTCTTGAAGAGTTTTTGTCCTCAAAAATGTGAAATCTGCATCAAACAACCCTAAGTTAGTGTTTGGACAATATTTAGAGTTTAAGAGCTTACCTTGGTGATTAGCTTGTAGATGCTCAAGTAGCTGAATGAATGGAAATTTTTTGGCTTTCTCAAGATCCAGTGTGGATTTAAACTTCTGTAAGGGCGGTTTCTCCTTGTGATACATCATGTTTTCAGCCTTATACATCACGTTTTCACCAGTGTTGCTCATGCTATGTTCCTGGACTTTGATCTCTTGTTCTTTAAAACCTGCAAAACAATCTTTTGGCAAAGGCAAGTGCATTATATCTGATGGATCAAAGTTTAAGAACTCTTGAATAGCAAAATAGCTAGCCTTGTCCTTAGCTCTGTTTTGTAAAACTCTAACATTTTTCTGTGCTAAAGGAGCAAGAATAAACTTACAGTGGTTAAATGAGAAGGAATACTCATTTGTGCGCCCATTGTGTGCAACATTTATGTCATATTGCCATGGCCTTCCAAGCAGTTCATGCCCAGCTTGCATTGTGATATGTCTATATTTTGCATCATTTTAGCATCCATTTAGTGCAAGTTCCTCATCATTTAGGAGTCTAAAATAGCATCATAGTGTTACATTGCACCATTTAGAGTCCTATAGTGTTTTGCATGGTTCTTTGCATAGTTTGTTGCATTTGGAACCTTAATCAGGTGAAAAGGACGCTATGGAGATGAGGATGGAGCTGGAGAATGATGCACACCACTTGGAGGGGCAAGAAGAAGCAAAAAGGATGAAGAAGAGGATTTCTCGCAACAGATCGACGTACCAGATCGACGAAGCTCACCGATCCAGATTTCCAGGGACACGTATCGACGAAACGGATCGACGAGCCACGCCGATCCAGATTTCCAGGGGCACGGATCGATGAGATGGATCGACGTGGTCTCGTCGATCTAAAATTCCAGGGAGTCGGATCGACGTACCAGATCGACGTACCACGCCGGACCAGAAGCCAAGACTATGAGCAAGGATCGACGAAGTGGATCGATGAGTCGTCGATCCGTTTTTAAAAAGGGTCGGATCGACGACTTGGATCGATGAACTCGTCGATCCGACCCCAGACGAATTCTTTTTCTTCATTTTCATGGGTCCCCCTATAAATACTCTTTAGACCTAATTTTTCTAAACAACTTTTATTCTCTTGTTCTTAGCTTAAACTTTTAGCCACTTTGGGCAAATACTTTGTTTATGCTTTGGATTTGAGTTTAATGCAATATCTTTCTTAGATTACTTGTTTATCTTTCTCTAATTATGTTTAACCTTTCTCTAATCTTTGATTTGATGGGCTTAAACATGATTAGTGAGTAGTTTCCTTAGGAACTTAGGGATGGGTTAGATTTAGGGATTTCTATTGGTTCAAACTTGCAATCTAGGATAGATTCTTCCTAATCTCTTCTTATTAAGTAGTTCTTCATGCCAAATAGCTAACCTTTGCTATTTTGGATTATAGGCATTTCATCCACCCACCAAGTGTTTGATGAAATGCTTGAACCAACTTAATAAGAGATTTACATTTCTAGCCTAAGACATTAGATGTTTAGAGTGTTTATCATACCATTTAGACTTGTTATTAATGCTTGTTGATTATCTTAATGCTAAAACATCATTAGTTCATTAGGGTAATTAACAAAGGGATTTGAGCCACACATCATGGTCTTGTCTTGATTAAGTGTTCTAGGTATAGAGTTTGCTTGATTAGTAGCTTAAATGATTGCAAGGTTGCTCCTTTAGTTTCCCAAATCAATGATTCCATCCCTAGGTTTCGATTTAGTCAATTAATAATCTTGCTTAGTAGTAATTCTTGCTTAGTATCTTGATTAGCTTCAATTAAGGTTCAATTTCTTAGCTATTGCTTTGTAGTATCTCTTTAAGTTGTAGCTTGCTTTTATTACTTGTTTGTGACTTGCTTTTATCTATTTAGCTTAGCTTAAACTAGACTTTGTATTCTTAGTGAATCATCTCCCAAGATGGATTGATACCTCAATATATTGCAATGATATGAGCAATTGAGGAATTGCTTCCAAGAGTATAAATTCTTGTTTCAATTTGGCGCCGTTGCCATATTGGGATTGATTGATCATTAAGATTTGAGTTTTGTTTGAGACTAAGTGATCTTTTTGCTTATTGACCATCTACTTTTCTAGATTTCAGTTTCTCCTTTGAATGCATTTGAGATCACAAGGAGACAACAACTTCCAAGGCTTTCAAGACATTGATCAATTGGAAAGGGTTGCAAGGATTGCAAGAAGGGAAGCTGCAAGGTTAGAGATGTTGAGAATGGAAGAACAACAAGGAGATCAAGCTCCTCCTAGGAACATGGCGCATGCACCACCTCATAAGGGACATGAGCAAGCACCAAGGGGCAATGGAAACCCCTTACATGCGCCAAGACTAGGGAGGACTATTGGGGCTGGAGATGCTCCAAATACACATCAAAATCGCTATGGTATCAATCCTCCACCGGTTCAAAACAATACCTTTGAAGTGAAGCCAGCTTTCATCTCTATGGTTCAACAAGACAAGTTCCATGGGTTGCCAATGGAGGATCCTCTAGATCACTTGGACAATTTTGATAGAGTTTGTGGCTTATTCAAGATGAATGGTGTGAGTGAAGATGCCTTCAAGCTAAGACTATTTCCCTTCTCTCTTGGGGATAGAGCAAGGCAATGGGAGAAAACTTTGCCTCAAGGTACTATCACTACATGGGATGAGTGCAAGAAAGCTTTTCTATCCAAGTTCTTCTCCAACTCTAGGACCGCCAAGTTGAGGAATGAGATCTCTAGCTTCACTCAAAAGAACAATGAGTCCTTCAATGAAGCATGCGAAAGATTCAAGGGCTACACAATCCAATGCCCTCATCATGGCTTCACACAAGAGTCTCTACTAAGCACCATCTATAGAGGTGTTCTCCCAAAGATAAGAATGCCTCTTGATACCGCAAGCAATGGGAACTTCTTGGGCAAAGATGTTGAAGATGGATTGGAGCTTGTAGAGAATCTTGCCTTGAGTGATGGAAATTATAATGAGGACTATGATAGAGCTCCAAGGGGAGGTGATTTTGATGCTCACAAAAGGGAAATGAAGTCTCTACATGATAAGATAGACAAGCTCATGTCCTCCAACAAAAGGCATGTCCATTTTGTTGAAGAGAATGTGGAAGATTGTGATGATCAAGTTGAGTACCAAGAGGGTCAAGAGGTGGTCAATTTCGTGGGAGGCCAAGGAGGATACAACAACAACTATAACAACAACTATAAGGGGAACAACAACCTCTTTTATAGGAGTACTAATGTGGCTAACCCACAAGACCAAGTATCTCCTCAACAAGCTACTCAAGGAAAGCCTTTTGTGCCCTACAACAATCAACAAAAAGGTTATGCACCAAGGTCTAACTACCAAGGAGGAAACCACGGCAACTTTGGTGGGCAAAAGTTCAACCAAGGCAATGCTCCACCGGGTTTTAGTCAAGCTTCACAAGGTAAACCAAAAGAAAATGTTCAGCTTATGCTTCAACAAATCCTACAAGGTCAAGCCAATAGTGATGCTAATATGGGAAAGAAGATTGCTGAAATTAACACAAGGATGGATTCTTCACACAATGAGCTTGCAACTCAAATTGGAGGTCTTCAACAAAAGTTCAAGCAACTAGAGAAAGACAAGGCTTCTAGCTCCAATTCTCAAGGTACTTTACCGGGAAAGTGTGAAGCTAATCCCAAGGAGTACATCAATGCCATTACTTTGAGAAGTGGAAAGGAGTTGCCTCCAAGGTCAAGTCCTTTGATCAATGAGGACATTGAAGTTCAAGATGGGGAGGATAGCTTTGAAAAAGCTCAAGATGCTATAACTTTTGATGATGTGTATATTGCAAAGAAGAGCAAGGAAGTGGTAAAGGAAAAGCCAAAGGAGGATGTGCACAAGAAAGAGCCAAGATTTGTTCCTCCACCATACAAGCCTAAACTTCCTTTTCCCGGGAGATTTAAGAAACAATTGGTGGAGAAGTACAAGGATATGTTTGACAAGCAAATCAAGGACATTGAGCTCAAGATGCCTTTGGTGGATGCATTTATGTTGATTCCACAATATGTTAAGTTCTTGAAGGATACCGTGGCACAAAGAGCAAAGGATATCCAAGGAGTTATGCTAGTTTCTCAAGAGTGTAGTGCCATAATCCAAAGCAATGTGATACCAAAGAAGCTAGGAGACCCCGGATCTTTCACAATCCCATGCACCCTAGGTCCTCTTAGTTTTGAAAATTGCTTGTGTGATCTTGGAGCTAGCATCAACCTTATGCCCTATTCAATTGCAAAGAAGCTTGGTTTCACCAAATACAAAGAGTGTGGAATCTCCTTGATACTTGCGGATAGAAGTGTGAGGTTGCCTATTGGACTTCTTAAAGATTTGCCTATCAAGGTTAGCAACTTCATCATTCCCACAGATTTCATGGTGCTCAAGATGGATGAAGAGCCAAAGGATCCTTTGATTTTGGGAAGACC
>JAHZTW010000001.1:386169300-386273903 GCA_020283515.1 Alliaria petiolata
GGTGAGATGGATCGACGAAGGTTCGTCGAACCAAAAATCCAGGGAGTCGGATCGGTGAGATGGATCGACGAAGGTTCGTCGAACCAAAAATCCAGGGAGTCGGATCGATGAGCTAGATCGATGAAGGACGTCGATCCGTTTTTAAAAACAAAACACGGATCGACGACATGGATCGACGACCACGTCGATACGTTTTTAAAAACACAGGTTTGCTTGACTTTTCTCCCTTCCTTTGACCAGTTAAATATTGACTTTTTCCACTTGTATTGAACCGAATTTGAGGATTTAAGCCTCCTCTTCCCCGATTTCTCTCTTGTATCACGATTTTCCCAAAGCAAGAGAATTGTTTTTCACCTTTCTCTCTCAATTCTTCATCAAATTCTTTGATTCCAAGTGCTTTAATTCCGAAATTATTGGCTAATCTCTATTCCTTAGTGAATTTCGGCCATACCTTTGCAAGGAACCAAGGTTTGACTTCTAATCCTCTCTTTTAATCTTCAAGTTCTCAATAAGAATGATTTGGGAATTATGGTTGGTAGATAGGTTTTGAATGAGTTGATTGAGTTGGGTATAGTTGATTAATGTTATGGGTGATGATTGATGAAGTTTTTCAAGGAATTACATGGAAAATTTTTGGTTTTTGAACAATTTTTCTTTAGGATTTTGATGGGTTGAGAAAATTCAAATTTTAGCCTAAGTGTTGTTCAAAAACTTGGATTTTGGTTTCTTTAAACTTGATTTCCATTGTTATATAAGTAATTAAGCTAGAATCCTCTTGAATTTTAATTTATAATCAATTAGAGGAAGCTTAATTTGAATATTTCCTTGTTAAAAACTTTGTGTGGCAAGAGAAATTCTTATAATTGGATTGTTTCTTGCTCTAATTTAATTGCTATTGAGTTTTAATTCTTGAAGCTTCCATGCAATTTTTATAATTACATGCTTGTTGCTTGCAAGAATTCTAATTTCACAATATACTTACTCCTCTCCAAGATTTTCGATTTTATAGGTGATATGGGGAGAACAATGAGTGATGCTAGCAAGAAACAAGGCAAGAGGCTTGTGGAGGTAGAAGAGGATCCTGAAGAGAGTCCTCCGGTTATGAGGAAGTTGTCTAGCAAGGGAGATGTTAGTAGAGAGAAAGCCAAGCAAAAGAAGGCTGAGAAAGCTGAGGCCTCAAATCCGACTCCCTCATCGATTTACAAGTCCCTTATGAAGATGCCTTTCAAGGGGACTAAGTATCCGGATCAAGAGCTGCTTGAGGAGTTGGGTCTCTTGGAGGATGTGACTGAAATTTTAAGAAATTTGGGATGTGAAAGATGGTTCAACCGATCATACCCAAGCCACCAAGAGGAGACATGCCAATTCCTCTCATCTTTGAAAGTGACAACCTTAAGCTCAGCGGGTATTGATCCAGAAAAGGATGGGTTCGGATTCATCAAATTCCGAGTTCAAAACAAGTCATACAAGATGGGCTTCAAGAAGCTTGGTGAAGTGCTTGGTTTTGATGATGGGACAGGGCGTGGTTCGCGGTTGAATGTTCAGAAATCAGAGTTGGAGAGGCTTTGGAATTTGCTTGGTAACGAGACTTACAAGACCGGGAAGGTCAAGAGCAAGCTCATCCGCCACCCAGCGATTCGCTATGCTCATAAGATGCTAGCTCATACCTTCTTTGCTAGGAAGGAGAGTGTGGTAATGACTGCTGAAGAATGGGAGATGCTTGATGTTGGGCTTAAGGGTATAATCTGTTACCTCTACAACTATGAGATGCGAGGTGATGATACCGGGAATGGCTTAGTGCAGATTTGGGTTGCTCATGCAGCAAGTTATCACAGCAAAGCTATAGCCAAGAAGAAAGATCGACACCATCTAGCCATTGGGGGCATGATCACTCCTATTCTTGAAGAAGTGGGCATCAAATTAGGAGAACCCTCGGCTGATGAGCAATACATCGACTCCTCCTATCTCCTAAAGGGTCAGTTTTTGGTGAAAGAAGGAAAGAGCTTAAAGTACAAGTTCAATGTGGAGTTGCTAAAGGAGGCTACAATCAAGCTTCCTTGCATTCGCATCACTACACTAAGAGAGAGGGCAAATGCTGCTTTCACTCCAACGGACGAACAGCTTGAGGACATCGAGACTTTCCCTATGGCCTATTGGGACACTACTCATGAGCCATACCAAGCACCTCCAATCTATGGAAGTGAGAGGTACTTCTTTGACCCCTATGAAGGCACAACCCAAGGAGAGCCTGCACGAAAGGCTCATGAGCACATAAAGCTTCTTCAAAGGTGGAACAAATGGCAAGACAAAACCATAAGAAAGCTTGTGAAAACTGTCAAGGACATGGGGAAGCAAATCAAGTTCCTCACAGCCAAGGGTGAAGGAGTCTCATCTTCAAGGCATCAAGGAGATCAAGGTGAAGATCAAGAAGGAGATAGCCACATGGAAGAGAGGCGCCACTCCTTCCAAGGAGTCCCTAGTGAGCCAAGATGTGAAGATGAGCCACGCCCCTCCTCCCATGAGACAAGAAGGCGTGGAAAGAGAGTCATGCGATCCCCTACTCCTCAATCAAGCAATCCATCCTACTCCATGGAGTCATCCTCCTCCTCCTCCATGCGTTTTTGATTAAGGTACCATTTCAAACCATTGTAAATACCATCTTGTTTTTCTTATTTTTCATTTGCATTGTTGAAATCTTCTCCAAGCTTGGATTACACAAGAGACTGTGTAATTTAAGTTTGGGGGAGTATGGTGTATTTGATCATGTGTTTTGTGTTCTTATTTTTATTTCTCATGCATTCTTGAGTCTCATGCATACATTTATGGCATAGAAAAAAAAAACCAAAAAAAATTGAAAAATTTCGAAAATTCCAAAAACAAATAGCATGTAGTTGCATTTGCATTTGTTATATAAGTAGGATTGAGTCTAGCTTTCATATAGGTTTGCATTCATGCATAGGGGACAATGATGATTTTTTCCTTGTAAGGTGCTTAGCTCATGAATTAGTTCAAGGCCCTAGTTAGTAGTTCTTTGATGCTTGAAGTGCAAATTTTGAAAGTTAAAGTTGAACCCTACTTGGACCTCACCATTTGATATTCAAGTTTTAATTGAAGCAAGCTTTGAATAGAAACCAACTCTAATCACTTGAACCGAATTTTGACATTTAATTATCATGCCTTGCATTGAAAGTGAATTCATGGATTACATACATATTTGAGCTTTCTTACTCACTTTACCACTCTCTTGCTAGCTCAAGTAGTACTCCCACCTTACCTTACCTCTTTAAAAGCCAAATGTTCTAGTGAAATTGATTGTGAGGCCTTATTTTGATTGAACTTAGCATAAAGTGTTAGGTTTGAGACGACAAGTTTAGGCTCTCATGTAGATTCTAGTCTCACATATCGAGGCTAGCTTTAGGCATAGGAATTTGGGTTTGGGGCGCGGTATTACTTGGTGTTGTGGAATGGATTGTATGCTTGCATTTTAGCATGATGAGTTGTGGAAAGATATTAGAAAGAAAGGGAATGAAAAAGGCTTGGAAGGAAAATAAGGGAAGCATAGTTTGAAATGGTGGATCTTATGTTTGGAAATAAAAAGTATAGCTCTAAGTGTTAAAAGGATTTAGGTACCCTTAAGAAAATAAAAAGAAAATCAAAAGAGGCCAAGGGGCCAAAGAAAGAGAAAAAGGGTACCTAGGAATGAAAAGAAGAGCTAAGTTATAAATAGATCACACCATTCGCTATGAGTTGAAGGATGAAGAAGTTTCCCCTTAAGTGTTATAAGTAGAAGAAGTGGTTTGTGAAGTTCATGGGTTTGGCAAGGCACAAAGAGCCTTGAGAGAAAAGGGTAGCTTTAGAGGGTTGAGTGAGCTAAAAAAAAAAAAAATGAATGAGAGGGTTTAGGATCATTGATAGCATTTTGGGTAGATGAGAGTCTAATCTTGTATGCATCACTTGTCTTTTACCTTTAGCATTATGCATAAAGTTCAATCCTCTTTGAGTGAAAGCCCTTATGCGAATTGGAAGCCACATGAATTGAGATCATTCTTATCTCAAAGCCTTGTCCCTTAGCCAAATGAATTCACTTGCATTGCATTGTCATGATTCACGGTTTGCAACTTAATGAATGTTAAAGAGTTGGTGAAAATGAATGCTTGTGTAGGTTGAGGCTTGGGTTCACTTGAATGAGTATGGGTATGGCTAGACCTTTTGGAGTAGAAGTTTGTATTAGGGCGTCCTAGAATTGAGAATAAGGACCATTGAATTGATTCTTTTGCTAAGCACCTTTGGATTTGAGTTCCCACTTTCAAACCTCTCTCCTTAGCTTGTGTTTCATTTGCTTGTGGACAAGCAAAAGGCAAGTTTGGGGGAGTTGATATGTCTATATTTTGCATCATTTTAGCATCCATTTAGTGCAAGTTCCTCATCATTTAGGAGTCTAAAATAGCATCATAGTGTTACATTGTACCATTTAGAGTCCTAGAGTGTTTTGCATGGTTCTTTGCATAGTTTGTTGCATTTGGAACCTTAATCAGGTGAAAAGGACGCTATGGAGATGAGGATGGAGCTGGAGAATGATGCACACCACTTGGAGGGGCAAGAAGAAGCAAAAAGGATGAAGAAGAGGATTTCTCGCAACAGATCGACGTACCAGATCGACGAAGCTCACCGATCCAGATTTCCAGGGACACGTATCGACGAAACGGATCGACGAGCCACGCCGAACCAGATTTCCAGGAGCACGGATCGACGAGATGGATCGACGTGGTCTCGTCGATCTAAAATTCCAGGGAGTCGGATCGACGTACCAGATCGACGTACCACGCCGGACCAGAAGCCAAGACTTTGAGTAAGGATCGACGAAGTGGATCGATGAGTCGTCGATCCGTTTTTAAAAAGGGTCGGATCGACGACTTGGATCGATGAACTCGTCGATCCGACCCCAGACGAATTCTTTTTCTTCATTTTCATGGGTCCCCCTATAAATACTCTTTAGACCTAATTTTTCTAAACAACTTTTATTCTCTTGTTCTTAGCTTAAACTTTTAGCCACTTTGGGCAAATACTTTGTTTATGCTTTGGATTTGAGTTTAATGCAATATCTTTCTTAGATTACTTGTTTATCTTTCTCTAATTATGTTTAACCTTTCTCTAATCTTTGATTTGATGGGCTTAAACATGATTAGTGAGTAGTTTCCTTAGGAACTTAGGGATGGGTTAGATTTAGGGATTTCTATTGGTTCAAACTTGCAATCTAGGATAGATTCTTCCTAATCTCTTCTTATTAAGTAGTTCTTCATGCCAAATAGCTAACCTTTGCTATTTTGGATTATAGGCATTTCATCCACCCACCAAGTGTTTGATGAAATGCTTGAACCAACTTAATAAGAGATTTACATTTCTAGCCTAAGACATTAGATGTTTAGAGTGTTTATCATACCATTTAGACTTGTTATTAATGCTTGTTGATTATCTTAATGCTAAAACATCATTAGTTCATTAGGGTAATTAACAAAGGGATTTGAGCCACACATCATGGTCTTGTCTTGATTAAGTGTTCTAGGTATAGAGTTTGCTTGATTAGTAGCTTAAATGATTGCAAGGTTGCTCCTTTAGTTTCCCAAATCAATGATTCCATCCCTAGGTTTCGATTTAGTCAATTGATAATCTTGCTTAGTAGTAATTCTTGCTTAGTATATTGATTAGCTTCAATTAAGGTTCAATTTCTTAGCTATTGCTTTAGTAGTATCTCTTTAAGTTGTAGCTTGCTTTTATTACTTGTTTGTGACTTGCTTTTATCTATTTAGCTTAGCTTAAACTAGACTTTGTATTCTTAGTGAATCATCTGCCAAGATGGATTGATACCTCAATATATTGCAATGATATGAGCAATTGAGCAATTGCTTCCAAGAGTAAAAATTCTTGTTTCACATTGGCGCCACATCACATAAAATCTGATCCTTATATTGGCCAATGGACAGAGGGATCTCGACTTGTTTGGATTCTTTTAGCTCTTCTTTGTCATTAAGCCATTTAAGCTTGTATGGTCTTGGATGTGGTTTAGCTTTAAGCCTCAGCTTCTCTACTAAGCAAATACTAGAAATATTAGCACAAGAACCACTATCAATTATTAAATGACATACTTTGTTTTGTATATTGCATCTGGAGTGAAAGAGATTGTCTCTTTGTTCTAAGTCCTCCAAAACTGGCTGAGAGGTTAGAGCTCTTTGAATGACCAGTAACTCTCCTTCTTCGGCATATATGGTTACTTCTTCTTATGATTCTTCAGCCATATCCTCATCTTGTGAATCATATCCACCATCTGGTCTAAGTATCATGGTCCTCTTATTTGGACATTCCCTTGAAACATGACCCCTGCCTTGACATTTAAAACAGATAATGTCATGATGTCTAGTTGAATTACTAGACTTACCTTGCTCTGGGTATGGGATTTGAAACATGACTCTATTGCAAGTCATTTTCCTTTATATATGAATGGCGTGGGGGTTGGCTGCTGCTGCTGAGTTTGTTGATTCCAAGCTGCATTACTAGAACGATTTCTAGTAGTTTTCTTCTTGATTTTCTTTTCTCTTTGAACAGCTAGAGGCAAGAGTTCTGGCAGTGAGTGGTAAGGCTGCATCTCCATCTTTCTATGAATTCTGTCTTGGAGTCCATCCATGAATTGGGACATCAAAGACTCCTCTGTTTCATCTAGAGGTAGCTGACTCCTTAGAAGATCAAATTATTCATAGTATTCTTCCACACTCCTAGAACCCTGAAATAGAGATCTAAACCTTTTTAAAAATCTCTATGATAATGTGGAGGCACATACCTTCTGTTTAGCTCAATATTCATGTCACTCCATCTGGTGATTTGTGGATATCTAAGCCTCCTATTTTCAGCTACTTCTATGTCCTACCAAGCTAAAGCATGGTCAGTGAGACTAGCTATGGCGAGAGCAATCTTCTTAGGCTCTGTATAGGCATAGTATTCGAAAAGGTGCTCCATTCTTCTCTCCCATTCTAAGTATGTTGCAGGATCAAGCTTTTCAGCAAAGGTTGGGGCAAGAAGCTTCACTTCTGGTGGTAAGTGTCTATCTTCATTATAGGGTATGTTTCTCTCATTGTTCCTTCTGTTTAAAATCTCTTGAGCTTGTTGGACTAGATTTGGTGCTGGCGGTGGTGGTTGCATATCAGGAGGATCTCCTACTCTGTTTGCATCAGGAGGAACGCCATTGACATTTCTTCTTGGCAAGAGAGGTGGTGGTCTTTCTCCTTCTAGGCGGTTTAAGCGCTCATTGCTCTCAGTCCTAAAGCTGTTGAGATTCTCATTTAAGTTGGCAATGGCAGCCAATACTGCTTGCATAAGATCAACTGCTGGTGCATTGTCTCCCATGATACTTTGCAATAACTCAAACAAACAAATCAGAAAATGGGTTTAAAAGTTTAATATAATAAAAACAAGAAATAAATAATTTTTTTTTTTTAACTAACAAAATGAATGTAACGGTCAAATTGAAAGTACGAATTCAAAGAGTTACAAGTATGGCAACGGTAATAATGCTAAAAGACCAATGTGGAATGACAATTATGGAATAACAATATGTATGGTAAGGCCGCAAATGCACTTTCTTTCTATTTTTTTTTTTTTTAAATGCTAAAGAAAAACACGGTTTGACTAAAACTAAATGATGAAATGGATTCAAATGGCAAGAACCAAAATGCAGGATAAGAACACAATGAACCGAAACAAACAATCTTTTTTTTTTCAATGATGAAAGCAATGAAGAACAGAAGAACACAAATGGCAGTACTAATGCAATCAAAACACAATTTTTTGTTTTTTTAGTTTTCTGGAAATAAGAACATAAGCAAAACATAAACAATTGATTTTTTTTTTCTTTTTTTATAAGAAATAAAATTCAAACTGAATAAAACAAATGTAAAAACTTGAAAAAAGAATAGAAAACACCTGGATAAGGAGCTTTTTAGCTCTGATACCAATGACACAAGACTGGAAATGCTCCAAGTAAAGATGCCTTTGAAATCGTTACTTAGAAGCTGAGATTGATGGATGAGGGGTTTGATGATTGATAAACCGGTTTGTGTTTGAACTCCAAACACCAAGAGTTAGACTCTAGTTCTTCAAGGGCTAATCCTCACAAGAACAACTATATTCTACGCGCCTCACAAGCTCTCTGAATCCCTCAAAAGAACTTAATAAAACGCACGAACAACTTTGATTGCAAAGAGGGATTTCTTTGAAACAAAAAATAAACTTTCTTGATTAATAATTTGGTGAATGAAAAGTACAAAGGGAATGAGCTTATAT
This sequence comes from Alliaria petiolata, assembly GCA_020283515.1. Classification (NCBI taxonomy): domain Eukaryota; kingdom Viridiplantae; phylum Streptophyta; class Magnoliopsida; order Brassicales; family Brassicaceae; genus Alliaria; species Alliaria petiolata. The sequence goes on from JAHZTW010000001.1 coordinate 386,177,632, forward strand.
AGTTCTCAGAATGACAGAAAATAACGGTAACAAGTATTAAAACAAAAGCAAAGATCAAGCAGAAATGATGTTGAAATGATCTTCTAGCCGTTAGGTTTAAGGCTACTAGCCGTTTGGCCTTAAATGGGAAGATGTCTTGACTTGTTATGGTGTGGTAAGGCTCGTGTAGGCTTCAGTGGACAGAGAGGGGGTCGAATATAATGCCTTAGGTAGACATTTATACACGGTTTCCTTATATAGCTCGGCCGATGCTTCTCTTGGACGGCTTGGTGGTTTTGGTGGATTGGATGGATCTTCCTGGTTAAATGTAGGCTGGGATTGAACCAAGGACGGTTTGTGGATCTCCTTAACTTCCGTAGATGATGAGATTGGGTCGAATGATATGTTATTATAACATATGTTCGAAGTTTCCTTAAATAGCTCCTTTGGTCTCTTCTTTGGTTTAAGACCTTCTTCTTCAGGTCTGAGTTGATTCTGACTTGGTGTAGCTCGGTCAGGGGGCTCTCCTGAGTATAAGGACTGGTGGCGTGCTGTCCTTAGTTTCTTAGCTTCTTCAGATACAGCTACAAAGTCTCCTTCTCCCTCAACTACAAGCTTAGCTCCATCATCTCTAGCTCCACGGTTCCTCTCGTTGTTAGCTCCTGATGTATAAGCATCCATGCTTATATCATTTGATTAATTAGAACAATAAAATGTGTCTTACAAATAACCTAGGATCTCTCTATTTATAGATAAGAAACTCAAGCATAAAAAGAAAATATCAAAAATAAAGGAAAAACCATAAAAAAAGAAAAGTAAATAACATAATTAAGAAAAAGGAAGAATTATTAAACGATGCCTCTTGCATCAGTCTCCTCCACTTCTGAAGAACTCGACCTCGAGTTTTCTTCTGGACAAAGAACCCCATCTGCATGGTACTCATGAATGTCAGCCACGTTGAAAGTATTAGAAATGTTCATGTGCTCTGGGAGAGCCACAACGTAAGCATGGTCATTGATCTTTCGCGACACTTTGAATAGACCATATTTGCGAGGTTGCAACTAGCTATATGTGCCAACTGTGAACCTTTCTTTACGAAGAAACACCATCAACTCCTTTGAAAACTTTGACTCTCCTTTGCTTGTCTGCAGCAACCTTGTTCTTTTGATCAGTAGCCTCTAACTTGGCCTTGACAACTCACTTAGTAGCTACAATCTCATCTGCCATAGTCTCAGCCGATGCACTAACTCCAAGAGCCTTAGGCAACTTAACCAAATAAACCACATGTTTAGGAATAGAAGTATACACAGAGAAAAAGGGGATATCCCAGTAGCTGAGTGCATTGCGCTGTTGTAAGCAAATTCCACCCGAGGTAAAGCTAAGTCCCACTGCTTCGGCTTATCACCACAAATACTTCGAATTATATTCCCCAAAGTTCGGTTAGTTATTTCAGTTTGCCCATCAGTCTGCGGATGAGCTGTGGAACTCTTGTTCAATGTTGTTCCAAACATCCGCCAAAGAGTAATCCAAAAGTGACTAAGAAACTTTGTATCTCTATCTGAAGTTATTAATTTAGGAACCCCATGGAGAAGCACAACTTCTCTGAAGAACAATTTGGCTATATTGGACGCATCAGCAGTCTTCTTGCACGCAATAAAATGCGTCATTTTGGAGAATCTGTCAACTACTACAAACACAGAGTCCACTCCTCGTTATGTACGAGGTAGTCCAAACACAAAATCCATGGACAAATTTTTTCCAAATATCTTCAGGAATAGGTAAAGGCATATAAAGACCAATATTTTGAGATTGACCTTTAGAAGTCTGACATGTATAACACCTTTTGACAATAGCACCAATGTCTCTCCTTAAGTGCGGCCAAAATACCTTTCCTCCAAGCTAGCAATGATTATGTCTCTTCCCAAATGACCACTAAGACCACCACCATGCAAATCTTGAATCAACTTCTCCCTTAACGACGAGCAAGGGATCCACAATCGATTTTTTTTGAAAAGGTAGCCATCTTAGATATGAAAATCTGTAGAAGGATGCTTCTCGTTGCACTTGACCCATAACTCCTTGAATTCAGCATCACTTTCATACAATTCCTTCATGAACTGAAAGCCCATAACCTCTTGTGCTAAACTAATTAGCAATGATACCCTTCTACTCAAAGCATCTGCTACTTTATTAAGCACACTTGAGTTATGCTGAATTATGAAAGGAAATTTCTTCAAAACTTACCCAACTAGCATGCATTTTGTTTATCACTTTCTGGTTGTGAAGAATCTTCAAATCTTGGTGGTCAGTGAACAAACCAAACTCCCTTTGAATAAGATAATGCTCCCACTGTCTAAGAGCTCTAAATACTGCATAAAATTCTTGATCATAGGTGCTCTACTTTTGCTGAGCTTCACTCAACTTCTCGCTGAAAGATACCACTGGTCTTTTCTCTTGGGACAGAACAACTCCTATTTCTACTCCACTAGCATCACATTCAATTTGGAACACTTTATCAAAATCAGGTAATGGTAGAACTGGTGCGGTACAAAGCTTTTCCTTTATTAAAGCAAAACTTCTCTCTTGCTCAATACTCCCAATGAAACTTTCCTTTCTTCAAGCATTCAGTAATAGGAGAAGTAATAGTACTGAAATCTCTGATGAATCTCCTATAGAAAGTAGACAGACCATAAAGCTGCGTACCTCAGTGACTGATTTAGGGGCAGCCCAATCCCTTATAGCACTCACTTTATCCTCATCAACCTGAATCCCTTTTTCACCAACAACAAATCCTAGAAATACCAACTTATTGGTGCAGAATGTACATTTTTCAAGTTAATGTACAATTGGTTTTCCTGTAGAACCTGCAAAACCTGATTCAAATGTTCCAAATGCTCTTCTTTGGTCTTGATGTAAATCAAAATATCATCAAAGTAAACCACAACAAAAGAACCAGAGAAAGGACGAAGGATTTGGTTCATCAATCTCATGAAAGTACTAGGAGCATTTGATAACCCAAAAGGCATCACCAACCATTCATATAATCCATCTTTGCTCTTAAAAGATGTCTTCCTTTCATCTCCAGGTCTAATTTGAATTTGATGGTATCCGCTGCAAAGATCTATCTTGGAAAAGACCTTAGAACTAGTTAACTCGTCAAGCATATCTTCTAATCAGGGAATTAGGAAGCGATACTTGATAGTTATCTTGTTGATGGATCTGCTATCGACACACATTCACCATTGGTTACCCTTCTTAGGAACAAGGGTACCAGATGATGTAGGAACAAGGGGATGGAGTATGGTGAATCACTAGCTGGCCGTACGACACTCTCTAGAGAATCAATAGAGATGGTCTGATGAATAGAGGTGATTGACTCGCTCAATCGATGGGGGGGGGGGGTGTTGAATGAATCCACACTCAACACACGAGCATACTAACTTGAATCTCATAAGATAATATACACGCAACTACACAAGTCAATGGCTTCTCACCAAGGGCTTGAAATGACAAGAACACAAAAGACACTTTTGTAAAAAATAGACACTTAAAGTTTATTTGATTCAATGATGATGGGTACTTTACAATGAAAACGACACTGGGCTTTTATAGGCTCAATATACAACGGTCCTATAGTCTTAAAAAAAAAATCACAAAATTAAATAGAAAAGTAGTTGTTGGAGAATTGATGAGAAAATCAAGTTTGAGGCTCCTTGTATCTTGACAGCTTGGGGAGGAAGTGATGCGCCTTTATGAGTGTCTTATGGACGTGAAGACTCTTCAAAATGCAGCAAACATTGTAAAGGAGCCGTTGAGTGTGAACATAGGTGTGAACAAAGGTGTGAACGCTACCAAATAAGGCAAGGGAAGCTTCGACTTGCTGTTTTGTGACTCTAGCTGGTTGGGGTGAATGTGGACGCCTTCTTGGATCAAAAAAGAACCATCTGATGTCTCTTACAGCTCCTATATTGTTGAGATTATCTCCTGGATGCCAAATATACGTTTGAAGTCTTCTAAACCCGGAAAGTTCCATATAAGACAAGCCGAGGGTCCTCTCTTTCAAAAGTTGAATACCTTTTACGTCAGAACCGGGCTTGGTATGAATCCAAATCTCTGAGTTTCCATTTCTATTCAAGATTACAGACTAAGTCTGTTTGTAACTTAATTCCTTCTGGTTCAGTCGGAATCTTCCAAATAGTTTGTGTATGTCCAAATCAGGTAAGCTCGGGATCACCCGATTTGAAAACTGAATAACTCCTTGGTCTGAACTCTTATTTGGGGCGATTACAATTCTCTGTGAATCTCTGAAGAGTCAAGCTTCTGGAACAAGTCAATTTGTTGCTTAACTCTTCCCGGTTGCTTTGGTATGCTCCTTGAAAGGTGCATGTGTCCTGGTCGGTTTCTTTGTGGCTCGGGTGGTAAGTTTGATGGAGCTCCGGTTCAGCTGCTGGTTTGATGGCCTCATTAGTAAAGAAGAAGAACATATAAAAAGGGAGAAGAAGAAGAAGAAGAAGAAGAAGAAGAAGAAGAAGAAGAAGAAGGGAGAACAACGGAGAACAATGGAGAATAAGAAGTAGAAGAAGAAAAACGGATAAGAAGAAGAAGGAAGAAGATGAAGAACGGAGATGAAAAAGGGAGAAGAAGAAGATGGAGAACAGAGATAAGAAAGGGAGAAGAAGAACAACAACAAAAAAGAAGAACTAAGACGAAGAGAAGAACATAGACATAGACGAAGAAGAAGAAGAAGAAGAACGCAGAAGAAGAAGAAGAAGAACGTAAGAAGGAAAAGGAGAAGAAGAAGAAGAATAAGGGTGTCCATGACGACAACAATGGCAGTGGTGACGGTGAAAAAGAATAGTGAAAGATAGTGAAGGTGGAGCTAGAGGGTAATGATGAAGTCTGTACTTTTAGTACAATAAATATTTGTTTGGTCTTCCGTAAAATTCATAATTTGGTTTTTTATGGTTTTATTTATTGTTATTTTACCAATATTTTTAAATCTGACCCGAGATAACGAACCGCAACATCTTCCGGGTCATCGGATTTTCCGAAGAATCTGGATTGATAATGGTTGATCGCGGATCAATATATTAATATCTATTTTAATTTTCTTAAATATAATATCAATTTCCTTTAAATATATAAATAAAATATGCTTAATATAATAGTAACCAAAGTTTTTTAATAAAAAAAAAGATTTATAGTTTTTTATTGACAATATATTTACGTAATTGAACAAAAAACAAATAGATAAAAACAATATTTTATCTATCAAACAAGATACGTTTTTGTTTCTTTAGTTTGACACTGAAGAAAAAAAAAACAATTCATGTTTGCATTTGAAAAACATATCCCACATCTTATTTAGAAGAAAACAAATACATAAATTGTTACAATAAATAGCAGCAACATCAGGTTTTACAATAAATAGCAGCAACATATCCCACATCTTATTTAAAATCTTCATTTGTGAGTTGGAGTTGAGTCGGTCTGCCGGTTTAACCATCGTAGTCAAAAATTTTTTGGTTTTATCCGAATTTTTAATAATCTAAATCCAAACCGAAAAAACTATCGGATCGTGGTTAAACCGGTTCATCCGACCAGTCTGGTCCAGGTGTCAAAACAATGTATTTTACTTTTACTTTTTTATGAATATTGACTAAAATAAGAAGCAATTTTATCCATTCTTCTAATTAAAAATATGATTAGGATAAAAAAGTAAGAAGAATGGAGAATAAGAACAGAGAAAAACGGAGAAGAAGAAGAAGAAGAACGGAGAAGAAAAGAAAAGAAGAAGAAGAATGGAGAAGAAAATCAAAGTACAACAGAGAAAAAGAAGAACAAGAACAAGAAAGGAGAAAAAAAAGAAGAAGTGTGTCCATGACGACTACGAACAAAAATAGTTAAGGTAGAGTTAGAGAGTAGTGATGGTGTACGTGTTTTTAGTATAACAAATATTTGTTGAGAGAGTTACAAATTAAGGCACTTTAGAGATATTGGTTACAGATTAAGGCACTTTGGTGTATGAAGACACTTCCAACATGCGAAATGACACACGTAGCCTTCTTTTTTATGTTGTCTGTTTTTACTAAACATCTTGTAAAAAACACAAAAACAAATTTTTTTACGCTTAGTAAGAAACCGAAACGTTATCCTTTGTTGACGGCGACATCTGAGTTCTCTGTCTCATCACCGATCAATTCTGCAACCCTAAATCCGGTCGTAGAAAACGTCGACGAATCCCTACGAGTTCGAGTTTAGTATCTCCAAATCTCCCACTAGGTCAACTGCACTCACTCCCATTTCCGTCAGACCATCGAAATCTCAGCCATAAATTATGTCTTCTTCTCGAAAGGATTTTCAGACTCTTTACACTGATTCGCCCAATCTGTAGATGCAGCTCGGCCCTAAGTATGTCAGGTAACTCCTTATTGCAAACCCCTTTAGGTTTAATTTCTGTCCTTTATCCATGATTGGTTATTTTCAACTGAACCTAAAATCTTTGATGTCTACTCTTTAATTTCGCATCCACGAAAGAGATCTAGATGTCTTGGACAACCTAACATATACTGTGGATGTAGATCTAGATTTAAATGTCCATCCTCACCATCCACATCTCAGAGTTAGTAGTCCTTGCAGTTGTTAGCCGCCACAACATTCTAGTAATCCACATAAATGCGTCCACGCACCATACGTTTGACGTCCATATGTTTCCTGTCCACAGTGTAGTGGTCGTCCATTCTACCTAGCCATCCAAATCCATTCATCCACCATAGGATTCATTTATGTTATCACCCAATAGTAGGTGTCCATTGGCCGTGTACATTCGATGTGTCGTCGATACGTTTACTGTCGGCCATTGTAGTTTGCGTCCATTTATTTATCCAGCGAATTTCCTCCACCCACATTAGAGCATCCACGCATTGCCTTGTCGACCTTAGCGTACATCTATTTCATCATTCATGACAAGTTGTCCATTTGGCTTTGTACTTGTGTTCTTATCCATTAGTGGCGTCCATATAATGTATGTCCACAGTGTATTGACTGTCCCTTTAATTATCCATCCAAGTGCATTCATCCATCTGTTTGTCTTAGTTAACTCATTCACAACTAATCTCGTTAGAACATAGCATACTCATCCATCTTCATCCACCATCAAACTGATCGCCGTGGCTCACTCATTATACTCGTCCCTATTGTTCACCTGTTATATACTCATTCATTTGTTAGTATCCCTTTCAGTAGCACGCTAATGTTATATACTTCCCCGTTCAGGCCCAGAAGCAGAAATACAAAAATGGAACCAGACGGCGAGGAGCAGAGAAAGAGGCCACCGCCGTAGCCTGGGCATCGTCGATGACGTGTGAGAGAGAAAGAGAGAGAAAATCGCCAAATCAAAAACAAGACGGAGGTTTTACTTTTGTTGTTGTTTAAAAAACAAAAAAAAAACACGATTATAGTGTTTGTTTGGACTTCGAAGGAGGAGAAGAAGAGATGTGTTTTGATCAATTTGAATTAATTTAAGAGACATTTACAAATTAAGGTAAATTACTTTCCTCTGGAAAGTACACAATCCACTAATCAACGTTCATTCTAAATGTTTTTTCCATGAAATCTCATTTTCCATTCAAATACCCAGCTCAAAATGCTCATGGCAAATGAACAGTACATTTGAAATCAGCTCAAAATGCTCATGGTGAATCCCCAATCATCCCAAAAAGCAATTGCACTTACGTGCATATCTAAATTACTTCCCACAGTATCATATGGACAATCATCTGGAAAATCCTCTATAAAGTACACAATCCACTAATCACGTCCATTATACAGTTTTTCCATTAAAATACCGAACTCGTACCCATCCAATCACTCATGTACATACAAGTTGTCCATGTCTGAGAATTTCATGCCCGTCCACCACGATTACTCGTTCGATAACCTATTCACCTTCTTCTCAAATGACTACATCCCCTTCTTCGTCACCAGCAAGTGTTTCAGCATAAATCCTTCACAGTAACTACGAACGGAATCAAACACCGACACATGGGGTTAATCTCGTCCCTAAGTCCTTCAGAGTAACTAACGACGCCCCTTCGAGTAAGATCCACGGTAAGGCGCAGTAACACAACAGTAGCTAAAATACGTATTACTTTCGTTAAGGGCAATAAGGTCATCTCAAACGCTAATAGTACACCCAAAGTGCCTCATACTTCATTGTTACTGCATTGGGATGGACGGTAATATTCTCCGATATTAATCATCCATAGTGAAGCGTACACCACTGAATCGTCCAGAAGTAGGAGCCTACAAACTATTTGTCCATAGTGAAGGGTACACTACTGAATCGTCCATGTGTGGCCGACCATAAGTTTGGGGTCGAGTAGGGAACATACATAATGTGTCATCCATGGGCGGCGATCCATTAGTCGATGGACGAGTGTGTAAAGTACGGATGGCTCGGCAAGACGAGCAGACATAAGTGGACGTCCATTGGTGTCCATCCATAAATTTCTAGGTATAAACGGCTATTTGTACACATGTAACCATCCATCAATTGAAATAGGGGAGACGATCATGTGTGGAACGGATATAATGCGTCGTCCAATGAAAGGTCGTCCATACGTCAGTGATCTAATGTGTGGAGGACGGGTGGTTCGAGAAGTCGAACCGGCATAAGTAGACGTCCTTGGTGTCTATCCATAGTCGGATCGCCAAATATGAGTGGGTGGTAGATCAATAAATGTCTCGGTGGCGACGACTATTTGTACACAAATAACCATCCACTAACTGGACTAGAGGGACGATCATGTTTAGAACGGATATAAGGTTTCGTCCATGAATATCTATCCATAAGTAAGTGGACGACTGTGTAGAGGACGGGTGGTTCTGCAAGTCGAGCAGGCATAAGTGCACGTCCATTGGTGTCCATCCATATCAGATCATCATATATGGATGGGTGGTAGAACCGTAAATGTCTTGGTAGGTACGGCTACTTGTACACATGTAACCATTCATCAATTGAACAAGAGTTCACGATCGTGTTTAGAATGCATATAATGTGACGTCCATGGGTTGCCATCCATAAGCTGGAATTCAGATCGACTGCATATTGGCACTCGTTTTGCCTCTGTAATCCAATCAATTATGTCATGCAATCAACTATGTCGCGCATCCACATTAGTTTGAAAGAGGTCTGTCCACGCATCTTTCTTACGAACACTATTCACAGTGGATCGATTACACAAATATTTACGATTACCTTGTCCACTAATTCGCATCCACAATTGGACTGCATGTCCCCTCTCATATGTTCTCTTTAACACCATCCACTCAAACAGTTTGTCCACGCATGATGCTTATGAAATCTCAATCAACAGAAACCTAAATCTCTGTGAAATCGCGGATATGGTGATTGTCGATTATTCTTTGTAATAACAACCGGCTTCGTCGACATCGTTTATGGCGGCCGTTCACATGATAAAATCGCCGGTGTCTACACAAATATTTCTTACTCACAGCTATCGAGAATCGTTTTCTCGTCCGTATACAACTTTTATGTTCTTGTCGATGAAGCCAAATTCAGTCAAGTATTACAATTTTGCAGGTGAAATTTGCATCCCTCCCGGTGAGCAGAAGTAGTGGAAGAAATATCCGAGCTCCCCACGATGTTGTCGTGACAATCGGGTTTATAAAAAAAGATTCACTATACGACGCCGCCGGTTACTGAAATTATTCATGATTTTTACTACATTCACCGTCAATTCACATTAAGGATATATTAGTCTTCCCATGTGATGAAAAGAAGAAGGAAGTGCCTCTATATTGGTAAGTGACTTATTTTGATATTATGAATCTTATAAGTGACTTATTTAGTAATATTCTCATATTTGTTTGGTCTTTTGTAAAACTCATAATTTTTTTTTAATAGTTTTCTTTATTTATTGTTATTTTATTTTTAATTATTTTATCAATATTGACTTAAATAAGGAGGCATCTTCTACATTCTTCTAACTAAAAATTTAATATAATATTAAAAACATATATTTTCTATAAAATCAATAACATATTATATTTTTAATAAAAATTCATGTGTTTACAATACAACATATTTAAATCAATAACATGTAATTTATATTGTTTTATTTTCAACTTCACATTTGATTACTCATAAAATTTAATTACAATCCTCATATAACACAAAACAATATGTAATTCATATAACCCTACAAAACAAATTTAAAACCTCATTTTATATTATATTAATATATTTTATAGATTAAAAAAAAATCTTTAAAAATAATTACCCTGATATCAATCAATCTGATATCTCGCTCTACTGGGTCCTCTCCTCTCTCTATATATAGCCGTTACTCTAATTTCACAATTTTTTTCATTCCCAACAACACCTACAAACATTTTTCACAATTTTCTGCTCCGAAAGTTGGAATCTATCTTTTTCTTTTTTTCTTGTTTTCTTATTTGCTTTTTACAATATAAAAAGAAAAGCAAATTGGTGAGAGCGAGAGACGGTGTATGATGCACTACACACGCATCTCACCAGTTTTATTGCCTTCTCCGCCACCCACCGTCACCACAGCCGCCGAATTCGGTGGCGGAGGAACGATGTTAGCTACCCTTTTCATGGCCCTCCTCCTCCCCTGCGTCGGCATGTGCATTGTTTTCCTCATCTATCTCTTCCTCTTGTGGTGCTCCACACGTCGTCGTATTGAGCGTCTTAGATTTGCTGAACCGCTTAAGCCGGTCACCGGTAAAGAACTCTCTGTGTTGGAGCTCGAAAAGCTCCCAAAACTCACTGGAAAAGAGCTTGCCAAAACTGCTGTGTGACTATCCCTTCTCTGTGGATTTGATCCCTAAGTACTACAACTGATCTCTTAATTTGAGAGAGTTGCTTTAGGGTAAATTTGACCCATATCAAATTTTGGCGCCGTTGCCGGGGAAGGAGATTAGTTGCCTACAGATTTCTAGTATTAGAATTTTGTCTAGGTTTTTATTTTTGTTTTTGTTACTGATTATTTTCTCATCTTTGGTTTCAGGTGCATGCCCAGTACCAGAAGCAACAAGGAAGAGGAACTAGTCGCATTGAACCAGGAGCTCGGTCGTTTGGAACGCGAGAACCGAGCATCTGCCCGAGCGTCGATCGACACATCTAGTATCGATCGACACCATCCCTCAGCGTCGATCGACACAACAAGCATCGATCGACACCGTACGCAGTCTAAGATGGAACGTCTGGTTCTGGTACGCGACGCGGATGGAAACTTCGCAGACCTGGAGGGCAACAGAAGGAACGCCCAAGGACAACGACTTGATGAGGCTGGCGCCGTCATCATAGAACAAGCGATGCAAATCGCACCTGTAGAAGCTGGACATGGAAGAACATTAGGCGAGTACAACCGCCCAGACCAGTTCTATGCTAATAGAGCTGCGATCCGTCCTCCTGCATTCCAAAGGAATGACTTCGAGCTGAAGCCTGCCTACTTCCAACTCGTAGCTCAGAATCCTTTCCATGGTCTACCCAACGAGCACCCGATGGATCATATCGAGAGATTCAAAAACTTGGCATCAAGCATCAAGGCTAATGGAGTGACCTATGATTATCTATTCTGCAAGCTTTTCTCTTACTCGCTTGCAGGAGACGCATCATATTGGCTGAAGCAGTTGCCACCGGGATCCTTGACCACATGGGAAGACACAAAGAATGCATTCTTATGCAATTTCTTTGATGATGCGAGATCAGAGGAGCTGAGAATGAAGATCACTACATTCTCTCAAGGACCTACTGAGGCATTCAAAGCTTCTTGGGTGAGGTTCAGATCGTACCAGAGGGACTGCCCACATCATGGTTTCAGCGAGCCGCAACTCATCGGAATCTTCTATCGCGGGATTGACTGGAGGTACCAGATGGCTTTAGACGCAGCAAGCATTGGCAACTTCAACACCAGACGCCCAGAAGACGCATTGGTGCTTATAGAGAATTTGGCCTCTAGTAACAGCACCAAGAACGCAGACTTCGAGAGAAGGCAAAACGCAGGAGTAGCTGGAGGAAACCAAATTGCTGAAGTCAACAAGAAGCTAGACATCTTGATGGGAAAGAAGCAGGTCCATTTTGTTAATGAAGTAGAGACCTTTGAGCGAGAGCAAGAAGAGGTCAACTACATCAAGGCTATGGTTCTTCCTACCAGAAGCCTTTTCAGAGCAACAACTTCCAAAGAACTTATGGTTCTTCTTCCTACCAGAAGCCTCCTCCACAAGACAACAAAATGGAGTCCATGCTAGAGCAGATCTTGGAAGGCCAACAGAAGATGACAGTGGATTTCAACGGGAAAATCGACGACCTATACACCGATCTGAATGGAAAGATTGAGAGCATACACTCTCACATGAAGAAGCTGGATGTACAAGTTGCTCAAACCGCAGAAGCTGTTCATAGGCAAGAAGGATTTCTTCCTGGGAAGACTGATACAAATCCCAGACGCCATGTGAATGCCATCACGACAGGGAGCAGAAGCAAGCTGGAACCAGAGGAGAAGGAGAATCTGAGTGATGAAGACCTTGTGGAGCTGGAGGAAATTGAAGAACAAGCTCCATACTTCCCTGCGAATCCAGTGTCGATCGACACAGAGGAGTGTCGATCGACACCCGAAGAACATAGCGAAGTCGAGAGCTCGAGCCCGTGTGTCGATCGACACAAGGCGTGTGTGGATCGACACCATGCCCAGACTTCACCAAATCGCACTGAACCTTCAAAACTCGAAGATGAAAGAGTGTATAAGCCTAAGATACCCTACCCCAGAAGATCTAAACAGGAGAGAGAAGAAGCCAGATGCAAGGAGATGATGAGTAAGCTGATGGTTGAGCTACCCCTAGTTGATGTAGTCCAACTTTCACCTGCATTAAGAAGATATGTCAAGAGAATGGTTGCAAACGGTGTGAGTCCTGAAGAAGGAGCATTGCTTACCAGAGACATAAATGCAATTCTCTTGAACATAGTTCCAAGAAAGAAGAAGAAGAAGTGGGTTTCTGAACAAGTCAGTGCTGTGATGCAGAGGAGAATTCCAGAGAAGTTACCTGATCCAGGAAACTTTGTGCTAGATTGCTCAATCTCAACAGGACGGTTTCCGCGTTCTCTCTGCGATCTAGGCTCAAGTATTAACTTGATACCATACTCAGTTGCTGTGAGACTTGGAATGACTGATTTCAAGCCAAGCAGAATCTCTCTAATCCTAGCTGATCGATCAAATAGAATCCCAGAAGGTGTTCTAGAAGATGTTTCCCTGAAGATTGAAGGCTGCATAATTCCCACAGACTTTGTGGTTTTGAAGTATGATGAAGAGCCTGCAGACCCTCTTATTTTGGGAAGATCATTCTTGGCTTCAGCGGGTGCCATCATTGATGTGAGAAAATGGAAAATGGAGCTTGATTTGGGTGATGTTGTCATGAATTTTGACATGGACAAGTTAAGAGGACCTTCCACCATCGATGGTCAATCTTTTTCAGTAGAATTGTCCATGGATCAAGACCCAATCAAGGAGCTTTCAGATGATTCTACTATTGGGTGTGAAAGGAGCTGGATTCTAAAGAGCAAGTGCACAAACTGGTTGTTCAAGAGGCATTGGCTGAAAACTCTAAGGAAGTTGTGGAGCTTGAAGATTGGAGTGGGAACAGTCATATCTTCAGTACTTTGAGCGAAATTGAAAGTCTAACCAGTGCTAAGTTGATGGAGGAAGACGTCTTCACCATAGAAGCAAGGATTGCAGAGCTGAGTTGCAGAAAAATTGCAGAGATTCGAGCTGCAGAAAGAGTGTCGATCGACACCACCTGTGTCGATCGACACCCTTCGCGGATCACACCAGAAGCTGTCTCCAATGCTGCAACTCCATCACAAGTGGTCAAACAGACTTCGAATGAAGCAAAGGTATGCATTCCCTGGAATCAATTCCAAACCTCCTGATCTTGTCAATAAAAGCAAAGGTATGCATTCCCTGGGGACAGTGTTGTTTAAGTCTGGGGGAGGTAATTACTGACTTTGTGTTTTGTTTTGAGAGTCAGTTGAGTCTTGAGTCAAAAGTTTTCAAAATTTGTTTTATTGAGTCAAAAATCAGTTGGAATTTTCGGTTTTTCTAGAAACTAACCACAGGAAGTTGACACTTGAAGAACCATTGCTATAAGAGTTGATTGCAGGACTTACTAAGTAGAAAGCTGCAAGTGGAATCAGTCTAACAGGGCGAATTCAGATCCCCTTATAAGAACTAGGTATGCACAGAACTTGATTCCTCTTTCAGTCCGAACAGATAGGCAATTGCAGACTCTCCTTGATCTTCCCTTAAGAGAAAAGAAAAGAAAGAAAAAGAGTCTAAGTCTGGAATAGTGCCTTTGTCATGAGCCTGTCTCCTCACAAGGAAAAATATTAGTGATGCTCTTGAACACGTCTCCTCACAAGGAACACAAGTAGAGAGTAGCACTATTCTAGAGATCCCAAAAAAAAAGAATAAGAAAAGTCAATGAAAAGATCTTAGAACACCCTGAAATGGGCAGAAGTTGACTAAGGGAAGAGAAAATAGGGGAGTTGTATGAGAATATCTTGTTTTGGTACTAAGGAAAGGAAAAGAATCAGAAAAGTTCTATGGCGTTACCAATGTTAGAGTTCGAAATTTATATCAAGGAAAGGATCTGGATTTGAACTGGGAGATTGCTAAGCTTGTGGTAAGTACATTGAACATTTCCTAAGGTTGGCTCTAATATCATGTGGATTTAAGAAGTGTTAATCACTGTGGCGTTTTAAAGAAGTACTCGGAAGTTTCTGTTTTCAAACTTCTACTTCAGTCTAAGTTTCTGTTTTTGCTTGAGGGCAAGCAAAGGCTAAGTCTGGGGGAGTTGATATATCATGGTTTTTACCCGTTTTTTGACCATGATATAAGTGATTTTATAGAGTCTTTTGGTATTTTTAGAGTCCTATTAGAGTCTTTACAGGTTCAGGTACGTTTTGAGCATAATTGGAGATTTTGGAGCATTTTGGAGCATTGTGGAAGAAGCTGCTGAAAAGATGAAGTTGTGATGAACAGTGTCGATGAACAGTGTCGATCGACACCAAGTTTTCCAGTTTCCAGAATCGAGAAGTTTCCATATTTTGAAGAAAAGGAAATCTCCAAAACTTTTCCTAATCTTCCAAGGAATTGAAGATTCGTACCTAGGCCTATAAATATAGTTTTTCAGCCATTGTTTAGGCATATTCTCATACTTTAAGAACAATAGAAGTTTAGGTTTTTAGAGAGAAGAATTTGTCTCCTTCAGAGCAAATTTGGAACTCATTTATTTCTATTGAATTCTTTTATGCTTTCTATTCAAGTTATGATTTGTGTTTCATTAATCATGTCTGAGTAGTCTGCTTGTTAGGTTTAGGGTTTTTCAAAGGTGATCAATGAATTGTTAGGTCAAATTATATTGTTAGGATAAAATCATTAGAGTTCTTCATCTGGATTTATGTTTAATGCTTATTCTAGCTTCGCGACCTAGAATCTGATCTTAGGTTAATTAATAGATGCGAGAGTATTATTGATTGCCTGAACTAATGTTAGATGAGCAAAATACCTATTCGCAAAGAGATTTGGTTTAGGATTTTGTGAACAATTGAACCTGATATTAATGCTTGTCTGAATTGTTTGAATTCGCAAAGAGATTTTGTTTTCAGGAATTTAGGCATAGATAATCTTCGCAGCGAGAGTTGGTTGATTTTACATTAGTGTTTCAAGTTCAAGAACAGTGCTTAATATTTCCTAACATCCTGTCTAGACCTGCAATTTAGATCACCTGAGAATTTCCCTGAACCTAGCGTTTTGTCTCCTGAAGTTTACATCGTTTTTAATCGCTTCCTTACTTTTATTAATCTTCCTAGCTTAATTCGAATTTAGGAAACTGCTGTGTGACTATCCCTTCTCTGTGGATTCGATCCCTAAGTACTACAATTGATCTCTTAATTTGAGAGAGTTGCTTTAGGGTAAATTTGACCCATATCAATCAACTCCCCCAGACTTAGTCTTTTGGTTGTCCTCAAGCAAAATACTAAGAATAGAGTCGAGGTTTGAAAACAGAAACTCACAATATCTCTAGAACACCAATCTGACCAACACTCTTGAATCAACTTACCACATAGCCAACATTAGATAGTACTTCAGTATACTTACCAGTAGCTTAGCAATCTCCCAAATACGGTTCAAACACCTTAGAGAAATTCGAAACCTCCATTGTTGACCCCTTTAATCAATTAAGCGTGCGGTCTCATCGAGGGAGTATCGATCAAAGAACTTATAGATTCTTTCCCTTCCAAGCTTTTGAACACACAGAAAGTAATTGCACAATCTCTCTTATTTTTTCTTCCCTTAGTCGAAATCTCCCTACTTTTCTAGGGTATCATTTTATTTTATTTTTTATCGACTAGCCTTCTTTTTCTATTCTACAGATCAAGAACGATGCTACTCAGTTTCATGAGTGTAAGCTCGCCTTCATAGTCCTTTTTATGGAACTCAGACTGTCGTTCTTAACCCTAGACTTCTTTATTTCTTTTTTTTTCTTTTAGGGAAGATCAAAGAGAGACTGTGGCAAAACTTATCTTTAAAGTGCTGGAAGAGGAATCAGGTTCAATGTATACCAAGCCCTTTGATCAGTTCATAATTAATTATATGGCAAAAATATTTTACGCATCAATTTATTTATTTTCTCCAAAAACAACCTCCTCAATTTATCAAGCTGTGCTCATAAAGTCAGCAGTGTCCGTGCTTGTGAATTGAATAGGTGAAAACCCCGCATGGATGAAATAGATACAAGGGGTAACATTTTTCATTCACCGATTTCCAATCACAAGAATGTGATCTTACTCAAGAGTCAAATCAAAATTTTGCATCTTCTAACAAGTTTGATGAATATCGTTTAATATGCGCCTCGGAGAGGATGTACAGATCCCCTTTAATTTTTCTTTAGGTGTATGGTCTAATATTTGTTTATAATATTCTACATAGTGAATTCGAATTACAATCGTATGTGAAAATTGATCCAAAATTTTTTTATAAATTGAAATTAATTAAAACTAAATAAGGATAGAGATAAAACTCATTTATTAAACTTCAAAAATTCTAAATTAAAAAAAAAATATATATATATATATAAGCTATAAATACGACTGTTTAACTTTATGAAGTTTGTGGGAATGGAACAAGTTGTAGAGGAACACGGAAAGACTCTTACCGTCTTCATTCTTTTCACATTCCGTCCATGTGAGTTTTAGTTTATTTTAAAAATAATTTAAACTTGTAATACCTATTAAATTTAGACTAAACTTCCTTATAGAATCAAATCACACTTAATGCATCACCATTTTTGCTTTTCCATGGCACAAAAAAATTATTTGCACACAAAAATTATATACTCTTTTAATATAAATATATAATGGTTGAATATATCAAATTATAATTAATTTTGATTGTTGTGAGCATAAAAGGTTTGAGAAAAAAACTTGTGCGTATGCGCGGGTATTTGAAAGAATATATAGAAAAAAAAACTTGTGCGTATGCGCGGGTATTCCCCTAGTTCTTAGTAATGAACACATTAAAAAGAAAAAAAGAACTCAGGCAACATACAACATACATAGTTTTATGTCATCAAGGTAATTGAATAAAAACACGGGTGTTAATTAAAGGTTAATTCTAAAAAATATCACAAAATAAGTTTTTATTTTACAAATATCATCACTAGTTTTATTTTCCAAAAATATTACAAAAAATTGATTCTTTTTAAAGATACCACAAAACTAAAACTAAACTTTAAACTCTCAAACTAAAATTAAAACCCTAAAAATAAACCCCAAAAACTAAACTTTAAACCCAAAATACTAAATCCAAATTCAAATATTTAAATTATAAATGTTTAAAAAATATTTTTTAGTGTTGTAGTATTTTTTGAAAAAACTATATAATGATATTTTTAGAAAAATAAAACTAGTGATAGTATTTTTGTGGTATTTAAGGTATCCTCTTAATAATTATAAGAAACAGGTACTCTTCTTTTTGTAGCTCAAATGTTGCCAAATCAATATAGGGTATGTTCGTTTGTTCATTCAGATTGGTTCATCTAGATGAAGCTGAGAATTGGTGTTCGTTTGGTGCCAAAAATGAGCAACATTCTGATGAACCATCTGAATGATTTTTTAAAACTTAGACAATTTTTTGAAATCATTTGGCTGAACCGAATTGGATCATTTAGATGGAGATGGTTTTTTCAAAAATAGCAAATGACAAATATACCCTTATCTAGCTGGATCATTTGGATGATAATTCCAGGTGAGCAATCGAACTGATCTAAATGATACTTTACCATTAATCCGAAAAAATTGAAAACTGCAAAATCACATTTTTCAGCTAAAATCACAAAATTGTGTTGTCAGAGATAAATAACTACTCACTTGATTTCCTTCCCACAACTTCTTAAGATTGCTGTCACGCATGTTTAGTTCGATGAGGAACTGCGGAATAAAACTAGAAGGAAAACAGGCCGCCGGAAAATATTGCCAGTGTAGTAATCTAAGCTTTGGAGATAGATATCCCAAATTTTGTGGAGAGCACAATATGCCGCCACTATAATCATCATTAAAATTTTCATAGAATCTTAAAAATTGGAGATTACGCATTCTTTCGAAGGCTCTGTCGCTGATATTGAATTTGCCTTTGATCTCAGATAAGTGGAGATCCATGCCTACAAGACTTCTACTACCCTGGAAAGGACCAGATTAAATCAGAGTAGAGATGTTTAGTTATCAAATGAATAAAGTTTACTGGAAACAAGTCAATAAGTATAAATGTGAAAACTTACTGTTTCATTAGTTAGTACTTCACAAATCTCTCTAGTATCAACCAAAAATTGACGCTGTCCAGGCTCATGAACAGATTGGTTACGAACAATTTCTCTACCTAGCTGTACTAGCAGATTATTCATCTTTATAAATCCATATTCCCGAGATATTAGAGATTTTTCAGCTAAGACGTGAATCCCTTGACTCACGTCCAAGAACGTCTCCGCAATAAAATCTTCCAACGTTTGAATACTTCTAAGGTTGAAAAAGCAAGCTATATAAAGAAATAAATCTTTCTCTTTATTGCATAAGGCATCGTAACTAAACCTTAAAATACTCTTAATATCATCGTAAACCCTAATCTGTAACCTTGGTAATGCATTTGTCCACTCTTGCTTGGACATTCTCCGAAAATAGGAGCCCATTACTCTTAATCCCAAAGGGAGTTTCCCAGAGAGTTTCGTAACTTCCCATGCAAGCTCTTTGAAACCATCTTTAGGAAACTTTTGACCAAAAGCATACATGCAGAAGATTTGAAACGCCTCTTGATCAATTGGATAATCCACCTTGTAAATAAGATTGATCCCATGTGCCCTTAAGAGGTTTTGATCTTGCGTTGTGATGATAATCCGACTCCCACGGCCAAACCATTGAGGTTGGTCTGCCATGGCATTTAGTTGTACTAACCAATGCACATCATCAAGAACGACAAGCACTTTCTTGTCTTTCAACCTTTCTCGTGCCACACCTAAGTGACGTATCTTCACATCCCTTTGATTTAAGGCCTCAGACAAAAGTTGCTCCTGTAATTGCAACATGAGTGCATAGTTGTCGCGGTACTTTACTGTAACACCTCCTTCTATACTCTCCATAAACACAGTATAAGTGAAATTACTTCGAAAATTTTCATATAAAGCTCTAGCGATGGTCGTCTTACCAATACCCGCAGGACCCCAAATCCCAACCATTCTCACTTCATCATCACATTCTAGGTATAACAACAACCGTATCTTTACCATGTGAGCTTCAATCCCAATTATGTCTTCAAAGTCAATTGATTTGATCTGGAATCATTAAGTACATTTGAAACGTCATCCGATATTTTTTCGATCATATCGGCTTCATAACACCTAACAAACAAACAGATCAATGCATCATGGGTTTGAATGGTATGTAGATTTTACAAATTTTCATGTTTTGAAAACTTGATTTCACCGAAAACACACAATTCACAATAATAAGCATGAAATGATAAAAAAGTAAAAATTAACAAGTTATTTTCCAATCCATCCCGTACGTTTTAAATTTATAACTAGTTTAGAAAACAATTTATTCATCTAATAAGTTGTAGCTTTTTAGCATTTTATGTTTATTTAGTTTGAAGTTTTTCATCCTATTGATTATGCTAGTTTATTATTCAGTTATTTTGCTATTCAGTTGACATACCAATTAAGTCCTTTATAATCATGGCTAAACAGATGGAAGAAGTTATTTTAGAAACGGTGAAATAATTTTATATATATCAAGAGGGCTAACCAATTGCTTGAATGATAACCAGCAATTGTTGCAACTTCCGCCAAAGCATGTCTCCATCTCCCAGTCTCCTCCTCTGTCTTACCCTCACAAGTATTCATGAAGACTTTCCCAAAATCTCCGGTCTGCTTCTTCACATCACTTGGATCGACTTTATAGAAAACGATCATCACTGTTTGACCAAACTCTTTCCTGCAGTTCATAATCTCCACCAATTCGTTTAGGCACCATGTCGAGGAAGCATAGTTCTTGGAGAGCAAGACGATCGCATTCTCGATCCATTGATAGCTTCTATGAGCTCATGACCTATCGATATCGTTATCAATAAATGTATCGATTCCTTTTCTTTTGAACTCCTTCAGAACGTGACTGAGAAAGGTTTTGCGAACATCTGCTCCGTGGAAGCTTGGGAAAACATTGTGTATCCAATTGCGGGAAGAAGATGAGAGATAGAGCGCCATGAAAAGGATTCGAGCTCGCAAGTTTTTTCAGAAATAATGGGCAAAATTAAATAGCGATCAAGGTCCGACACGAAAATACGTTATTGACTTTGAGAAGGAGATAGCCAATGTGAGACGCATAACAACATTTGGGTAGAAGTCAACCGAAGAAGAAGTCTCATGGAGTGGAATTAAAAACTCAAAAAATGTTATACCAAGTAATTTATACTAATTTGTCGTTTATCGGATGTCATCAAAAGATCCAAAGTTTTGTAGGTTTTTTTTGTCAACTAAAATTTTATTAATGAAATTTAGAAAACCTTACAAGAGACTACTAAATGCCTAAAAAAAAACAAAGTCGGTGGAACAAGTATATATTCTCCGAAGATGAATCTGCTCAATATTTTAATTAATGTTTTTGTGTTTTATTGTATTATTCAAAGTGGATGTTTAATTCGCTCTGTTATTTGTAACCGAGCAAGTTAATTATTGAAATGAAATGGTTGTGACAAAAAAAAAAAAAAAAAAAGCCAAGCCAGTGGAAACCCTTTTTTTTTAAGACAGTCCTATGAAAAAGAAGCAAAAGACAATAAAATTGCTAAAATCGCTAAAGAGACAAGGGTACTAGAACAGAACTGCTGAAACGATTCTCATCCACGACCTTAACCAAAGAACCAGAAGGCGTTGGAGCTGAATCAAAAAGAGAAGAGACTCGAGGAGAAACAAAAGCAAAGCTTTACCTAAGCCGATCTCAAAAAAGCATCAATACCGGTAGAAACAGAAACAAAGACAATAACTACTTCAGACACGGCTACTCCAAGAAAGCGAATCACACAAGAACACAAAAGCTCAAGGCATAAAGACCTTAAAATTTCTGAGAGGACCTGTAGCATCCGTGACCGGGAATTGTAACTATGGTCGTGCTGGGTCATGGGATGGACAATGTACATACGTACTGAGTCGATGGAGGTTCGTTTGTTTTGTAAATAAGTACCGACCGTGGTACGACCGTGGGACGTCCGTGGTACGTCCGAGGTACGTGTGCGGTACCAAGATGTGGTACGTGTGTGTGTGGACTGGATCGTGTCCGTGAGTTAGACGGTACAGTGGCTAAGTCCGAGAGAAAATGAGAAATTGTGGAAATAACGACTAAGTGTCGAGAGAAAAAGGGCTAGGCCCGTGGGCCTTGAGTTTGGCCGAAGGAAAATTAGAGTTTTCCTAGTCGGAATAGGATTTCTCGAGTTTGGCCGAGCGGTTTGGGAAACTGCCGAGAGAAAAGGAAAGTTTGATCGGTTAGCCGAGATAAACTTAAAACAAACCGATTCTAGCCGAGAGAAAAGGGAAAACACGCATAGTTAGGCGGTTTATCCCTAGGGTTTCGCGTATATAAGGAGTTTTATGCGATTTTTCTCGGGCAGGCGCGTTTTCATTCAAGAGAAGAAAGTTTTCCCGAGGGAATTGAGAGATCATCGAGAGATCAAGTTTTCCGTGAGAGTTCTGCGAATTCTGATCGAGAGATTCGATTGAGGATAGGCGTTTTACCGAGGAAGGATCGAAGTTATCCGAAGGTTTTCGGATTGGATCGAGAGATAGTCGAGAGCACTTGATCCCGGCCGATAGCTTCGGTAAGTGCTCGGATATCTTTGTTTGTGTTAGGATTTTGTCGAGAGTTGTTCGACTAATCCGTGTGTTTTGGTCTGTTTCCGAGGGGATTCAGAGTTTGGTTCGAGGAAAAGTGTACGGTTCGTGAGATAGCCGATAGGAGATTGGATCTCGCGGTACAAGTCGTAGCGATAGCCGAGGGAGCACGTGGGTGTCCGACTATCTTTGTTTTTGTTCGAGTTATCACCGAGTTTCCTTCGACTAAAACCGTTCGTTTGATTGTATAAGGTGAGTGCGTGACTGTGGCTAGCATCTATGGATTGAAAGATTGCTAGGGATTTTGATGTGTATTGATCGCTTATGTAAGTAGGGTTTTATGCTTAGCAAAGTCAATGTTTATGTGATTGTGATGCGGTTTGGTGACCGTGAGATTATGTGATGTGTCTAGCAAGCTCATGATCGAGGCAGGATCGTTTCTTTGGCTTAGGTGATGTGTGATTCACGCTAGTGCGGAACCGAGTCCGTAAGACTTGATGGTCAGAGTTAGGGTAGATGATCATGCGTGTTTGATTGCTTGCTTGCTAAGTGTGTTGATATCGTGTTAGAATTGTTAGCATGAAAGCGTGATTAGTTGCTGGCTAAGGTGTTACGGGATGACCGTATTCACTAAGAATTTATGGTAATGCTTATGCCTCTCTTATGTGTTGAGTGTGCAGGTAAAGATGTTGTCCAAGACCGTTAGTTCTGAAGGCGGACTCGAAGGCAGTGAAGAAAGGAGTGGATTTAGGATTGGGCTTTGGGGGTTTATTTTATTTAGACTTGTTTCGGATTTTGGCTTTGGTGTTATTGATAACTTAATTCGAATTTGGATAAGTTAGTTTATGATTTTTTTCTGAACCTCGGTTTTATGTATTGGAATGTGGATTATTTATGCAATGAGAATGAATGTTCTTGAGAATCGAATTGTGTTAAGTTAATGAGAAGAGTTTGAAAATTCCGCATGATTATTTAAGTTGGTCGAAATTGTTTAAGGACGGCCGGCCTGGTTAGGATTACTGGGTCGGGTCGCCTCAGGACACGTTCCCGTCACTTTGGTGCCCTAGGTCTCACGTCCTAACTTGCAACACAAGCAACACACCTGCAAACACTAAAAAGGGGAAAAGGAGGGGTGAGCAACGAATTACTCAGTGAGGAAAGGTCATCCCTGTCCACATGATTCACACCATCAACAATATAATTCAGCAACCAAATACACTAAGCCTAGAACAGAAAATATCACATAACTTATCATTAATCACATCACATATCATACTTCACACTTAACACATTACACATGACACTGACACCTGACACACTTGGCTGGTCGGGCACCTCGAAAGGTCTTCCACCACCTTTGGCTCGTCAGCCGGTTTACGGGCTTCGACGGGATCGCCATGTCCTCGTCCTCAGTCCGACTACACACATACATCACACACTTTCCACAATACCAATCTCACAACATATTATCATCATTTCTAACATCACACATCATCATCATCAATCAACAAACAATCTCCTAGACTCAACATATGTAATTACAGAACCAGACCATTGCATAATATGAACCCACAAGTCACAAATCCTCACCTTAGCCACTTTGATGCTGAATACCAACTCATCTCCTTTCCACTCTCTTGGACAGATTCACAGCCTTAACTTCAACAGCATGCTTTCCCATGCTCCTGGGTCTCAAATAGGTTATCCTTCAACCGAGAGAAATAAACATGTCTCCTGAGAGTCTCTGCAAAGTTTCAGGTCAAACGGACGTCGTTTGCCTAATCAAATAACTCAATCCGCTAGACTCGTCTGATATGCTCGCTGCACAAAACAATCCCGGTAAAACTGTTATAACTCCCAGAAAACAATAGCAACCACCGAGATATTTAACAGACCTCTATCTCTATGGGTTATAAATCTTCTTACCAAAAATCAGCTCAAACGCATTACTGCATATCCTGAAACGCGACTTCTCCTCTGACTGGTCTCACATTTGGACTACACAAATCAGGTACAAGAACACACTCATAACTTTCATACCAAAATACCAAATGACAATCTGCTTTCTGCTATGAACAGATTAAAGAGTCAGGAATTCTCTTACCATATTTCAGATCGATCAGAATAGATTTACTCATTCGTTTTCTTCTTCCAATACAACTGGACAGATTCGCGCTGGTTAGATATTCGGACAGATTGAACCAGACGAGACGAAACAGCTATAATTTTGCATCACCAACCTCAGATCAGAACAAACGGTATCTTTTTGGAAAGCTGAGGCTCGTGGCTTTCTATCCATATGTAATACGTCTCGTGGTTGCTCACGGTTCGCCGGTAAAACGTCTCACAAGGTGGCGGATTGGTGATGGTCTCTTTCTTCCCTCTCTCCCTCTTCTTCTCTTTCTCTCTTCTCCTTCTCCTTCTCTTCTCCCGATTTCCTTTCTCTCTCACTTTCTCCTCTTTCTTCTCTCCTTCACGCTTCTCTTCTCCCTCTCTCTTTCTCTGGTTTTCTCGACGGCTAGGGTAGCTAAAGAGGAGGGAGATGATACACACGTCTTTTGTATGTAAACAATAATCCACGCCAAAGAGAGGTGGCTATTGGGCCCAAATGAATAAAACAAAAGCTGGCCCATTATTTCCAAAAACGTGTCGTTACAATTCTCCCCTACTTAATGGGAATTCATCCCGAATTCTGCGGCGGGAGTTCTCCATTTCAACCTTTCAAACTCTCTGAAGAGAACAACCGAACTCTGACCACTTTTTCGCTTTAAATAATTTCCGATCTCTAATCCCTGGTTACTTCTCCCCCTCTTATATCTCAACCAAACCTCAGAATTTCTTTCTCCAATATACCATAGCTCCAACAAGTTCAAATAACAACAAAGAGATCACTTGCTACCGCACATTTCCATTAGGGCCATTAACACAATTTGACGAGAGTGGTTTAAATTTTTTTAGCAAACATATCTCAAAAGGTCCCCAACACCACATTCCATTTCTAGTTTGAGCAGAACAAAATATTATCTCTCTCCGTGAGAAGGGTCAACATTGGCGCTTAGAAGTCTGAAAAAAATAGGGACGACCAATGACATAGCTGCTACATTGCTGAACCTTTAATCGCATCACTAATTCTTCAGGTGACTCTAACTTGAATTAGATTATCTACTTCCAAATAGATTCTACCCAACATTTTTTTTTTTAATATAATTACCGTCCAACTCTTGCGATGACCATCAGACAGGCAGACAACATTTCCTTACACCCTGCTGACGAAAGATGGTAACCATGCCTTTATGACTTTCTGAATCAGCGGATGATGCCCCACTACGCTTCCGCTATACTCATTCTGATGCAAAACTGACTTGTAACTCGAGGTTCCCTACCTGGTCGATTAGTCGAAGCATTTTACCAACATTCCCTCCAAGGTTTTCATCTCCACTTACCACACGAAGTTTAACTTGTTACTAGGTAACTTCAAACGCAATAGTTTTTCTTCCTACTACCATTCTGCGACAACACGTCCACCTTTACTATTTGAGTAAACTCTCTTAGTTACTTCGAAATTGCACCAAGAACTTTACATTTAACCGCTAACCTTTCAATCCCACTCTTGTTAACACTCTCTCTGAAGTTCTTTTACTAGACGGCTTGCAATCAAAGTGAAACAACCACTGCACACGAGGTATATTCCCGCAAAACTTTTCAATCATGCATATGACTCAGTATTCATGGTTTAAAGAATTTTCCATATCCCCAAACCACTAAACGTTCCTTTGCTTTTACTTATCTAACCATAAAACTTGAACTTTAATACTTGGGTAACACTAACAACGATTATTAAGCGATCCTTACTTAGCCATCATTGTAGTGGAGACATCCAGACTGAGCATTGCGCTACCGCGATTCCACTGCGCCACTCTGCTTCTCAGAAAATTTGAATTGACTCTTCTTTCTCAGACCACTACCTCTCTAATCCTTTCTTTTTTTTTCGGATCGTATTTCCTTTACGACTATTACATATGCAAACATCTTTTCCCAGCAAAATGTCCACAAAAGGTGATACCCATAACTCTCACGGTTTCCTTTAGCCCACAGATTCATGTATTGCATTATATTGACAAGAACTAGCAGATGTACTCTTGCACCATATCTTATCTCCATTTCTTTTAATATTCATGCTACAGTTTTCCGTTCCTTTTGGGTTCAATCCTCCATAACATATTCTTGAAGATATCATCTTAAGCACCCTCTGTAAGTCAATATTGATACCCGACAAACATTCCAACACAAAGTTTCCTTCTCCACCATAAACAACTTACGGAGTAGTGTCATTTTACTAGAACTCTCCTCATCCTCGTCCAAAGATACAATGTAGTGTAGAAAATGACCTTGAATATACACCATGAGGCCGCTAAACATGTCCTTGATCCATGATTCCTTTGGCTTTAACCACACATCCTTTACTCTTATAAGTAATCGTTCCAAGTCAAACTTCACTCCAAATCCCTGATACGCATAATAACGGCTTTACCCTTTTATCATTACGTTTCCCACTTGGCATGCTTCCCACCTCGAACTTCATCCGACTCGTTCTGCTTTGACCGATGTTTCACCGATGATTACCTTTCCTACGGTTTCCATGAGCTTATACACTTCCTTTGATCTCGACATAACATCTCACTTCTCTTTCCGTGATCATCTCGTCCTGCTTCAACTTCATTCTCAAAAGATACTCGTGCACCACCAAAATTTTCAGCTTGTACCAAATGTCTTCTAAGTCTCCCAGATTTCACCATTGATGCTCGTACGGTTTCAACTCTTCTTTGTCTTCTTAACAACACGCCTCTTGAAGCTCAACACTTTTCAATTTAAAACTCACAACTAGGTGTGGATCCGATATTGAACGAAGTGTGGGGCTACACTCTTCTAACCGGACAACAACACAACTTTTTTTTTTTAATATAACAACCTAGCACTTATAGCCTACCAACTGAATCAACTTAAGACTTATGATATATCATGGTTTTTACCCGTTTTTGGACCATGATATAAATGATTTTATAGAGTCTTTTGGTATTTTTAGAGTCCTATTAGAATCTTTGCAGGTTCAGCTACGTTTTTAGCATAATTGGAGATTTTGGAGCATTTTGGAGCATTGTGGAACAAGCTGCGAAAAGATGAACTCGGATTGAAGATTAATGAACAGTGTCGATCGACACTGTTCATGTGTCGATCGACACCAATTATTTCCAGAAACTGGACGCGACTTTACAAGCTTTGAAGAAAAGGAAATTGCCCAAAACAGTTTTCCTTATTTCCAAAAGTGTCCAGCTCGTACCTAGGCCTATAAATATAGTTTTTCAGCCATTGTTTAGGCACATTCTCATACGTTAAGAATCATAGAAGTTTAGTTTTTTTGGAGAGAAGAATTTGTCTCCTTTAGAGCAAATTTGGAACTCCCTTATTTTCTTCTATTGATTTCTTTTATTCTTTCTATTCAAATTATGATTTCTGTTTCATTAATCATGTCTGAGTAGTTTGCTAGTTAGGTTTAGGGTTTTTCAAAGGTGATTGATGAATTGTTAGGTCGAATTAAATTGTTAGGATAAAATCATTAGAGTTCTTCATCTGGATTTATGTTTAATGCTTATTCTAGCTTCATGACCTAGAATCTGATCTTAGGTTAATTAATAGATGCGAGAGTATTATTAATTGCCTGAACTAATGTTAGATGAGCAAAATACCTATTCGCAAAGAGATTTGGTTTAGGATTTTGTGAACAATCGAACCCGAACTTTAATGCTTGTTTGAATTATTAGGATTCGCAAAGAGATTTGGGATTCTAGGGTTTAGACATAGATAATCTTCACAGCGAGAGTTGGTTGATTTTACATTAGTGTTTCGAGTTCTAGAACAGTTCTTCATAATTCCTAACATCCTGCCTAGACCTGCAATTTAGATCACCTGAGAATTTCCCTGAACCTAGTGTTTCGTCTTCTGAACTTACATCGTTTACTTGCTTTCTGTCTTTTACATTTTATCTTTCTTCTTAGCTTAATTCGAAATTAGAAAACTGCTGTGTGACTATCCCTTCTCTGTGGATTCGATCCCTAAGTACTACAACTGATCTCTTAATTTGAGAGAGTTGCTTAGGGTAAATTTGACCCATATCAACTTACAACCAAACAACACAACTCTAGCGCGAGACCATAGACACTTAAAGATCGTTTTCCCTTAAAACATTTTCCCAAATACTTTTTAACGTTTCCGGAAACATTTTATTTTTTAAAAACTTTTACGAAAACTTTTTTTTTTCTTTTAAATCCGACCAACTCCCAAGAATCGGCTCTCCGGGTCAGAACCGGAGTAGCACCTTACGCTCTGATACCAAACTGAGAGGACCCGTTCCCGTCACTTTGGTGCCCTAGGTCTCACGCCCTAACTTGCAACACAAGCAACACACCTGCAAACATTAAAAAGGGGAAAAGGAGGGGTGACACTACAAGAAAACATGGCTTTTGCCACGATTTTTACGAGGAAAATAAATCGTAGCAAATTAGCATTGAATTAACGACGAATTTACGAGGAAAACGATAAACGTCGGTAATTCGTCGTAAAGAGGGACGAAAAAAAATCGTCGTAAATTCGTCGTAAATTTATTGGTATTTACGACGAATTAACGACGAATAATATTTGTCGTGGATTCCTTGCAATTTCGTCGTAACTTCCAACGAATTAGCGAGAAAATAATTCGAAGCAATATACCAACGTATTAGGGAGGAAAATAAGGTAGATGAAAACGTGTTTTACTGGTTTTTTTGCCACGAAAATATTTCTTGTTAAATCGTTGGTAATTCGTTGGTAATTCGATTTAAAAAAAAAAAAAGTCTATATATAGAACCTACACTTCACAATGAAAACCACAAAAACAAATACTTCTCTCTTCACCTACAAAAAAACTCTTCAAAAAAACTCTTGTTAAACACTTTTTCAATATCTTCTATTTTTTTTTCCATATAAGAAAAAATATTTTCTTATATATCGAAAAAAAAATGTCAATATACGAATTACGAAGTTAGATGTATAATCGTAAAGATTCGGAGGGATCGCTGACGAAGGAGTTTCAAGACGGGCTAGAAGGATTCATGTATCAGGCGGGAAGTTTGCAAATTACCGTTGAAAGTGGTATGATGTACTGTCCTTGTCAAAAATGCATGAATAGGAAATTTCTTCGTATCTCAAAAGTGTGGCGCATCTATTAAATAGAGGGTTTTTTCCGTACTACTATATTTGGTATAATCATGGAGAAGGGCATGGGGGAAATGCAGCTAGTAGTAGTGGTAATAACCAAGCAGTTAATATTGAGGCTGAGTCAAATAATGTGCATCAAGTTGATGATCATGGTGAATATAGTGATCATGATAGGATTCATGAGATGGTTACAGATGCATTTCATGAAAACACGGGTACATTTCTAGCTGCTGGTCATGATAGTAATATTTACGACGAGGAACCCAATTTAGATGCCAAGAGATTTTATGATATGTTAGATGCTGCAAATCAGCCACTCTACGATGGATGTAGAGATGGGCACTCTAAATTGTCCTTGGCAGCTAGGATGATGACCATTAAAACTGATCACAACTTAGCTGAGGTTTACATGGATGATTGGGCTGATTTGATTAAGGAGATTTTGCCTGAAGATAATTTAGCTGCCGAGAGTTACTATGAAATACAAAAGCTGGTTTTTAGTCTTGGGTTACCTTCTGAGATGATAGACGTTTGTGTAGACAATTGCATGATTTATTGGAAAGATGATGACAAGTTGCAGGAGTGTCGTTTTTGCCATAAGCCACGGTACAAACCGCAAGGTGCTGGTCGTAATAGGGTGCCGTACCAAAGGATGTGATATCTTCCAATAACTGATAGGTTGAAAAGATTGTATCACTCGGAAAGGACTCCTGCATCCATGAGATGGCATGCTGATCATTTGCAGACAGATGGGGAGGTCAATCATCCGTCAGATGCAAAAGCGTGGAAACATTTTAAGACGGTACACCCCGACTTTGCTAGAGAGAAACGGAATGTATATCTTGGTCTTTGCACATATGGATTTAGTCCATTTGGTATGTCTGGTAGGCAATATTCTTTATGGCCAGTAATCTTAACGCCTTACAACCTTCCCCCAGACACGTGCATGCAAAGAGAATTTCTTTTCATGAGTATATTAGTCCCTGGTCCCAAGCATCCGAAGCGGTCCCTTGATGTGTTTTTGCAGCCTCTAATAGCGGAGTTGAAGGAATTGTGGTTTAATGGAGTTCGTACGTATGATATTTCAAGGAAGAAAAATTTTACGATGCGGGCGGTTCTTATGTGGACAATAAGCGACTTTCCCGCATACGGGATGCTATCAGGGTGGACTACGCATGGGCGGTTGTCTTGTCCTTATTGTCTGAATCGAACAGAAGCATTTCAATTGAAGTACGGTAGAAAAACAAGTTGGTTTGATTGTCACCGCCGATTTCTACCCTTGTCGCATACATACCGAAGAAACAAGCGGTTATTTAGAAAGAACAAAGTTGTCCGTGTTCCTCCTCCTGTATGTGTATCCGGGGCAGATTTAGAAGCACAAATTGATCATTACGGTGCACAGCAAACAGTCGTCCGAGGTGGAAATTGGCACAGTACAGCGAATATGCCAGGTGGATATGGGGAGCATCACAATTGGCATAAGAAAAGTATTTTCTGGGAGCTTCCGTATTGGAAAGATCATCTGCTTAGGCACAATCTCGATGTCATGCACATTGAGAAAAACTTTTTTGATAACATCATGCATACAGTGCTAAACGTAAAGGGGAGAACCAAAGACAACGTAAAATCAAGACAGGACTTGCCCGACCTTTGTTCGAGGAATGAGTTGCATCTTTCAAGCAACGGGAAAGCACCAGTTCCAATATTTCGATTGGGTGCCGCAGAAAGGTCATCATTGTTCAATTGGGCAACATCTGATGTGAAGTTCCCCGATGGGTACGTTTCGAATCTATCTAAATGTGTGGAAGGGCAAAAGTTTTCAGGGATGAAGAGTCATGACTGTCACGTAATTATGGAACGCTTGTTGCCTTTTGCCTTTGCTGAACTTCTACCCGCAAATGTACATGAAGCAATTGGAGGTAATTAAAATTCTGGCTTTTTAATTAATTATATATATGTAAGTATGTCTAACTGACTCATGGCATTGATTAATTATTGATAAATTTTATACTTGTTTGTATTGTTATTGCAGGCATTGGGTCATTTTTTCGTGATCTTTGTACTCGTACTTTGACAGAAGATGTAATTGCACAATTAGATGCAAATATACCAATCCTGCTGTGCAACTTGGAGAAGATATTTCCACCATCTTTTTTTGATGTTATGGAACATCTACCTATCCATCTTCCTTATGAAGCAGAACTTGGGGGGCCTGTTCACTTTCGATGGATGTATCCGTTTGAGCGATTTATGGGTCATTTAAAGCGGAAAGCAAAAAATCTAGCAAAGGTTGAAGGTTCAATCGTTGCGGGAAGTTTAACAGAAGAAACTTCTCACTTCACGGGATATTATTTTGGATCAAATGTGCGGACACGGAAAAGGGCTCCTCGACGATATGATGATGGAGGTGTAGGTCGAACATACCCGGTGGAAGGTGTCCCAGACATTTTCTCATCAATCGGACGCCTATGCGGAAAGTTGAAAGAAGTATGGTTCGCCAACGAACATGATCATCATAGCGCACATACGTATATCCTTCTAAATTGCGAGGAAGTTAGTCCATTTGAAATGTAAGTGAAATAAATTTATATGTCATATCATGTATATATATATATATCTATATATAGTTTGGTTGGTCATTCAATTCACTCATATATATATATATTGCAGGGAATTCGATAGACAGGTACGTGAAGCTATTGACGGAGTTACAAATGAGGAAATCAGCACTCGTAAAGATCGCCACTTTTCTCAGTGGTTAAAGTCGGAAGTAAGTGCATGACGTACGTTTATATATATTAATTTACTAAATAATTCAATTAATAATTAATAACAGTTATTTTTAATTATTTTTATATAGGTTGCGGATGGAGATACGGCATATCCGCTTTGGTTTCATGAATTAATCAAAGGCCCGATTTGGAAAATCACTACTGCATCCATGTATTGTACACGTGGATATGTGTTTCATACATTCAAATACGGCAATCAAAGGACTACTGCAAACTACGGGGTTTGTGTGAGGGGCGAAATTGATTTTTATGGGGTGTTGCAAGACATAATTGAAGTTGAGTACCCCGGGTTGGTTGCAATGAAATGTGTTCTCTTCAAATGTGATTGGTTCGATCCAACTGTTGGTCGAGGTGTGCGTAAAAATAAAAATGGGACGGTAGACGTCAATAAATCACGGCGTTACAATAAGTTCGAGCCATTTATCCTTGCATCGCAAGCAGAACAAGTCGCCTTTGTTCCTTATCCCCGAGTTCGCACAACAGGCATCCCATGGTTAGCAGTTATTAAAGTTTCTCCAAGGGGAAAAATTGTTGATCTGCCAATGCAACAAGATCATTGCTATGATATTCTTCAACCAGATGAGAGTACCGGCGATATTCTTCTAATAGATCCGCAAAATAGGGAGGTTGATGAAGATCTTCCAGACGATACTACTGAAGAAGAAGAAGAGCCAGAGTTTGAAGAAAGTGATTCACCCGATGATGAAGAAGGTGAATCAGATGTATCGGAAAATGAATATGATGGAGATTTATAAAATCCATGTAATTTAAGCTATATATATGTTGTAATTTTCACTTCAAAAGTTATGGACAATAAAAATCTTATGTTTTTTATAAATTCGAATGATAACGTATGCTAAGAGTGATACTTCTTCTTAACGACTTTCTATTAAATATATAGTTACGACTTTTCATTTTATAAAAATTTAAAATTCTTTATGATATGTTTTAAACTATATGAGTATCTACATTATGTTTGATTTGAACAAAATATGAGATTTTAAACGTATAAAGAGTTTAGGGTAAAAAAAAATTAAAAAAATACATTTTACGACGAATTTGCGAGGATTCCTCGCAAATTCGTCGTAAACCTCATACCCTAAACCCCAAACT
Source organism: Alliaria petiolata (assembly GCA_020283515.1). Lineage (NCBI taxonomy): Eukaryota > Viridiplantae > Streptophyta > Magnoliopsida > Brassicales > Brassicaceae > Alliaria > Alliaria petiolata. The sequence continues at coordinate 386,211,237 of JAHZTW010000001.1, forward strand.
TGCATAGTGTAGTTCAATATATTTGGTTATATAATTGTATAACTGAACTTGTTGTTTTTGCTTCTAAATGTATATTACATGAATAAAAATCTTATGTTTTTATAAATTCGAATGATAACGTATACTACGAGTGATACTTCTTCTTAACGACTATGATTCTTTATATTGAATGTTACGGCTTTTCATTTTATAAAAATTTAAAATTCTTTATGGTATGCTTTAAACTATATAAGTATCTATATTATGTTTGATTTGAACAAAATATGAGATTTTAAACGTATAAAGAGTTTAGGGTAAAAAAAAATTAAAAAAATACATTGCTTCCTCGTAAATTCGTCGTAAATGTCCATTTTTTACGACGAATTTGCGAGGATTCCTCGCATATTCGTCGTAAACCTCATACCTTAAACCCTCCTCCGTATGTTTGACCATTAGAGATTTTTTTTTTATTATTGGGGATGACTTTGGGACGAATTAACGACGACTTGTAAGTTTGGGACGAATTACCGAGGAATCGTCGTTAATTCCTCGTACAATGTGGCGTCGTAAATGCCTCGTAAATTTGGGACGAATTAACGACGACTAAGAGGGTATTCGTCGCTAATTCGTCGTAACTTGGGAGGAATCAGCGACGAATCTAAAATCTATATATACTTGCCGAGATTTCTCTCCTTCCCCTCACTTCTCAACTTTCTCTCAAATCTCTCTAGATCTCTCTCTCTCTCTAGAAACCTACTCGGATCTATCCCCAGATTTATCAAATATTAGAAGTTAACGATATAAATTTATATTTTTTTTTTGATATATTTAGGTTTGGATAATGTTAGGATATCGAAATATTAGAAGAATGTTAGAATATCGGAATATTAGAAGAATGTTAGGATATCAGAATATTAGAAAAATATTAGAAATATTTTATTGTAAGTAGATTTTTTTTTAATTTAGAAATTTTTTAATTTTAGTTATTAATTATATTTATTAATTATTGTGCAGATGAGGCCTTCTCGTCGTAACCATTATTATCAGTTTTTACCTGATAATGGTGGTGGGACTTCGTCTGGGACAGTTCTGATTCCAGATTCGTCTCAGCCATACACTACTTCCGCTACTCCGTCGGAAGTTCCGCAGACACAGACCCAGGCCCCTGCACCACCGCCACACTTCCGGCCACCTGGTGTTCCTCTTCCATATGCCGATATGACGGTTGATGATTTGATTGCACAACCGGGAAGAACTAATGTTACGAGATTAGACCCGCGTCATATAACCGGACAATGGTACGTTTTTTAATTTAATATTTAATTTAATATTTTTATTTTTATGTTTTCAATATGTGATTTAATTTTTTTTTTTTAGGTTCAGGATCGAAAGCAAGGTCGGACGTTCCGTTGCGGATATCATCAAGTCATTTTTCACCGAGCCTCACGCAAATTTCTCTCAACTCTCGCCGGAAATCTTCGAAAATTGGTTCAAAATGATTGCGGTAATAAATGTTTTTTTTTAATTATAAATTTTCAAAATTGATATTAAATAAATTTTTATTTAATTTTTTTAGCAAAAATACACTTGGGATCCTGTTAATACCTCGACCGTGCGGGAAGCGTTCAAGACGAAAGTGATGGGACGTCTCGCAGGCACCGTTTCGGACTGGAAAAGAAAATGGGAGGTCATAGGCGACGACGCAAAACCGATATACATCGAGACGTCGGTTTGGGACGGATTGGTTCGCTACTGGCGGGACCCCCACTCGGTCTTCATCTCTGCAAAGTGCTCATCTTCCCGTAATACCGGTTGTCCGGACGGTTTACCCGCGGCATTGCCTCATACAGCCGGTCAAACGCCTTTTGCGGGCGTCCGTTTACAAATGATAATTAAATTATTAATTACTTTCACTAATTCTTTTTCTTTTTTTAAAAATTTTTACTAACAAAATATTTTACAAAAAATGTAGGCATCCGACAACGGAGGTGTTTTGCCTCCGATGACTGAAGTTTTTGCGAAGACACATCGCAAGAAGGCGTCGGGGCTCTTTGTCTCTGACAAGGCCGAGAGGATCTACAACAAAGTCACGACGAGGATTGCCGAGCGAGAGTCCCAGATGTCTCAGACATCACCTGGCGGTTCTTCGGTGCAATCCGGGGGGTTGACCACTCCCGACATCGATCGGATCTACGAGGAGGTATAATAATAATATCTTTTATTATTATATTTTTTTTTCTAATCATAATTTGTTTATTTTTTTTAAATCTAGGTTGCCCCTAAGAGAAAGGAGAAAGTCGTAGGGATGGGATCTATTCATCATGTCCCGTCTGCTTCGTCTTTTGCCCCTCAGCGGTCCGCCGAAGATGATCCGGTCGTCCTACGTACCAAGATAGCGACTCTCCAACAAAATCAAACCGAATATCAAGAACAAGTCAAGGCTGAACTTTCGGAGTATGACGCTATCTTCGAGATAATGGCAGTGGGAAATCCCCAGATCGCCGTACTCTTGCAAGAGAAGCGGAGACGACGAGCGGCAACAACACATGCCGGGCCCAGCCATTCGACCGAGGATGACTTGACCGAGCAAGAACGCGAATCACGCAGCCTTGCGGCTGAAGCTACTGAAGAAGCACGGCGGATTATCCCGGATTTCGATTATGGCCTAGAGTAGTTTTATTTTATTTTTCTTAAAAACCAAAAATATTTTTTTTTAATTTTATTTTTAAATTTTAATTATATATTTTCTTTTTTTGTAAATATTTCTTTTTATTTTAATTTTAAACGTTTACTACGTATTTACGACGAAAATGTGTTTGCCTCGATTTAAGGACGAACTCTGTTGCAACGGTTTTACAACGATTGTTTATTTTGCCACGAATTTACTATGATTGATTTGCTACGAATTTACGACGACTTTGCATTTGCTACGATTTTACGACGATTATTATTTTGCTACGAATTTACTACAATTATTTTCCTCTCAATTTGTCACAGATTTACGACGAACTCTGTACCTCACAATTTAACGACGTATTTACGACGACACTATTAACGACGATTTTACGACGAAATCTGGATCTCCCAAAATTAACGACGAATTTGCGACGAATTTGCTTTCGCGACGATCGATTACCGACGATTGAACTTTCGTCGCAAATTCGTGGCTAATGTCGATTTACGACGAATTTGCCACGAATTCGGCCCTCGTAAAACGCATGTTTTTTTGTAGTGTGAGCAACGAATTACTCAGTGAGGAAAGGTCATCCCTGTCCACATGATTCACACCATCAACAATATAATTCAGCAACCAAATACACTAAGCCTAGAACAGACAATATCACATAACTTATCATTAATCACATCACATATCATACTTCACACTTAACACATTACACATGACACTGACACCTGACACACTTGGCTGGTCGGGCACCTCGAAAGGTCTTCCACCACCTTTGGCTCGTCAGCCGGTTTACGGGCTTCGACGGGATCGCCATGTCCTCGTCCTCAGTCCGACTACACACATACATCACACACTTTCCACAATACCAATCTCACAACATATTATCATCATTTCTAACATCACACATCATCATCATCAATCAACAAACAATCTCCTAGACTCAACATATGTAATTACAAAACCAGACCATTGCATAATATGAACCCACAAGTCACAAATCCTCACCTTAGCCACTTTGATGATGAATACCAACTCATCTCCTTTCCACTCTCTTGGACAGATTCACAGCCTTAACTTCAACAGCATGCTTTCCAATGCTCCTGGGTATCAAATAGGTTATCCTTCAACCGAGAGAAATAAACATGTCTCCTGAGAGTCTCTGCAAAGTTTCAGGTCAAACGGACGTCGTTTGCCTAATCAAATAACTCAATCCGCTAGACTCGTCTGATATGCTCGCTGCACAAAACAATCCCGGTAAAACTGTTATAACTCCCAGAAAACAATAAAAAACACCGAGATATTTAACAGACCTCTATCTCTATGGGTTATAAATCATCTTACAAAAAATCAGCTCAAACGCATTACTGCATATCACGAAACGCGACTTCTCCTCTGACTGGTCTCACATTTGGACTACACAAATCAGGTACAAGAACACACTCATAACTTTCATACCAAAATCCCAAATGACAATCTACTTTCGGCTATGAACAGATTAAAGAGTCAGGAATTCTATTACCAAATTTCAGATCGATCAGAATAGATTTACTCATACGTTTACTTCTTCCAATACAACTGGACAGATTCGCGCTGGTTAGATATTCGGACAGATTGAACCAGACGAGACGAAACAGCTATAACTTTCATCACCAACCTCCGATCAGAACAAACGATATAATTTTGGAAAGCTGAGACTCGTGGCTTTCTATCCATATGTAATACATCTCGTGGTTGCTCACGGTTCGCCGGTAAAACGTCTCACAAGGTGGCGGATTGGTGATGATCTCTTTCTTCCCTCTCTACCTCTTCTTCTCTTTCTCTCTTCTCCTTCTCCTTCTCTTTCTCTTCTCCCCATTTCCTTTCTCTCTCACTTTCTCCTCTTTCTTCTCTCTTTCACGCTTCTCTTCTCCCTCTCTCTTTCTCTGGTTTTCTCGACGGCTAGAGTAGCTAAAGAGGAGGGAGATGATACACACGTCTTTTGTGTGTAAACAATAATCCACGCCAAAGAGAGGTGGCTATTGGGCCCAAATGAATAAAACAAAAGCTGGCCCATTATTTCCAAAAATGGGTCGTTACAATTTCGACGGGGAAATGTCAAAGAGAAACTCTTACAACACTTGCAAATTAGTCTTAAGTCTTCTTGCAAAAAAAGAACTAAAGATCGAAAACAATGTTTCGTCTTCAAGCCAAAGTGCCAAACTTCAACCTTTAAGAATATTTAAGTAAAAGCTTATAGATGACTATATAACAAAATACCATCCAAATGACGAAACACGAAACCGAAACCTAGTGTTGTTAAAGGTATGAGAGACTTGCAAAAATAACCTTCTTTACTGTTGTAATTAGCTAAATAGCCTTCACTAACCCTTTCACACAAACATAACATTTATTGACGAAAATATCCATGAGTTGACATAAATATATTCAAGCCTAGCCTAACAATTATTTTCGTCAGTTAGTATTCATCATATATATACATACTTACATATGCATAACAATAACTTGTTAAAACTACTAGAAACTTGTGTAAATTATTAGATCTATATATTCTTTTCTTATAAGTTTTACAAGTTTCAAAAAATGTGAAGCCATAAACTAATCCCTAAACCCTAAAAACTAAACCTTAAACCCTATACCCTAAATACTAAACACTAAACCCAAAATAATAAACCCAAATCCAAATATATAAATTATTTAAATATGACAATTTCATGCACTATACACTTTAATTAAGGTTATTTTGTATCTTGATATCTCTATAATAAATCGGTATAATTGAAATATGACAATTTCATGATGTGATTTAAGAAAATGAACAGTAATTATTTACAGGTTAACTCAAAAAAGTTTCTATAAACACGAACATGTTTATATATTTGAAGGGTATAATTTATATAGAGTTGTTTATGATATGCTCAAATTTACCTTAGAGCTACTCTCTCAAATTAAGAGATCACTGCAGTATTTAGGGATCGAATTCACAGGGAATGAGATAGTGACACAACAGATTTCTAAGTTCGAATTAAGGTAAGAAGAATGAATTAAAAGTAAAAACAGCAAGCAATTTAAAAACAGTGTAACTTCAGGAGACAAAACGCTAGGTTCAGGAAAATTCTCAGGTAAATCCTAATTGCAGATCTTAGACAAAATGTTAAGATATTATTAAGTATTGTTCTTGAACTCGAAACACAATTATAAAATCAACCAACTCTCGCTGCAAAGATTTTCTATGTATAAACCCTAGAATTCCATATCTCTTTGCAAATCCTATCAATTCAGACAAGCATTAATAACAGGTTTGATTGTTCACAAAATTCCTAAACCAAATCTCTTTGTGAATAGGTATTTTTCTCATCTAAGATTAGTTCAGGCAATCAATAATACTCTCGCATCTATTAATTAACCTAAGATCAGATTCTAGGTCGTAAAGCTAGAATAAGCATTAATTATAAATCCAGATGAACAACTCTAATAATTTTATCCTAACAATTCAATTTAACCTAACAATTCAATTTAACATAACAATTCATCAATCGCCTTTGAAAAACCCTAAACCTAACAAACAAAAAACACAGATTTTGTGAATGAAGAAAACATCATGAATAAAATAGTTTGCATAAAATAAATCAATAGAAACAAAGTAGTTCCAAATCTGCTCTCAATGAGTCTAATTCTTCTCTCCAAAAACTCTTTAAAAATCTCTTTCTAAAAATAAAAAGTGTAGTCTAAAAAATGGCTCTAAAACCCTTAAATAAGAGTTAAAACACGAATTGGGGCACTTTTGCAAATAAGAAAAACTTATGGGCAGTTTCCTTTTCTTCAAAATCTTGTAAAGTCGCGACGTCTTCTGAAAATCTTTGGTGTCGATCGACACCATTAACAGTGTCGATCAACACTGTTCTTCCAACTCCAATCCGACTTCATGTTTTCAGCAGCTTCTTCCACAATGCTCCAGAATACTTCAAAATCTCCAAATATGCTCCAAACGTACCTGAACCTGCAAAGACTCTAATAGGACTCTAAAAAGACCAAAAGACTCTATCAAACGGACTTATATCATGGTCAAAAACCGGTAAAAACTATGATATATCAACTCCCCCAGACTTAGCTTTTGCTTGCCCTCAAGCAAAACAGAAACCAAGTATAGAGTCGAGGTTTGAAAACAGAAACAACCAGTAAGTCTTACGAACGCCACATTGATCAACATTCTTGAATCCACATACCATATCGCCAACCTTAGATAGTATTTCAGTATACTTACTGATATGTCTATATTTTGCATCATATTCTCTTCCATTTAGTGTAAGTTTCTCATCATTTAGGAGTCTAATTAAGCATCATTGTGTTGCATTTTGATCATTTAAAGTTCTAAGGTGTCCTTGCATAGTCTTTGTATATTCGCTGCATTTGGAGTGTTTCTCACGTATTTTTGGAGCTAAAGAAACCATTTGGAGTTTTGTGGATAAGTTCGGATTAAAGAAGAGTCGAAACAAAGATTGACATAAGTTGTCTGTCACCACCTCGGTTAGGAGCACCTCGGACAAGCAAACCGAGACGGACCTTCAAGTACTCTCATCGACCTAGTTGCATCGGTATGGCGTGCGTAGCAATCCGGGATGCAGCCACCAGAGTTTACCTCGGTTTGGTCACCTCGGACAGACAAACCGAGATGAAGCCACCAGATTCTACCTCGGTTTGGTTACCTTGGACAGACAAACCGAGACGAAGCCTCCAGAACTTACCTCGGTCTAGCCACCTCGGACAGGCGAGCCGAGACACTGCCCGACGAAGTCTGATTGCTTGCATCAGTTAGAAGCCCATCGGTTTGGCGAACCGATGCGACTACTCAATCAAGTCAAAAACCGGGTCAATACCCGGTTTGTTCCGGGTTGACCCGGTCCGATCACTATTCACTATAAATACTCTTTAGACCTAATTTTTATCTTAACTTTTATTCTCTTTGTTCTAAGCTTAAAATTTTTAGCCACTTTGAGGAAAAACCTTGTTTTTGCTTGGATCTTTAAGTTTAATGCAATATCTTTCTTAGATTTCTTGTTTTATCTTTCTCTAATCATGTTTANAGGTGTTCAAAAAACTAATCTTTGATGTCAATCAACCACAATATAAGCTAATCCCTAAGCTTAAAACTCAAAAGCAAGACTAATCCACTTTCATGGCACAAATCCCTTCATTAAATCATCCTAATCAAGAACAAACTCTCATTTGTGAAAAGGAAGCTAACAAGCATTATGAAACAGTTCTAAAATGCCAATAAACACCATAGACAATCACTTTCATGAGCTAGGAATGTAAATCTCTTATTTAGTTCTTAATGCCAAATAGCTAATCTTTTGCTATTTGGATCATAAGCATTTCACACACCCACCAAGTGTTTGATGAAATGCTTGAACCAACTTAATAAGAGATTTACATTCCTAGCCTAAGACATTAGTTGCCTAGGGTGTTTATCATGCCATATAGACTTGTTATTAATGCTTGCTAATCATTTTAATGCTAAAACATCATTAGTTCATTAGGGTGATTAGGAAAGGGATTATTGCCAAACATCATGGATTAGTCTTTATTAAGTGTTCTAGGCATAGAGATGGCTTGATTAGTTGTTTAGATGATTGCAAGGTTGTCCATTTGATTGCCTAAATCAATGATTCCATCCCTAGGTTTCGTTTTAGTTAATTTGGTAATCTTGCTTAGTAGTTAATCTCTTGTTTAATGCTTCATTAGTGATAATTAAGGCTTAGCTTCATATTATTGCTCTTGTAGTGTCTCTTTTAGTTTGTGTTTTGTTATTAATTCCTGCTTGTTACTTGAATTCGCCAATTTAGCTTAGCTTAGACCAAACTTTGTATTCCTTTTGCATCAAACTCCCAAGATGGATTGATATCTCAAGTATTGCAATGATATGAGCAATTGAGAAATTGCTTACAAGGAGTAAAAACTCTTGTATCAATTTGGCGCCGTTGCCATATTGGGATTGTTTGATCATTAAGATTTGAGTTTAGTTTGAGACTAAGTAATCCTTTTGTGTTTATTGACCATCTCATTTTCTAGATTTCAGTTTGCCCTTGAATGCATTTGAGATCACAAGGAGACAATAACTTCCAAGGCTTTCAAGAGATTGATCAGTTGGAAAGGGTTGCTAGGATTGCAAGAAGGGAAGCTGCAAGGTTAGAGAAGTTGAGAATGGAAGAACAACAAGGAGAACAGCATCCTCCACTAATGGCGCGTGCAAACCCTCCTCATAATGGAAATGAGCAAGCACCAAGGGGCAATGGAAACCCCTTGCATGCGCCTAGACAAGGAAGAACCATTGGAGCTGGAGATGCTCCTAATATTCACCAAAATCGATATGGCATTCAACTTCCACCGGTTCACAACAACACCTTTGAGATCAAGCCAGCTTTCATTTCCATGGTTCAACAAGACAAGTTCCATGGTTTGCCAATGGAGGATCCACTTGATCACTTGGATAACTTTGATAGAGTTTGTGGGTTGTTCAAGATGAATGGTGTAAGTGAGGATGCTTTCAAGTTAAGACTTTTCCCTTTCTCTCTTGGGGACAAAGCAAGGCAATGGGAGAAAAACTTGCCTCAAGGTACCATCACCTCTTGGGATGATTGCAAGAAGGCATTCCTATCTAAGTTCTTCTCCAACTCAAGGACAGCCAAGTTGAGGAATGACATCTCAAGTTTCATTCAAAAGAATAATGAGTCTTTCAATGAAGCTTGGGAAAGGTTCAAAGGCTACACAATGCAATGTCCTCATCATGGCTTCACACAAGAGTCTCTACTAAGCACCATCTATAGAGGGGTACTTCCAAAGATTAGAATGCTTCTTGATACAGCAAGTAATGGAAACTTCTTAGGAAAAGAAGTGGAAGATGGTTTGGAGCTTATATAGAATCTTACCTTGAGTGATGGTAACTACAATGAAGACTATGATAGAGCTCCAAGGGGAGGTGAATATGAGTCTCACAAGAAAGAAATGAAGTCTCTACATGACAAGATGGACACGCTCATGTCTTCTTCCCAAAGCCATGTACATTTTGTTGTTGAGAATCAAGAGGAATGTGAGGATCAAGTTGGGTCTCAAGAGTGTGAGGAAGAAGTAAATTTTGTGGGAGGCCAAGGAGGATACAACAACAACTATAAGGGGAATAACAACCTCTCTTATAGGAGTACTAATGTGGCCAATCCCGAATACCAAGTCTACCGTACTCAAACTACTCAAGGCAAACCTTTTGTGCATTACAACAATCAACAAAAAGGTTATATACAAAGGTCTAACTACCAAGGAGGCAACCAAGGAAACTATAGTGGTGCTAGAAACAATGCTCCACCGGGTTTTGCTCAAGTCTCACAAGGTACTCCACAAGAAAATGTTAAGCTTATGCTTCAACAAATACTTCAAGGTCAAGCCAATAGTGATGCTAATATGGGGAAGAAGATTGCTGAAATTAACACAAGGATGGATTCTTCACTTAATGAACTTGCTACTCAAATAGGATGTCTTCAACAAAAGTTCAAGCAACTTGAGAAAGGCAAGGCTTCTAGCTCAAAGTCTCAAGGCACTCTACCGGGAAAGTGTGAGGCAAACCCCAAGGAATACATCAATGTTATTACTTTGAGAAGTGGAAAGGAGTTACCTCCAAGGACAAGTCCTTTGATCAATGAGGACATTGAAATTAAAGATGGGGAGGATAGCTTTGAAAAAGCTCAAGATGCTATAACTTTTGATGATGTGTATATTGCAAAGAGAAGCAAGGAAGTGGTAAAGGAGAAGCCAAGGGAGGATGTGCACAAAAAGGAGTCAACCTTTGTTCCTCCACCTTACAAGCCTAAGCTTCCCTTCCCCGGGAGGTTTAAGAAAAAATTGGTGGAGAAATACAAGGCTATGTTTGACAAGCAAATCAAAGACATTGAGCTCAAGATTCCTTTGGTGGATGCCTTTATGATGATTCCACAATATGCTAAGTTCTTGAAGGATATCGTGGTACAAAGAGATAAGGATATCCAAGGAGTCATGCTAGTTTCTCAAGAGTGTAGTGCTATAATCCAAAACAAGGTGATACCAAAGAAGCTTGGAGACCCCGGCTCCTTCACTATACCATGCGCCCTAGGTCCTCTTGGGTTTGAAAATTTCTTGTGTGATCTTGGAGCTAGCATCAACCTTATGCCCTATTCAATAGCAAAGAAGCTCGGTTTCACCAAGTACATAGAGTGTGGAATCTCCCTAATACTTGGGGATAGGAGTGTGAGGATGCCTATTGGAGTTCTTGAGGATTTGCCTCTCAAGGTTAGCAACTTCATCATTCCCACGACTTTCATGGTTCTTAAGATGGATGAGGAGCCAAAGGATCCTTTGATTTTGGGAAGACCTTTCCTAGCTACAACCGGTGCTATCATTGATGTGAAGCATGGGAAGATTAGTTTGCATCTTGGAAAAGGGGTTGAGTTGAAGTTTGACATAAAGGAGACCTTGAGGAAGCCAACCATTGATGGTCAAGCATTTTACATTGAAACTATGGATGAGCTAGCCGATGAGTTACTAGAAGAACTAGCTCAATAAGACCATCTTAGTGTGGCTCTAACCAAACCACATGGAGAGGATGGCTACTTGGATGAGGAAATACAAGCATACATGCTCATGCTTGTATCACGCAAGGCACTAGATGGGAAGGAAAGCTTTACAAGATTGGTAGCTTCATGTGAAGGTGAAGTGGAATTTGACCAAGACAAGGAGTCCATGATGGTTGAGGTTCCAAATCAAGGACAAGAGGAAAGGCTAGAGGAGCTTGAGGATGGCGAATTAGCTAAGGACCTTGATGAGGATTGGAGTGAACTCAAAGCTCCAAAGGTGGAACTCAAGCCACTTCCCATTGGACTGCTTTATAAGGCCCTAACTCTACTTACCCCATTATTGTCAATGAACAACTAAGTGATGATGAACTCAAATCTCTCTTGAATGAGTTGAGAAAGTATAGGAGAGCTATTGGTTACTCATTGAGTGACATCAAGGGCATATCTCCTATACTTTGAACTCATAGGATTCACCTTGAAAATGAGAATGCTTCCTCAATTGAACATCAAAGAAGATTAAACCCAAACCTTAAGGAAGTGGTGAAGAAGGAAATCTTAAAACTTTTAGAAGCAAATGTGATCTATCCTATTAGTGACAGCACTTGGGTTTCTCCCGTGCATGTTGTCCCTAAGAAGGGTGGAATCAATGTGATTAAGAATGATAAAGATGAGCTAATACCAACTAGAACCATCACTGACCATAGGATGTGTATTGATTACCGAAAACTTAATGCTTCTACTATAAAAGATCATTTCCCTCTTCCTCTTATTGATCAAATACTTGAGAGATTGGCTAACCATCCTTTCTATTGTTTCCTTGATGGATATAGTGGGTTCTTCCAAATACCCATTCATCCTAATTATCAAGAGAAGACTACTTTCACATGCCCTTATGGTACCTTTGCATATCGAAGGATGCCATTTGTGTTATGTAATGCTCCAGCTACCTTTCAAAGGTGCATGATGAGTATCTTCTCCGATCTTATTTAGGAAATGGTAGAAGTATTTATGGATGAATTTTCTGTGTATGGTGCCTCTTTTTCTGTATGTCTCTCTAATCTTTGCAGGGTTTTATAAAGATGTGAAGAGTCTCACTTGGTGCTTAATTGGGAAAAGTGCCACTTCATGGTCAACCAAGGGATTGTGTTGGGTCATAAAATTTCTGAAGATTGTATAGAAGTGGACAAAGCCAAGATAGATGTCATGGTCAAGATGGCGCCACTAATCAATGTGAAAGGCATAACGAGTTTTCTTGGGCATGCCGGTTTCTATAGGAGATTCATCAAGGATTTCTCTAAGATTGCTAGACCTTTGACAAGACTCCTTTGCAAGGAGGTGGAATTTCAGTTTGATGAGGAATGCTTGCAAGTTTTTGAGACAATCAAGAAGGCACTTGTGAGTGCCCCCATTGTGCAAGCACCGGATTGGAGTCTACCATTTGAGATCATGGCTGATGCTAGTGACTGTGTTGTTGGAGCTGTTCTTGGGCAAAAGAAAGACAAGAAGCTTCATGTGATCTACTATGCAAGTAGAACACTTGATGAGGCTCAAACCAAGTATGCTACAACAAAGAAGGAGCTCTTGGCGGTTGTATTTGCTTTTGAGAAGTTTAGATCTTATTTGGTGGGATCAAAGGTGATAGTATACATGGATCATGCTGCTTTGCGCCACATCTATGCCAAGAAGGAGACCAAGCTAAGGCTCCTTAGATGGATTTTGCTTCTACAAGAATTTGACATGGAGATAGTTGACAAGAAGGGTGTGGAAAATGGTATAGCTGATAATTTGTCAAGGATGAGGATTCAGGATGCTTTGCCAATCGATGATTCCCTCTCGGAAGAGCAAATCATGATGATCAAGAGCATTGCTAGTGCACATGGAGTTGGAAGGAAGCTTGAAGAGATTCAAGGTCTAGAGGATAAAGCTTTGCCTTGGTATGCTGACATTGTTAACTACTTGGTGTGCAAAGAAGAACCCACTCATCTCAACACCTATCACAAAAAGAAGTTTATGAGAGATGTGTCACACTTCTATTGGGATGAGCCCTATCTCTACAAGAGATGTGCTGATGGGATTTATAGAAGATGCTTGGCACAAGAGGAGGTTGAGAGTGTGATTTTTCATTGCCATGGGTCTAAATATGGAGGTCATTTCGTCACATTCAAGACAGCTACAAAGGTGCTTCAAAGTGGGTTTTGGTGGCCTACATTGTTCAAGGATACTCATGAGTTCATCAAGAGATGTGAACCTTGTCAAAGAAAGGGGAAAATAAGCAAGAGAGATGAGATGCCCCAAAACCCAATCTTGGAAGTGGAGTTGTTTGATGTATGGGGCATAGACTTCATGAGACCATTCCCATCTTCTTATGGAAACCAATACATCTTGGTGGATGTTGATTATGTATCAAAGTGGGTTGAAGCCATTGCAAGTCCTACCAATGACTCCAAGGTCGTGGTGAAGATGTTCAAGAGCATAATCTTTCCAAGGTTTGGTGTGCCAAGAGTTGTGATTAGTGATGGGGAAAGTCACTTCATCAACAAGGTCTTTGAAGGGTTATTGAGCAAGCATGGTGTCAAGCATAAGGTAGCCACCCCTCACCACCCCCAAACTAGTGGTCAAGTGGAAGTCTCAAACCGTGAGATCAAGGCTATTCTGGAGAAAACTGTGGGTCTAACAAGAAAGGATTGGTCAATCAAGCTTGATGATGCTTTGTGGGCTTATAGGACAGCTTTCAAGACACCAATTGGAAGGTCTCCTTTCAACCTTGTGTATGGAAAAGGTTGTCATCTACCAGTAGAGATTGAACACAAAGCTTTGTGGGCTGTGAAGCTTCTCAACTACAATATCAAGACAACCCAAGAGAAAAGATTGATTCAACTCCAAGAGCTTGAGGAGATTAGGCTTGAGTCTTATGAAAGCTCAAGGATCTACAAGGAAAGAACCAAAGCTTTCCATGACAAGAAGATTGTGAAGAAGGAGCTAAGTGTTGGTGACAAAGTTCTTCTCTACAATTCAAGACTGAAGTTGTTCTCGGGTAAGCTCAAGTCAAGGTGGGGAGGCCCTTTTGAGATTTTAGAAGTGCTGTCTTATGGAGCCAACACTTTGATTGGGAAGAATAGGGAGAGTTTCACAGTCAATGGTCATAGGGTCAAGCCATACTTGGTGAATGTGTCTAAGGAAGAGGCAAGATCATGCCCTCTTCAAGATCCTCCACATGCATAAGGGGTTTGAAAAGTCAAGCTTTGAGACTTTAAACAAGCGCGCTTGGGAGGCATTCCCATGTTATCCTTGTATATATTCTTGCTTTCTTTTTCATTTCTAATATTCTGTTTTTAAGTGTTGGTGATTATCAGGCTTGAATCATGTGAGTTAGACTTTGATGGAGAGCATGAAGAGAAATTCTCTGCGACCACATCGGTTAGCAGCACCTCGGTTTGCCAAACCGAGGTGAGCACACCAGAAACTTCATCGATCAGAGTGCATCGGGCTTGCAAACCGAGACTGAGTTTCCATAAATCTCATCGGTTAGCATCATTTCGGTTTGGCAACCGTTGCAGCCCCAAAAGGTAAGTCAACCCTTCATTTCCTTCATTGACCGGTTCAAATCGAGTAAACCAAACCTTTTCTAAACCGATTTTTACAGAATTTTGTTTGGTTTACACCCTTCTTCCTCCCCAAAACTCGTTTTTTCCTCCATAGAATCACTTTCACGATTTTGAGCATAGAACTCTCTATTTCCACTCGATTTAGGTGATTCAAGAACTTACTTGCTCGGATTCTTCTTGTCTAACTGTTTCTAATCCGATTTCGAGCCATCCTTTTGTCCATCAACGAGGTATTCTCCTTATTTCTCTCCATATCCATGATTTTCCCTCTTTGAGGAACTTGAGGAAATTGGTAAATAGGAATCAAAATTGGTTGCTGAAAGCTTGGGTTATACTTGGGAATGATATGATGTTGATTTTGTGGGCAAAAACGTATCTACATTGAGAAATTTTGAAATTTTTGACACTTCGGGTTTTTAGGATCAAAAAGTGCGAAAATTGTCAATTGGTACTCTAAGTATACTTAAAATTTGGGGCTTTGACATGCAATTATGTGCATTCACCATGATTAAGGTTTGGCACCACTTGAGTTGCGGTTTTGACCAAGTTAAAATTTTTAGTTAATGTCAAAATTTTCTCTAAGTATTGAATTGTTAGATTTTTCGTCTTCCCTTGTTATTGCCTTTAAAATCTCGTCTTGTTGATGGCAATAATAAGTAGCTAACTCTCTTCCAAGCATTTCCTGTTCATAGGTGCAAATGAGGAAAGTTAGAGGGCCATATGATGGAGAAACCGCTCAACAAAGAGAGGATATGAAGAAAGGGAAGAGGGAAATGGTGCACGGTGAAGGGAGCAAAAGAACAAAAGAGTCTGCGGGAAAGGAGCCCACTGCGAATGAGCTTTACAAGTCCCTCATGGCCATGGACCACAAGGGGACAAGATTCCCTCACATGGAGACTCTTCGAGAGCTTGGGTTATTTGATGATGTGCTAGAGCTCTATACACAAATGGGGATGAGGAAATTCTTCCAGATGGCTCACCCAACCCATAAGGCTCCACTTTGCCAATTCCTCTCTACTCTCAAGGTGAAATTCTACCCTCTTTGTGAGGAACCAACTGAAGAAGAAGAGCTAGATGGGCATGGCTATATAACCTTCAAGGCAGGCCGCAAACAACATAAGATGTCTTTCAAAGAGCTTAATGAAGTATTTGGGTTTGAAGAAGGTTGGAGGAGAGGAAAGGTTGTGGAGTTTCGACGGGATAAGCTTACGAATTTATGGAAGTATATCGGGGTTGGCAACTTCAAAGCTGGTACAAGCAAGAGTGGCTCCATCACACATCCCGCAGTGAGGTATGCACACAAGGCGCTAGCTCATACCTTCTTCGCAAGAAAGGAGTGTGGTTATATGATTGAGGATGAGCTCGAGCTTTTGGACATTGGATTTAAGAACATCCTAAGATCCATAAAGATTGGGAATAGAGTGATAACATTGCATGGGGATGGCTCCGAAATAGGCTTGATCTCTCTCCTTCTGAAGAAGCTATTGAGCTACCAAGAATGGGCTGCTACAACTAAAGACACTGCACCACACCTCAGCGTCGGAGGGATAGTGACACCCATTCTCGAGGCTTGTGGAGCAGATCTCGGAGAAGTTACACACGAGATGGAATGGATGGATGTTTCATACCTTCGCAAAACGAGGTTCCTTAGTGGAACAGCGGGAGGTAGCTATGTCTACAAATTTGCTTATGGCGAAAGGACGGAAGCAAGGATCAGACTTACATGCCCCCATTTGACAAGTTTCGGAGAGAGGGGTCACATCAGTTTCAGTCCCACAAGAGATGATCTCTACAACCCTTCAGTCGATCCTCCACTTGAGACTGTGAAGAAGACAAGAAGCTCCACGAGTCAAGCAAGCGCCGAGCTTAGCCAAGAGGAAGACCAAGAGGCGCCTATGAGTCCGAAAGTTGGGAGTGAGCGCTACTTCTTTGATGCTTATGATCTAGCCATTCCTTCCCAACCCCTGAGAGAAGCACATCGTCGCAATAACCTCCTCCAAAGGTGGAAAAAATACCAAGATAAAACCATTAGAAAGATGGTCAAAACCATCAAGGGGATAACAAAAAAAATCAAGGGCCTAAAGGCCAAGATAGGGGGCGCTTCATCATCAAGAGCTCACGAGGTTGCACATGAAGAAGAAGGCATAGGAGAAAGCGCTATGGAGCTTGATAGAAGACATTCGTTCCACGAGCAAGAGGGAAATACTTCCCATGAGGAACCACCACGATCCTCCTCCTATGAGACTCGCCAAAGGAAGAGGAAACCAATGTGATCCCCAACACCGGAGTCGAGCAATCAATCATACTCGATGGGCGAATCCTCCTCCTCCTCAACCCAATTCTAGAGGTAACACTCCAAACTCCATTGTACATACCATTAGTTTCTCTTTCACCTTGTTTTATCATTTTGTCATATTGATTGCGGTCTCTCTCGAACTTTTATTACACTAAGGACTGTGCAATTTAAGTTTGGGGGAGAGGTTGAGAGATTTGACTTGTGTTTTGTGATCTTATTTTTTCTTTTTCATGCATCTTTGAGTCTCATGCATTCATCTATGGCATAGAAAAAACCAAAAAAAAAAATGGAAAAATTTCGAAATTTTTTTTAAAAAGATAGCATGTAGTTGCATTTGCATTTGTTACATAAGTAGGATTGAGTCTAGCTTTCATATAGGATTGCATTCTTGCATAGGGGACAATGATGATTTTTCCTTGTAAGGTGTTTAGCTCATGAATTAGTTCAAGGCCCTAGTTAGTAGTTCTTTGATGCTTGAAGTGCAAATTTCGAAAGTAAAAGTTGAACCCTACTTGGACCTCACCATTTGAAACTCAAGTCTAAATTGAAGCAAGTTTTGAATAGAAACCAACTCTCTTGAACTTGAACCTAATTTGAATGAACAATTATCATGGTTATGCATTGTTAGAGAACTTGTGGATACCATATACATAGTTGGGTTATCTTCTTTCCTTTTACCACTCTTGTTAACCCTAGTTAGTAGTTCTTTGATGCTTGAAGTGCAAATTTCGAAAGTAAAAGTTGAACCCTACTTGGACCTCACCATTTGAAACTCAAGTCTAAATTGAAGCAAGTTTTGAATAGAAACCAACTCTCTTGAACTTGAACCTAATTTGAATGAACAATTATCATGGTTATGCATTGTTAGAGAACTTGTGGATACCATATACATAGTTGGGTTATCTTCTTTCCTTTTACCACTCTTGTTAACCCAAATAACCGACTCTCATCTTTAGAGCGGTTAAGATCAAGCACCCTATCCAAGCTTTCTTTGAGACCTCTACCTTATTGAGTGCATTAGGCCTTTTTCATCTTGTGAACATAGCGAAAAAAGTGTTGAGTTTAGAGCGACAAGGATAGGCTTCCATGTAGCTAGCTCGAAAACAATGAGCTAGGTGATAGGATAGGATTCTTGGGTGGGGATTTTGGCTTAATATTCGATATGAATGAAGTAAAGTGGGCGAAGTTGAGTTGGTTAAAGGGGGAAAACGAAAATTTTGTACAAGTGTTGGCATTGTGTGTTATGCTCTAAGTGTTAAGAAAAAAAAAAGTCCTCTAGAAATGAAAATTAAAAGAGCCAAGAAAAAGAAAAAAATATGGCTAAGTTAAGATAAGAAAGAGGATGGCAATTTGTGAAAGAAAAGAGAAAAGAGCTTGAAGTGAAAGTGTGCCAACACTTGTGGTTATAGAAGAGGTTTTCCCCAAGTGCTTAAAGAGAAAAGGAAGAAGGTTTGAACTCATGGGTTTGGCGAATTGCCTTGTAATGGGTAGCATAGGTTGAGCTTGGTGAGTGAGCTTAAAAGAAAATGAGAGTGAAGACATTTGTGTTACAAAGGGTAGATGGAAGTTTATCCTTGTATGCATAGGTTGCTTTTTACTCTTAGCATTTTGTCAAAGTTCACTTGTTCATTGAGAGATCCCTTGCATTGGAACCCCATGAAGTTGATATCATTTTTATCTCAAAACCTTACCCAAAAACCAAACAAGTTCGCTAGCATTGCATGATTCATGATCCATGGTTACTACTTAATGAATGTTAAAGAGTTGGTGAAAATGACTGCTTGGTTAGGTTGAGGCTTAGGTTCACTTGAATGAGTATGGGTATGGCTAGACCTTTTGTAGTAGAGTTTGCATTAAGGGCATCCTAGAATTAAGAACAAGGACCATTGAATTGATTCATTTGCTTGACACCTTTGGATTTAAGTCCCCACCTTCAAACCTCTCTCCTTGGCTTGTGTTTCATTTGCTTGGGGACAAGCAAAAGACAAGTTTGGAGGAGTTGATATGTCTATATTTTGCATCATATTCTCCTCCATTTAGTGTAAGTTTCTCATCATTTAGGAGTCTAATTAAGCATCATTGTGTTGTATTTTGATCATTTAGAGTTCTAAGGTGTCCTTGCATAATCTTTGCATATTCGCTGCATTTGGAGTGTTTCTCATGTATTTTTGGAGCTAAAGAAACCATTTGGAGTTTTGGGGATAAGTTCGGATCAAAGAAGAGTCGAAACAAAGATTGACAGAAGTTGTCTGTCACCACCTCGGTTAGGAGCACCTCGGACAAGCAAACCGAGACGGACCTTCCAGTACTCTCATCGGCCTAGTTGCATCGGTATGGCGTGTGTAGCAATCCGGGATGCAGCCACTAGAGTTTACCTCGGTTTGGTCACCTCGGACAGACAAACCGAGATGAAGCCACCAGAGTCTACCTCGGTTTGGTCACCTCGGACAGACAACCCGAGATGAAGCCTCCAGAACTTACCTCGGTCTAGCCACCTCGGACAGGCGAGCCGAGACACTGCCCGACGAAGTCTGATTGCTTGCATCGGTTAGAAGCCCATCGGTTTGGCGAACCGATGCGACTACTCAATCAAGTCAAAAACCGGGTCAATACCCGGTTTGTTCCGGGTTGACCCGGTACGATCACTATTCACTATAAATACTCTTTAGACCTAATTTTTATCTTAACTTTTATTCTCTTTGTTCTAAGCTTAAACTTTTTAGCCACTTTGAGGAAAAACCTTGTTTTTGCTTGGATCTTTAAGTTTAATGCAATATCTTTCTTAGATTTCTTGTTTTATCTTTCTCTAATCATGTTTAGCTTATCAATAACCTTTGATTTGAAGGGTTCAAGCATGATTAGTGAGTAGTTCCTTAGGAACTTGAGGATGAGTTAGATTTAGGGATTTCTAATGGTTCAATCTTGCAATCTAAAATAGATTCTTTCATCTCTCTTCTTATTAAGGAGTTCTTAATGCCAAATAGCTAATCTTTTGCTATTTGGATCATAAGCATTTCATACACCCACCAAGTGTTTGATGAAATGCTTGAACCAACTTAATAAGATATTTGCATTCCTAGCCTAAGATATTAGTTTCCTAGGGTGTTTATCATGCCATTTAGACTTGTAATTAATGCTTGCTAATCATTTTAATGCTAAAATATCATTAGTTCATTAAGGTAATTAGTGAAGGGATTAGTGCCACACATCATGGATTAGTCTTTATTAAGTGTTCTAGGCATAGAGTTGGCTTGTTTAGTTGCTTAAATGATTGCAAGGTTGTCCATTAGATTGCCCAAATCAATGATTCCATCCCTAGGTTTCGTTTTAGTTAATTTGGTAATCTTGCTTAGTAGTTAATCTCTTGTTTAATGCTTCATTAGTGATAATTAAGGCTTAGCTTCATATTATTGCTCTTGTAGTGTCTCTTTTAGTTTGTGTTTTGTTATTAATTCCTGCTTGTTACTTGAATTCGCCAATTTAGCTTAGCTTAGACCAAACTTTGTATTCCTTTTGCATCAAACTCCCAAGATGGATTGATATCTCAAGTATTGCAATGTTATGAGCAATTGAGAAATTGCTTACAAGGAGTAAAAACTCTTGTATCACTTACCACAAGCTTAGCAATCTCCCAAATCAAGTCCAAACCCCTTAGAGAAATCCATATTCTCCACTGCTAACTCCTTCATTAAATTAGGTGAAGTCTCATCGAGGGAGTATTGATCGAAGAACTTATAGATTCTTTCCCTTCCAAGCTCATAAACACACAGACAGTCTTTGCACAATCTCTCTTATTTTCTCTTCCTTAAGTCGATTTCTCCCTACTTTTCTAGAGTATCATTTTATTTTTTCTATTGACTTTCTTTTCTTTTTATAGCTCAAGAACGGTGCCACTCACTTTCATGTTTCTTGTGAGGAGACTCTTTCATGAGTGTAGACTCACCTTCCTAGTCCTTTACACAGAACTCATGCTGCTATTCTTAAACTTAGACTTTTCACACTAGGGAAGATCAAAGAGAGATCATGACAAACTTATCTTAAAAATGCTGGAAGAAGAATCAGGTTCAATGCATACCAAGCCCCAAGATGAGAAGTTGAAAGTTGAAAGAAAAACAAAACCAAAAGTTAGTGAAAACAAAACGAAATTCAAAGAAAAATCCTACCTAAAAGTGGGTTGCCTCCCACTCAGCGCTCGTTTTCAGTCATTAGCTTGACTGTGTCGGGGT
Source organism: Alliaria petiolata (assembly GCA_020283515.1). Lineage (NCBI taxonomy): Eukaryota > Viridiplantae > Streptophyta > Magnoliopsida > Brassicales > Brassicaceae > Alliaria > Alliaria petiolata. The sequence goes on from JAHZTW010000001.1 coordinate 386,232,626, forward strand.
TCAGGCATATGGTGGATCAGATGGTGGCATCGAATGCTTCCCAGAAGAATGTCTCCTCGTCCATGGTAGTGTATAGGCAGTAGATGCATGAGATCAACCAAGGAATTGAGGAACAACAGCAGGGTGGGTCTTGAGTTTAGGTGGGACACTTCGTTTTCATGCAGAATCATCAAAAGCAATACCATGCCTTCTACGAGAATCTCGTGGCTTGCATAAGTGTGAAGCAGCTTTTGAACCTTTTAAGTTCTTAATAATAAGATCAGGGGGTTTGGAATTGATTCCAGGAAGTGCATACCTTTGCTTTCTTGGAGGTTTCTGGGCTGTAGGATGTGGAGTCGTCTGTTGGACAACATATGATGGAAGTGCAGCATCGGAAACAACTCGTGGATTGATCTGCGAAGGGTGTCGATCGACACCAAACCTGCAGCTCGAATTTATGCACTTTTCTGTAATTCAGCTCTGCAATCCTTATCTCCATCACAAATTAGCAACTATTTTTCCACTCCAGTCCTTTAGCTTAACAGATTTCTTAGAATTACCAGCCAATGCCTCTTGAACAACCACCTTGTTCACTTGCTCATTAGTATCCAGCTCTTCTCTAGCAATGACAGCAATGCAAGAGACGTGTTTGGAAGTCTCAGTAGTAGGAATAGCTTTGTAGAAGACTTCTTTGTCAACATTAGAGAAGGATATTCTCTTATTAGGCATGTCTACAAATGCTCCTACTGTGGCCATGAATGGTCTCCCAAGGATGAATGGCATGATAGACTCTTTACTCACTTCCACAACCTGAAAATCAGTTGGTACTAGGCAATTCCCTACTTTGACAAGAAAGTCTGGAATTGTACCATATGGGACTGTGGTGGAAGAGTTGTCAAAAGCAAGAGTCATCTGAGGAGGGTGAATGTTAGCAACCCCTAATCTCTCTGCAATGTCCCTTGAGATGAGGTTCACGCTAGCACCAAAATCGCAGAGAGATTGTTCAAACTTAACTCCACCAATGGAGCATGGATCAACAAACATTCTTGGAACTTCAACCATAAGCAGGTTCTTCAGTGGTGGTGGTGTATCTCTTGCTTTGTGAAAAAGCTCTTCCATTTCTTCAAACCTTTCTCTGCAATTTTGGAAGAAAGCACACAAGGGATATCTCTCATAAGCTTCATCAAAATAGATCTCCTTAGGAATCCTTTCCACCCTTTTGTTGAAAGCAGACAGCTTCTCTGCACTAATGGGCGGCCTTAGGTGTTTGGGTAGAGGAGGGTATGGAATCTTAGGCTTGTACACTCTTTCCTCTGCACTTTTTGAAGCTTTAGGCGTGTCTGGCGAAATCTGAGAAGGGTGTCGATCGATGTGTCGGCGGAGCAGTGTCGATCATGCTCGATTTCGGTCCGTCAGAGCTCAAATTCTCGAGTTTTTCTACTGGTGTCGATCGACACTCAGCAGTGGTGTCGATCGACACCTGCTCTGCAACTGCAACATCGTCTTCTTCAACTCCCTTAAGTTCCACAATTTCTTCAGCTTTCAGGCCCTTTTTCAGCACTGATTGAAGGCTTCCTCCACTCTGAATCGTGATGGCATTCACATGATGTCTTGGATTTGTATCCGTCTTTCCAGGAAGGCATCCCTCTTGTCTCTTCAAAGCTCCAGCAGTTTGAGCAACTTGAACATCCAATTTCTTGACATGAGCACTCAGGGACTCGAATTTCCCATTTATATCTGTATACAAGGCATCAATCTTCCCATTGAAGTCCACAGTCATCTTCTGTTGACCCTCCAAGATCTGTTCAATCATGGACTTCACATCATTGTCTTGTGCAGGAGGCTTCTGGTAAGAAGAAGAACCATAAGTTCTTTGGAAGTTGTTGTTCTGAAAAGGCTTCTGGTAAGAGGAACCATAGCCTTGCTGATTGCCAAATCTTTGACCTTGAAAACCAGCTCCATTGATGTAGTTAACTTCTTCTTCCTCAGGTTCAAAAGTCTCCACCTCTGCACCAAATTGGACCTGCTTCTTTTCCACAAGAAGACTATGCATTGAGTCTAGCTTAGCCTTCACCTCAGCAATCTGACTTCCATCCATGTTTCCAGCTTGCTTCTTCCTCTCCAAGTCCGCATTCTTGGTACTATTGCTAGAAGCCAAGTTCTCTATGAGTGTAGTAGCACTTTCTGGATATTGGGTGTTGCAGTTTCCATTGCTTGCAGCATCTAGAGCCATCTGGTATCTCCAATCAACACCTCTGTAGAAGATTCCCAACAGTTGAACCTCAGTAAAACCATGGTGTGGACAGTCTCGCTGACATGCCCTGAATCTCACCCAAGCAGCCTTGAATTCCTCAGTAGGTCCTTGAGAAAATATAGAGATCTTCATCCTCAGCTCCTTAGATCTTGCATCATCAAAGAAATTACACAAGAAGGCATTCTTTGTGTCATCCCAAGTAGTCAACGATCCTGGATCCAATTGCTTCAGCCAGTATGCAACATCTCCAACAAGTGAGTAGGGAAAAAGCTTGCATAAGAGGTAATCATTGGACACTCCATTGGCCTTAATGCTTGATGCCAAGTACTCAAACCTCTCTATGTGGTCTATGGTGTGCTCATGAGGAAGACCATGAAAAGGATGCTGAGCCACTAGAGTGTAGTAAGCAGGCTTCAGCTCGAAGTCATTCCTCTGGAAAGCAGGAGGACGAATCGCAGCTCTATTAGCATAGAACTGATCATGCCTGTTGTAATCACCAAGTGTCCTTCCACGTCCTGCATTCCCTGGTGGTATCATTGCCACTGCTTGCTCGACGACAATTGCCCCATTCTCGTCGAGTCTTTGCCCTTGGGCGTTTCTTCTGTGCCCTTCTGCATCAACCAAATGACCAGCTTCGTCTCGGATTAGAACCATAGGATCAGCCATCGTGATTTGTGTCTTGTGTCGATCGATGTCAATGTTGGTGTCGATCGACACTAGTGCAGCTATTCTGTTGGTCCGTTCGAGATGTGCTAGTGCCTGGTTATCAAGTCTGATTAGCTCATGATCATTATTGCTTCTGGTACTGCGATTAAGCATACACCTGAAAACACGAACAAGAAGCTAAAAGTTAGTAACCAAAACAAAATAAAAACTTAGCCAAAATTCTAATACTAAAAATATGTAGGCAACTAATCTCCTTCCCCGGCAACGGCGCCAAAATTTGATATGCTCAAATTTACCCTAAAGCTACTCTTTCAAATTAAAAGATCACTGCAGTATTTAGGGATCTCCACATGGAATGAGATAGTGACACAGCAGATTTCTAAGTTCGAATTAAGCTAAGAAGAATGAATTAAAAGTAAAAACAGCAAGCAATTTAAAAATGGTGTAACTTCAGGAGACAAAATGCTAGGTTCCGAAAAATTCTCAGGTAAATCCTAATTGCAGATCATAGACAGAATGTTAGGATATTATTAAGTACTGTTCTTGAACTCGAAACACAATTATAAATTCAACCAACTCTCGCTGCGAAGATTTTCTATGTCTAAACCCTAGAATTCCAAATCTCTTTGCAAATCCTATCAATTCAGACAAGCATTAATAATAGGTTCGATTGTTCACAAAATCCCTAAACCAAATCTTTTTGCGAATATGTATTTTGCTCATCTAAGATTAGTTTAGGCAATCAATAATATGATCGCATCTTTTAATTAACCTAATATCAGATTCTAGGTCGCGAAGCTAGAATAAACAAGATGAGAAAAATAAAGTTCATTTGGGCGGAGCCAACAATGAAACTTTCAAACTCTCCAAAAATCTGAACTTTCTCTGTTAGATTGATCCACTCACAGCGTTCTACCTAATAAAATCTGCAATCAACTGATGTGGCAATGGTCCTTGAAGTGTTAGTACAAATAGTTAGTTCCAAGAAAAGCTCATAGTTTCAACATAGTCTTGACTCAATAAAACATTCTTGGACTCACTCAAGAAAAACATCAAAATGACTCAAGAGAAATAAAACAAAGAAAAATTGCGTTAGTCCCAGCAAATACCCTCTCCCAAACTTACTTCACACCGACTAACATGAACATAATAAATACAAATTTCACTAACCAGAAATCTAAAATTTTAACTCAATTCAGAAATCTAAATTTACATATAAAACTATCAAATTTAAAGTCCAAATGTGATCATACAATATGTATTTCCCATATAAATGCTTCCAATTGTTAAAAAAAAATGCTTTGAATTTAATGCGTAGAACATAGAGACAATATCACAATTTCTTAGAGAGGATTGTCAAGTGGTACTTATAGCCTAATAGATAAAACAGTTGTCTCATGTGTGCAAGTTTTAATACAAATAAAATGAAATTTTGAAAATTAAATAATGAATGCCACGTGTCACTCTGAGGGAAAGAGTTGGTCAACTTTTATATAATAAATGTCCTTGTATTTGTCTTGACAGCCTCTTCAAAATCTCAAGTGGGTGGATTTAAGTTATTCCAAAAATCTGAAGAAGCTTCTTGATCTCTCAACTGCCATTAATCTCTTATGTTTAGATCTCAGTTACTGCCCAAAATTGATGGTACTACCATTCTCAATTGGAAATGCAACTAATCTCTTGATTCTAACCGATGAGATTTATGGAAACTCAGTCTCGGTTTGCAAGCCCGATGCAGTCTGATCGATGAAGTTTCTGGTGTGCTCACCTCGGTTTGGCAAACCGAGGTGCTGCTAACCGATGTGGTCGCATAGAATTTCTCTTCATGCTCTCCATCAAAGTCTAACTCACATGATTCAAGCCTGATAATCACCAACACTTAAAAACAGAATATTAGAAATGAAAAAGAAAGCAAGAATATATACAAGGATAACATGGGAATGCCTCCCAAGCGCGCTTGTTTAAAGTCTCAAAGCTTGACTTTTCAAACCCCTTATGCATGTGGAGGATCTTGAAGAGGGCATGAGCTTGCCTCTTCCTTAGACACATTCACCAAGTATGGCTTGACCCTATGACCATTGACTGTGAAACTCTCCCCATTCTTCCCAATCAAAGTGTTGGCTCCATAAGGCAGCACTTCTTGAATCTCAAAAGGGCCTCCCCACCTTGACTTGAGCTTACCCGAGAACAACTTCAGTCTTGAATTATAGAGAAGAACTTTGTCACCAACACTTAGCTCCTTCTTCACAATCTTCTTGTCATGGAAAGCTTTGGTTCTTTCCTTGTAGATCCTTGAGCTTTCATAAGACTCAAGCCTAATCTCCTCAAGCTCTTGGAGTTGAATCAATCTTTTCTCTTGGGTTGTCTTGATATTGTAGTTGAGAAGCTTCACAGCCCACAAAGCTTTGTGTTCAATCTCTACTGGTAGATGACAAGCTTTTCCATACACAAGGTTGAAAGGAGACCTTCCAATTGGTGTCTTGAAAGCTATCCTATAAGCCCACAAAGTATCATCAAGCTTGATTGACCAATCCTTTCTTGTTAGACCCACAGTTTTCTCCAGAATAGCCTTGATCTCACGGTTTGAGACTTCCACTTGACCACTAGTTTGAGGGTGGTAAGGGGTGGCTACCTTATGCTTGACACCATGCTTGCTCAACAACCGTTCAAAGACCTTGTTGATGAAGTGGCTTCCCCCATCACTAATCACAACTCTTGGCACACCAAACCTTGGGAAGATTATGCTCTTGAACATCTTCACCACGACCTTGGAGTCATTGGTAGGACTTGCAATGGCTTCAACCCACTTTGAGACATAATCAACAGCCACCAAGATGTATTGGTTTCCATAAGAAGATGGGAAGGGTCCCATGAAGTCTATGCCTCATACATCAAACAACTCCACTTCCAAGATTGGGTTTTGGGGCATCTCATCTCTCTTGCTTATATTCCCCTTTCTTTGACAAGGTTCACATCTCTTGATGAACTCATGAGTATCCTTGAACAATGTAGGCCACCAAAACCCACTTTGAAGCACCTTTGTAGCTGTCTTGAATGTGGCGAAATGACCTCCATATTTAGACCCATGGCAATGAAAAATCACACTCTCAACCTCCTCTTGTGCCAAGCATCTTCTATAAATCCCATCAGCACATCTCTTGTAGAGATAGGGCTCATCCCAATAGAAGTGTGACACATCTCTCATAAACTTCTTTTTGTGATAGGTATTGAGATGAGTGGGTTCTTCTTTGCACACCAAGTAGTTAACAATGTCAGCATACCAAGGCAAAGCTTTGTCCTCTAGACCTTGAATCTCTTCAAGCTTCCTTCCAACTCCATGTGCACTAGCAATGCTCTTGATCATCATGATTTTCTCTTCCGAGAGGGAATCATCGATTGGCAAAGCATCCTGAATCCTCATCCTTGATAAATTATCAGCCATACCATTCTCCACACCCTTCTTGTCAACTATCTCCATGTCAAATTCTTGTAGAAGCAAAATCCATCTAAGGAGCCTTAGCTTGGTCTCCTTCTTTGCATAGATGTGGCGCAAAGCAGCATGATCCATGTATACTATCACCTTTGATCCCACCAAATAAGATCTAAACTTCTCAAAAGCAAATACAACCGCCAAGAGCTCCTTCTCTGTTGTAGCATACTTGGTTTGAGCCTCATCAAGTATTCTACTTGCATAGTAGATCACATGAAGCTTCTTGTCTTTCCTTTGCCCAAGAACAGCTCCAACAACACAGTCACTAGCATCAGCCATGATCTCAAATGGTAGACTCCAATCCGGTGCTTGCACAATGGGGGCACTCACAAGTGCCTTCTTGATTGTCTCAAAAGCTTGCAAGCATTCCTCATCAAACTGAAATTACACCTCCTTGCAAAGGAGTCTTGTCAAAGGTCTAGCAATCTTAGAGAAATCCTTGATGAATCTCCTATAAAACCGGCATGCCCAAGAAAACTCGTTATGCCTTTCACATTGATTGGTGGCGCCATCTTGACCATGACATCTATCTTGGCTTTGTCCACTTCTATACCATCTTCAGAAATCTTATGACCCAACACAATCCCTTGGTTGACCATGAAGTGGCACTTTTCCCAATTAAGCATCAAGTGAGACTCTTCACATCTTTATAAAACCCTGCAAAGATTAGAGAGACATGCATAAAAAGAGGCACCATACACAGAAAAGTCATCCATAAATATTTCTACCATTTCCTCAATAATATCGAAGAAGATACTCATCATGCACCTTTGAAAGGTAGCTGGAGCATTACATAAAACAAATGGCATCCTTCGATATGCAAAGGTACCATAAGGGCATGTGAAAGTAGTCTTATCTTGATCATTAGGATGAATGGGTATTTGGAAGAACCCACTATATCCATCAAGGAAATAATAGAAAGGATGGTTAGCCAATCTCTCAAGCATTTGATCAATAAAAGGAAGAGGGAAATGATCTTTTCTAGTAGAAGCATTAAGTTTTCGGTAATCAATACACATCCTATGGCCAGTGATGGTTCTAGTTGGTATTAGCTCATCTTTATCATTCTTAATCACATTGATTCCACCCTTCTTAGGGACAACATGCACGGGAGAAACCCAAGTGATGTCACTAATAGGATAGATCTCATTTGCTTCTAAAAGTTTTAAGATTTCCTTCTTCACCACTTCCTTAAGGTTTGGGTTTCATCTTCTTTGATGTTCAATTAAGGAAGCATTCTCATTTTCAAGGTGAATCCTATGAGTTCAAAGTATATGAGATATGCCATTGATGTCACTCAATGAGTAACCAATAGCTCTCCTATACTTTCTCAACTCATTCAAGAGAGAGTTGAGTTCATCATCACTTAGTTGTTCATTGACAATAATGGGGTAAGTAGAGTTAGGGCCTAAGAAAGCAGTCCAATGGGAAGTGGCTTGAGTTCCACCTTTGGGGATCTGTACATCCTCTCCGAGGCGCATATTAAACGATATTCATCAAACTTGTTAGAAAATGCAAAATTTTGATTTGACTCTTGAGTAAGATCACATTCTTGTGATTGGAAATCGGTGAATGAAAAATGTTACCCCTTGTATCTATTTCATCCATGCGGGGTTTTCACCTATTCAATTCACAAGCACGGACACTGCTGACTTTATGAGCACAGCTTGATAAATTGAGGAGGTTGTTTTTGGAGAAAATAAATAAATTGATGCGTAAAATATTTTTGCCATATAATTAATTATGAACTGATCAAAACTAACATGAACATAATAAATTCAAATTTCACTAACCAGAAATCTAAAATTTTAACTCAATTCAGAAATCTAAATTTACATATAAAACTATCAAATTTAAAGTCCAAATGTGATCATACAATATGTATTTCCCATATAAATGCTTCCAATTGTTAAAAAAAAATGCTTTGAATTTAATGCGTAGAACATAGAGACAATATCACAATTTCTTAGAGAGGATTGTCAAGTGGTACTTATAGCCTAATAGATAAAACAGTTGTCTCATGTGTGCAAGTTTTAATACAAATAAAATGAAATTTTGAAAATTAAATAATGAATGCCACGTGTCACTCTGAGGGAAAGAGTTGGTCAACTTTTATATAATAAATGTCCTTGTATTTGTCTTGACAGCCTCTTCAAAATCTCAAGTGGGTGGATTTAAGTTATTCCAAAAATCTGAAGAAGCTTCTTGATCTCTCAACTGCCATTAATCTCTTATGTTTAGATCTCAGTTACTGCCCAAAATTGATGGTACTACCATTCTCAATTGGAAATGCGACTAATCTCTTGATTCTAAATATTGAGTATTGCTCGGGTTTGGTGAGTATCCCCTATTCTATTGGAAATATCCCTAATCTCAAGGTATTTCTCGCTGGGTGCTCGAGTGTGATACAACTCCCCTCTTGTATTTAGAACATCACTAGTCTCTGGACATTCAATCTTGATAATTTCTCTAGTTCAGTTCAGCAACCCTTAATGTGGAATGCTAGGAGTTTCCAGGATTTAGATCTCAGTGGCTGCTCAAGTCTTGTCAGACTCCCTTCTATCAGAAGTGCCACCACCAATCACTATGGATATTCGAATTTGGTGGAATCAGCCTCCTCAACTGGAAATGTAAACAATCTCAATAAACTAAATCTCAATGGATGTTCAAGTCTGTTGAAGCTCCCCTCTTCTATTGGAAATTTAAATAATCTCCAGGAATTAGATCTTAGTGGATGCTCAAGTCAGTTGAAGGTGCCATTCTTTATTGTGGATCACAGAGATTATGATCAATTGCTTAATAGAGGTGTTAATGATATCTATAATCGAAGATTCCTAAGAATTCTAGAGCCCAACTCCACTACTGAGAATCCTATTGTTGCTCTTGGGTTCTTGAAAAAGAGGTTCAATTAGTCTTTGGGGATGAAAAGCCATCCTAATTTCGAGATCTTGAGTTTGAAACGATGCTCAAAGCTAGAAGCTCTTCCGACAAACATCAACTTGGAATCTCTTGATGAACTCGATCGACCTCAAAAAACTTGCTCGTAGTTGAAAACTTTTCCTGAGATATCCACAAACATTAGAAATCTCTTGCTAAGTGGAACTACGATAGAAGGAATGTCTTCTTCGATTAAGTGGTGGTATTGTCTTGAGGAATTACAGCATGCACTTGACAAAAGGTTGCTCCACAGGTTCTCTCGTCTGTGTAGGCTTGTACTCTTCGATCAAGTGGTGGTCTTATCTTGAGGAACCTCTAAGCGTTATTGTACACTTTCACAGAAAGATAGACCAAGACGAGTAGTGATTCCTTACTAATTTTTTCTACTTACGGATATCTCACTTTTTTTCTTTGGTGTAGTCATTAACAGTACTCCTTTAAAAGCATAATTTTCCACAAAGAGCCAACTTACAATTGTTTTGGATTGAACTACAATGAAGAACAGACAATTGTAGTTGGTTATTACTAATAATACTACCTCGTATGATTAAACTAGTGTAACGATTTTCGAAAATCATGCTAGACAACTGTAGTGTTAGTGAACGAGAGTAAGTGAGTATGTTACATGAATAAGCAAGTTGAGGAAAATATGTAAGCAAAGAAGTTAAGGAAATAAGCAAACAATGAACTAAGCATAGAAATCAAAGAAGCAAAGAAGGGAACAATGAAATAAGCAAATAAAAAAAAATTTAAGGAAACATGGAAGCAAAGAAGAAAAGAAGAAAACAAGCAATGAAGTAAGCACAAGAAACAAAAAAGCAAAGGAATGAAGTATACAAAGCAAGGATTCAAGGACGCAAATATGCATGCGAATATGTATGCATGTATGTATGAATATGAAATGTTTTTTGGAGATTCATCAAGAGATATGAACCGAGATCACTCACTTAACTCCGTTGATAGCATGATTTCGGTAACTATGTCTGTTACACTGCATAAATAGAGAGACAACAGCTTCAAACTATTATAGAAAAAAAAAATCAAAGACTAAGTTGGAAAAAAACAATTGAAGACATAACTGGAAGAAGGATCAAACTTAAGAAGCTAGAAGATGGAGCTTGACTAGAGGTTGTCTCTCAAACATTATGATCTACTACAAATAAGCATGTACATTACGTTCTTCCAATATGATAACACATAATTTGAAAAACCTTTATGAATGGTAAATGATGAAGTCCTACCTTACACACTTATTTTTCTTTACGAGTGAGTAAACACGTAATTCTTCACTCTCAACTAGCTTTGCTGAAGTGTGCTTGTCCTGTAGAGCATTTCTACAACGAACACATGAAAAAAAAACAATTCAAGTAAGCATGCATTTCTTGTAGCTCATAACAGCAGCAAGACATATCAAAAGAGTCAATGAAAGCAATTTATGTGACAAATAGTTGCTAGAACAGACTTGTTTCATGGTGCTGGAGTATTTATGAGGCTCTTGATTCAGAAACGGGTTGCAAGTAAACACCAAGATATCAAACCCTGAACAATAAGAACCAACAAATAAATAAAAAAATAGATACAAACAGATGGATCTTGATCCTTGTATAACTGGTTTCAGTGAAATCGTTGTTCCACGCACACAGCACTAAAGGTATGGTCCATGTGGCAGTGTGACATTTCTGACGAGGAGAAATTTGGTTGACAGTAACCTAGAACTATCTAAAGTAAATACATATTTTCATGGAAGATAAATTGATAAATAAATCACACACCCAAAGAGTCAACGACGAAAAAATAATCAAGCAAGCACGCACCCAAGGAAGGAAGCAAGCAAGCACTCACCCAAAGAATCAAGGAAAGAAGCAAAGAAGTAAAAAACAAAATCAAGAAAGCAAGTAAGGAAGCTAGAACTAAGCAAAAAATCAAGGAAGTAATAAAGAAGCAGGAATCAAGAAAGCAAGTAAAGGAAGCGAAAAAGAAAGTACGGAAACAAGGCATAAAAATAAGGAAGCAAGTAAGTTTGGAGGAAAATCAAACAAATAATCAATAAAGCAAGAAAACAATGAAGTATGGAAGCAAATATGAATGCATACGAGTAAGCGATGCATATATGCATGTTATAATGTATACATGTATGTATGTTTGATTGTTGTGTGCATGTATGTATGTGTTTACATTCTTTAAGTGATTGGGAAGAACCCATAGAGAAGTCAATGGTTTTGAAATCAGTTGCTGCAGAAGAAAATAGACACAACATCAAACTCTAAAAGTAAAATCAAAAGACCAAGCAAAAGAAAAAGATTGAAGAGGACATATCTGAAAAAAAAGACAAGACCGTTCAAAGGAGATAGAGAGACGCAAAATAAATGAGTAACATCAAAATAAATGAGTAAGCCAACACCAAAATCAGATTTTGAACTTGGAAGATCAAATTTGATTGTATGCGTAAAAAGGCTTAACTCTTCGAAGATTTATTCACTAATCTGATTTACGAGCCTTCCCATACTTATGAAATAAAACATGCAAATAAGAATTTATCCAAATCATACCTCAACTCAGAAGCAAGAAATGTGCCATAGAGCCAGGCTTGAGCTTGACTGCTTTAGTGCATCACTTAGTTTTATAATGTGCCATAGAACCAGGCTTGAGCTTGAAGGCTTGAGCTTGACTGCTTCGGTACAGATTTGTAAATAATGCTAGTACGATAAAAAGTTTCAGAAAAGTCTTCTTAGTGCCTTGTAAAGTTTTCATCACAATAACCATCAGCAAATTTACACTTAAGTTTCCATAATCAATCATATAATAAAAAACACCCCCCTATAAAGTTTTAAAGTTTTTACAAAAACGTTTTTATCAGTTTTCTTGTATAAAACAGAGAAGTAATTAGTCTGAAACATCATTGATCAAATGCAAAGTTTTTACAATCATAAAAAGAGGGTTCTAAGATACATCATACATACCCGAGAGTTGCTTTCCTGATTTAGTTTTTCTCATCATACCTTACCAGCGCTGCGCTTCACAGACTAACCTTGAATATTACTGCTGAGAATAGTGCAAATCCCAGCTGAATCCTACCAAACTCGAATTAGCACAAAATAAAAGAGTAAATTAGTTTGTGCTAAAAAACAGAACACAAGTTTAGGACTTATGTTTCTCAAAACAAAGCAAAACAACATGTGATTAGTGTCTAATTTAAAAATACTTGCAGTTTTCAATCTAAAGACGCTCTTGATAAACACAAGTTTAGGATTTATGTTTCTCAAAACGTGATGAAAATTCCCACAAGCACACAGAAAAAGCAACACGTGCAATTCAATTCTTGAAAACAGCTTCGACGGACGAAACCACATAAACAAAACACCCAAACAAACAATATCGATTTAGACGGAACCCCGAAGGTAACCATTCCTCATCACGTCTTGCTGCAAGGTTTAGAAAACCAGAGAGAGTATGTCTTAGGCCAGTTTTATAGATGCTCACCTCCGTCCGGTGGTCTTATTTATGCGTTCTTCAATAAGTTGTGGGGAAGAAACTGCAAAATAACTATTAGGAAGCTTGGAGAATCAAATTACTCTTTCCATATTCCTGACAAATCCACTAGGACGTGGGTTCTCCAAAAAGGACTATGGCATGTTGACGATTGTCTAATGTTTGTGGCGCCATGGACTCCGAAAGCAACATTAGCTATCCCAGAGATCAAAACAATTCCAGTGTGGATAACTCTAAAGAAAATACCCAACATTCTGTATTCTATACCTGGAATAAGTCATATTGCTTCAGGTCTAGGTGCTCCTATGGCAACGCATAAGCCCAGATTAGACCCTATCTTTATGGGTGAAGCGAAGATTTTGGTTGAGGTTGAGTTGAGTAAAGCTTTTCCTCCTAGAATTTCTGCGGATGATAAAAATGGAGTTATTTCAATAGTTGATGTGGAATACGCTTGGTTGCCTTTTAAATGTGGAAGATGCGGTCAGCTTGGACACAAAGTCAAGCGTTGTTTACTTGCTGACAGTGAATCCCATACCGAAGACGGTGAACTTGACGCAACTGCAAGCATTGTAGCCTTGAGCAATGCGCCCAAACCTGCTCTCCCAAATACTACCTTAGCTCCTTCAAGCATCGAGGTATCTCCTTCTAACATCCATGTCGCCGCAACTAATGTCTCAAACTCAGTTGATCCAATTACTGTTGCCAATGAGGATGATTTCATTTCGTTAGCTACTCTCTCCATTCTTGAGAATATGTCTGTGTCTTTAGATCAACCCGCTCCTGTTATAGTCACCATCAATGAAACCTTTGAGTCTTCTACCTTGGAGTCTGCCCGGAATTTAGCCATTGATACTACAAGTGATCAAGCAACATCTACTATTCAAAAGGAAAGTAGTAGAATAGTTGAACCCGACTTAGGTTTAAACAAGTTTGGCTCATTGCTCTCTTTGGAAAGGGAAGAAGATTCAACGGATTCAGACAAAGAGTCTGATTCGTGGAGTTTATGACACCGTTAGGAAAAAGAATTCTCCGAGAAAGACCGGTTAAACCATCAGCAAAAGCTAAGGAGATGCTTTGGCAGCCTGTGGGTCGTGCACGTGGAAACCGAAGACGTGGAAACAGAGGTGAACGCGGCTAGAGGGTTTTTTTTTAATCCTAAGCACTAAAGTCAATCGAAACTTTTTCGATTGTTTCTGGTTCATTTATGCTCAATTACTTTTTCTCAGCTTGTAATCACTTTCTAAAACTATATGACTACGGTCATGGCCCTGTAAGGTTCTTTTAATTAATAAATATTTCGTTAAAAAAAAAAAAAAAAAAATATCGATTTGTAGAAAAAAAAACAAAAAAAAAATCGTAAAAAGAAAACTCCGGAAGCAAATTTGGATTCAGAAGTGTACCGCAAAGGGAGAGAAGGAAGAAACTCAAGGGACTATCGCTTCTGTTCAAACGGCTACTTTTCGTCCGTTAAATGATTTGAACCTAAATAATACAATATATTTTAGAGAAAATTTGAAGAAATACCTTAGATAACAATTTGAAAATTACACTATTATTAATTTTTTTAGAAATTATATTTAGTTATATATTATATGACTAAATTAACTTTATTTTGAGTTTATAATAATTTTAAAATTATTTAATAAAAATAAAAATAAATATTTTATAACTAAATGATTGATGTATTGCGTTTTTAACACATTCTAACTATTATTTTAAAAGGTTTTTCGAGTCTTTTCTATATTTTTAGAGTCATTTCAGGTTGAAACACGTTTGGATTGAGTCTAAGGCACGGAAAGAAGGATCGGGAGCAAAAGAGCAAGAAGATGGCATTTCCGGAGGGCGGATCGATCGTTCCACATTTGGATCGATTGATCCAAAGTTGACGAGCCGACAGGAAGATATTAGATCGATCGTTCCACATTTGGATCGATCGATCCAAAGTTGACGAGCCGACAGGAAGATATTAGATCGATCGTTCCACATTTGGATCGATCGATCTAAAGCCGACGTCCCGACCGAGAGAATTTAGATCGATCGTTCCACCCTCAGATCGATCGATCTAAAGTCTGCAAGCTGACCGAGAGCTTTTAGATCGATCGTTCCAAATTGGATCGATCGATCCAATTGCCGAAGATTTCCAGGAGCATTTTAGATCGATCGATCTAATATTGGATCGATCGATCCGACCCCAAACCGACCGGTTCACTTACGCAGAAGAAAAGGAAATTTTGGTTTTTCCTATTTTCGATTGGTTTTGGGATAGACTTCGATCCAGAACGTGATTAGACCTATATATACCTATTTTGGCCATTGTCTAGGTCACGCTTTCTATTCTATTCATACTTTTGGCTTTTGGCAATTTGTAAGCTTCGGGGAGACGAATCTCTGACTCTACATCTTTAAGAAGATTTCTGAACCCCTTTGGATTTATTTTTATTGATTATGAGTTTCTCTTCATCTCTTTGCTTGTTCTCTGCTTCCATGTCTGAGTAGATCCATAGTTAGGTTTAGGGTTTCAAGAGAACTTAGGAATCATTGAATTAGACATAGATAAGGATTTATCATCCGTTTTCTTCACCTATAGTTGTGTTTATTGCTTAGACTGAATTGATCACTTAGTCTATGATTTAGGGTTTAATCTATTCATCAAAAGTGTTATAGATTGCTTGAAAGAACATAGGTGAGCGGATTGTCCTTAGCCAACGAAAGCTGATGCTAAGGCAATCCGTGAACAAATTGAACATGCTCGTTAATGCTTGTTTAGTATTCTAAGTTCAAACGACAGTTTAGATACTTAGGTTGCTAGATAAAGTGATTAATACCACGACGGTGGATTGATTAAACATTCATATTTGAGTTCTAGACTGAGCTTATTTGTTCCCTGAATAATTGCCTGGTTCATGATCTCCGAGTTCACGCGAATTGCCCTTGACCTAACGCTCGTTTTAATTGATCTTTTACCCTTTTTAATTGCTATTTTCGTTTTGCATTACAACCAACAACCATATTTTTGTCTTAGCTTAATTTTGGTCCAAAGAATCGTAGTGTAGCCTTTGGAACTTGTGGATTCGATTCCTAAATACTACGACATTGCTGTGCACTTGCAGTAGTTATTTTAGGGTTAAAACTCTGCATATCAAGTTTTTGGCGCCGTTGCCGGGGTTCCAAGTGTGTTACCTTCGAATCTAAGATTGGAGTTTAGTCTAAGATTCACTAACTTTTTTCTTTCTCTCTTGTGTGTTTCAGGTGTATGCAGAGAAGAAGTCAAGGCTCTGAAAACCTACTTCATCTCGATAACCAAGAACTCGCAAGGGCAGAAAGAACTAACAACAAGGCCAGACAGCAGAAGTCTACTCGCGTCATCATGGGAGACGTACACGACAACCAAGCAATTGCTGAAGCTCAAGCTGCTCAAGCCGCAGAACTGCAGAACTTACAACAGCAGTTGCAGCAACTCCTGCAATAACAGCAGCCGCAGCAACAGCAACAGCAACAGCCACGTGCTATAGGGGATGTAGATACCCCTCACACCGTCTACCAGAACAGATCCGCAATCTGTCCAGCCCCTCTTCAAAGGGCAGATTATGAGATCAAACCGCAGATGATCGCTCTGGTGAAGCAGCATGTGTTCCATGGGTTACCTGCTGAGAACCATATGGATCACATCGAGAATTTTGAAGAGATCTGCAGCACTACTAAGTCGAATGGGGTACCTCCGGATTACCTCAAGTGCAAGCTCTTCCCTTTCTCTTTGGCGGATAAGGAAATGAGGTGGCTGAAGTCCCTACCTCCTGGATCTTTGCGGACTTGGGAAGAATGCAGAGCTGCTTTCTTGGATCACTTATACACCAAGACAAAGACAGCTTCGCTCATGAACAAGATCACAACCTTCCAGCAGCATTCAGGAGAGTCTTTCTGTGAGGCTTGGGAGCGCTTCAAGGAGTATCGCAGAGAGTGTCCTCATCATGGGTACTCGGATGAGCAGCTCCTTAGCATCTTTTATGATGGTGTCGAGTGGGATTACAAGAATGCTCTAAACGCTGCAAGTAATGGAGACTTCATGACCACGAGCATAGAAGGAGCTTACCAACTCATTGAGAACCTGGCCGCAAGTTCCAACAACCGCTGTCCTGAGTATGACCGAACGAAAAAGGTCAACAGTGTGGACTCCCAGAAGATTGATGGGCTGAATACGAAGTTGAATTTGCTGATGCAAGCAAATGCAAATCAGAGAGGTGTTCAATTCTGTGAAGATGGCGCAAATGCAATCTTCTGTCAGGAATATGGGGAAGACGAGAATGCTGAACAGCAGGAAGTGAGTTATGTGAATGGACAAGACTTCGTGCAAAACAGAGGATTCAACCAGAACTACAGAAATCATCGCAATATGTCTTACAGAAGCACTAATGTTGAGAATCCTGAAGACCAGGTCTATCCTCGGCAGGTGGGCACTCAGGGTCAAAATTTGCAGGGAAAAAGCTTCGTGCAAAACGCGGGCGTCACTGGTGTTTCTCAAGGATTTTCAGGACAGACAGGCGTGCAAAACCAGGGTTTTCAGAAGAATTTTTCTCAGGGTTTTCAGGGAAAAACGTTCGTGCAAAATCAGGGACAGAACAGATTTCAGGGTGGTATCCAACAGAAGCAACCATTCAACAACATCCAAGCTTCTGCGAGCTCTGCGACTGGTTCTCAAGATGAACTCAAGATCCTTATGCAGCAACTTCTACTCAACCAGCAGAAAGCATCTTCTGAAATCAACATAAAGGTGGATAACATGTACAATGATCTCAATAGCAAGTATGAGGCTGTCTCCTCTCACATGAAGAAGCTTGATACTCAAGTAGCTCAAACTGCTGAAGCAATCAAGAGACCACAAGGATACCTACCAGGGAAGGGTGACCAAAACCCTAAAGAGTTTGTGAATGCCATTGCACTCAGAAGTGGGAAGGTCTTAGAGCCTGTTGCGCGCGAAGGAAAGCATTCTGATGTTGTGATTGATCTGGAAGAGCAGGAGGATGACCTAGAGGCTGAGAAAGCCAAGGATCATGGACGCCAAGACACCTTGGAAGAGCAAAACGTGACCCCACCTATGCGTGTCTACGCGCCCAAGATCCCCTATCCTACCCGCCCTAAGAAGTCTCGCAAAGACTTGGAAGAAGCCAAATGCAAGGAAATGTTGAATGAGCTCACAGTGAAACTCTCTCTCACTGATGCAATCCAGATGAAGCCTGCAATGAAGAGGTGCATGAAGCACTTGGTGACAAGTAAAGTGTCCGGCGAAGAAGACTTTGTCAAGGTTTCAAAGGATTGCAGCGCTGTTCTTCAAAACAAGATGCCAAAGAAACTTTGCGATCCTGGGCGTTTTGTACTCTCTGTGCAAATTGGGGCAATGATTTTTGCTTGTTCCTTGTGTGATTTGGGCTCTAGTGTCAACCTCATGCCATACTCTGTGGCTAAGCGACTTGGATTCACGAAATTCAAGCCAACTAAGATCTCATTGGTGTTTGCTGACCGTTCTGTTAAATTACCCGTTGGAGTTCTTGAAGACTTGCATGTGCAGATTGGCAATGCTTATGTTCCTACAGATTTCGTGGTCCTTGAGCTAGATGAAGAGCCAAAGGATCCTCTCATTTTGGGAAGACCTTTCTTATGCACAGCTGGTGCTATCATCGATGTGAGGAATGGGAGAATCGATCTACACTTGGGAGACATCATCATGAAGTTTGAGATGGACAAAATGCTGAAGAAGCCTATGTTGGATGGACAAACTTTCTCTGTTGATGACTCTCTTGAGATCTCTAACGAGGTAGCTGAAGAGATTTTAGTGGAAGACCCATTAGAGATTGCTTTGACAACGGCTGAGAGTGAACATGGCTTTTTGAGTGAGGATACAACTGGGTATGCTAAGATGTTGGACTCAAGCAAGGAGATGGGAAAGATGTCGCTTACATGAACTTGGATGAAGCTGCAGAAAAGTCTTCAACATCATCATCCCCTGCGCCACATACAAACCCATGGAGTGAGCTGAAAGCTCCAAAGGTTGAACTCAAAACACTTCCAACTGGGCTAAGGTACGCGTTTCTTGGTCCTAACTCTACTTACCCTGTGATCATCAATGTTGAACTAAACAATGCTGAGACTGCTTTACTTCTATGTGAGCTTAGAAAGTATCGTAAGGCTTTAGGCTATTCACTAGATGATATTACTGGAATCTCACCTGATCTTTGCATGCATAGAATACATCTAGAAGATGAATCGAGGACTTCTATAGAACATCAGAGGCGGTTAAACCCGAATCTAAAAGATGTTGTAAAGAAAGAGATAATGAAACTTCTGGATGCAGGCATTATTTATGCTATCTCTGATAGTACTTGAGTGAGCCCAGTCCATGTAGTCCCTAAGAAAGGAGGTGTAACAGTTGTTAAAAATGATAAAGATGAGTTGATCCCAACTAGAACTGTTACAGGACATAGGATGTGTATAGATTATCGGAAGTTGAATGCTGCTACTCGTAAAGATCACTTTCCTTTGCCCTTTATTGATCAAATGCTTGAGAGATTGGCTAACCATCCTTACTACTGTTTTCTAGATGGTTACTCTGGTTTTTTTCAGATTCCCATTCATCCAGATGACCAGGAGAAAACCACATTCACATGTCCTTATGGCACTTTTGCTTATCGCAGAATGCCATTTGGTTTGTGCAATGCCCCAGCGACATTCCAGCGATGCATGATGTCGATTTTTACTGACTTGATTGAGGACATAATGGAGGTTTTCATGGATGACTTTTCTGTCTATGGATCCTCCTTTTCTGTCTGTCTTTCTAATTTGTGCAGGGTACTAAAGCGCTGCGAGGAGAAGCATCTTGTGTTGAACTGGGAAAAATGTCACTTCATGGTCAGATATGGGATTGTTTTGGGACACAAGGTTTCAGAACAAGGCATTGAAGTGGATAGGGCAAAGATAGAAGTGATGACAAGTTTGCAGCCACCCAATTCTGTCAAAGGGGTTCGTAGCTTTCTTGGTCATGCTGGCTTCTACAGAAGGTTCATCAAAGACTTCTCTAAGATTGCTAGACCTTTGACTCAGCTTCTGCGCAAAGATGTGAAGTTTGACTTCGATAGTGCTTGCCTTGACGCCTTCCACACGATCAAAGGAGCATTAGTCAGTGCACCAATTGTCCAACCACCAGACTGGGAGCTGCCTTTCGAAGTGATGACTGATGCTAGTGACTACGCAGTAGGAGCTGTTTTGGGGCAGCAAAGGGACAAGAAGCTCATGTCATCTACTACGCTAGTAGAACCCTTGATGATGCGCAGAGAAAGTATGCTACTACTGAGAAAGAATTAATCATAAATCTAGATGAAGAACTCTAATGATTTTATGCTAACAATTCAATTTAACCTAGCAATTCATCAATCACCTTTGAAAAACCCTAAACCTAACAAGCAAACTCCTCAGACATGGTGAATGAAGAAAACATCATGAATAAAATAGTTTGCATAAAAGAAATCAATAGAAACAAAGGAGTTACAAATCTGCTCTGAAGAAGTCTAATTCTTCTCTCAAAAACTCTCTAAAAATCTCTTTCTAAAAATAAAAAGTGTAGCCTAAACAATGGCTCTAAAAACCCTTAAATAAGAGTTAAAACACGAATTGGGGCACTTTTGCAAATAAAAAAAACTTCTGGGCAGTTTCATTTTCTTCAAAATCTTGTAAAGTCGCGACGTCTTCTGAAAATCTTTGGTGTCGATCGACACCATGAACAGTGTCGATCAACACTGTTCATCCAACTCCAATCCGACTTCATGTTTTCAGCAGCTTCTTCCACAATGCTCCAGAATGCTTCAAAATCTCTAAGTATGCTCCAAACGTACCTGAATATGCAAAGACTCTAATAGAACTCTAAAAAGACCAAAAGACTCTATAAAATGGACTTATATCATGGTCAAAAACCGGTAAAAACCATGATATATCAGTTTAGTTGAAAACCCCCGGTTGACCAACTTATTAAGTTTGTAGTATAGTTGATCGGTTATTTAGTTTTCTAACAGAGAGAAAACTTTGTACGCCATGTTTATCCTTTTTCTTTAAATTAATTATAAAAATGCCATTATCCAGAAAAGAAGTTCTGACGTTACGCTGTCGGTAACACTATTCACAGATTCGACTGGCACTGTTCATTAGATTCAAAAACATTGTTATCTATCAAGGAACATAATAGAATTTGGATGGTTATCTATTTTATTATCATGATAAATAACATTATATAACGATAAGTTTACATAATATGGGTTAACAATTTTTTAGCGTGTTAAATAAGTTATTATATCTTACAAAACATGAATATCAATTTCAATATATATATTTTAATATTTTGATATTTATGGGTATATTAATTCAACAAAAAAATAGTATTTTATTTTACGTAATTAGCATGCTAACGATTATAAAAATAGTTATATGTAAATTGATAAAGATAACAATAATAATAACGAGTTAAACATACTTGCAACATGTTTTAATATGATATATATCATATAATATTTATGTTAACGTTTAACATATCATTTATAATGATATAATATATAATACGTGTTGTTATGACATATTATTAAAGAAAAAATGTGATAACTTATTAAATAACGTGTTATATATAATGGTAACTTGTTAAATTAACATACAAAATATATATTATGTGTAGATTAATGTTAATAATTAATGTAACACATTAAATAATTTGTTATTGCCTAACATTTTATTAACGCCTGAAGTTTAGTGAAATCTAAGAGAAATATCAATCTTTCTCGTGTAAGGTTGACGACATTTCTTCTCAAACTTCTCTGTTTGAATCTGGTTGGCAAATTTCCTCCATCCTCCTCCTACTTCTCAGTTTGAACAATCGACGGCCACTTTTCTCTCTCTCTTTCTCTTCTAGTTCTTCTTCTCTATCGCTTCTTCTGTATCTTGTCTGAGCTTCATTAGTGATGATTCCGATGAGATTAATGTCTGATGGGGTTGCGAATGATGATTGGGTGGCAGCAGCTCTGACGGCCGTTGTCGCGATGAGATGGTGGTGAAGCTTTTTCTATGCCTCAAACATGCTAGAATTGTAGAGTCTGAAAATAATTTTACAGCGAATCTATCTCTGTGACGGTTGGATTTCTGTTAACGAATATGTCAGCGTCTAAAACTGAGATTACTTAAAAAAAGAAAAAAAAGATGGTATAAAGAAATGGTAGAATAGATCTAATTTATTTCTTTCTGTTGTGCACCTAAATAAAAATCATTGCTTTTATCTATTTAATTTTGATATTAGAAAATGCTAGACATTCATATTTCCCTATAGTAGTATATACAAAATAAAATAAATTAAGATTTGAAATATAATTAAAAAAATAAGTGCTAGCCTTTGAAAAAAATAATAAAAGAGAGAATGCCATTAGTAGAAATTAGGAGAGGTAAATGGTAATTGTGCACACAAAAAAAAATAGCCCTTTAAAAAAAAAGACATTTGAGCAAATTAAAAAAAAAATGGAGGTTAAATCTCCAACAATTTCTAAAGGTATCCACAATTAAAACATCTGGTTTTTTTCTAAAGGTAACCTAGTTGCAATTTTGCAGTTAAACATCTAGATTTTTTTTATTGAGAAATATCCACAAACAAAAAATGATAAGAATAAGGAAAAAAGTTTCACTCGGAAACAAATGATAAAGAAAAAGGTAAATCCAAAATATTCTCTCAAAGGCCGTTAGGTAGCAAAAGCCCATTGCAACAAGATAGACGAGAGCCTAAAAAGCACGAATTTCGCAACTTTACTCTCACTCCAGTAAATATGCGGTCACTACTCTTGCCGCCGGCGAGCTCCTCCGGCGTATCCGCCGTCGCGCTACGGCCAGGTTTTCAGCAACGCCTCTCATCTCGCCCCATTCCCTTGTTTAATCCACTTGTCTTGGCTTCGAAGAGGAGAGCCACCATCTCTTCACACCAATCGTCGTCGTCTCCGCTCGTCTATGGTTTCCAAATCCGAGGATCTAAACCTAGTTTCGCACCATCCACGGTGGAGTTTTCCTCTCCGACGTCTCCTGGTTCCGTTTCCGGTGATATTGAGGTCGACAAGGCAAAACTTGCTCAGGTTCTCTCCTTCGCTTTCGCCTTTCTCTTCAGCTTTTTCCCAGCTCGAATCGTAATTTCCGTCTTGGTATATCTGAATTGAATGTAGAGTGAGAGCGTGATGATCATCTGAGAAATTGATATAACCAATCGAAATTATAATTTGGGATATGATGAGAAATGAAACGATTTTGATGCAATTTCCGGAATCTAAAGATTAATCTGAATCAGCTTTTGATTTTAGGAAGTGGATGACAATTTGGATCCACTGAGGTTCTCGAGAATTGAGAACTGAAATTCAAGGGTTTAGTATGAACTATGAAGAATCTTTTTCCAGTAAATGTATGTAGAAGACTGTATTGGGGGTGAAAGAGAGTGTTTTTTTTGTATGAGCTGTTTCACAGGTTGCAAAGAGATTGGAGAAGACTTCAAGATACTTCAAGAGGCTGGGGGGTATCGGTTTCTGGGGGCAGCTTGTGTCAACTGTAGTGGCGGCTGTGATTCTATCCTTCTCCATTGTTGTAACTGGGAAACCCACTTCACCTGCTACCTTCTATGCAACCACGAGCGGGATCGCCGCTTCGTTTGTCTCGGTTTTCTGGTCGTTCGGGTATATCCGTCTCTCAGAGAGGCTCCGTCGAACTGCCGGCGACCCTGCCAAGGTAAAAACGTCTCGCTCTTCATTCTAGTTCGACCCAAAACAGTTAGAAGTTGGCTCTCCGTGGAAAATTACAGTACTAGTAATGACTACACCAAAGTGAAAGGTTTGTTTTTTTGTAAGTAGAATATAGTAAAGAATCACTACTTCTTTTGGTCTGAGTGTCTTTCGTTGGAAGCGAACACGGGTTCAAAAGCGCTTATAGGTTCTTATCATGTGTTAACTGGTTCTATTTTGTTTGCCAAAGGCTGGTCTTTGAAGCTTTTATCTAGCAGTAGCTGTTGAATCTTTGGTAATGCTAAGAGAGAGAGAGAGAAGCATCTGAATCATAGTATTAGTAATGACTACACCAAAGTTGAAGGTTTGATTTTTGTAAGTTGAATATAGTAAAGAATCACTAGCTACTTCTTTTGGTCTGACTGTCTTTCGGTGGAAGTTAACACAAAAGTGCTTATTGGTTCTTATCATGAGTAAACTGGTTTTATTTTGTTTGTCAAAGGCTGGTCTTTGAATCTTTTTATCTAGCAGTAGCTGTTGAATCTTTGGTATTGCTGGTTGTATGATCAAGTCAGGTCTCTGAGTCCTTTTACTCAGTTACATAGTTTGGTGTCTGAGGTTTATATTGTTTCAGGCACCGCCTCGCGCTGATGTTGTGAAAGGTTTGAGAAGCGGGATTATGGTAAATCTTCTTGGAATGGGTGCAGCGCTTCTCGGGATGCAAGCCACGGTCGGGTTTTTAGTCGCAAAGGCTTTAACAACCTCAGCTAACCCTTTCTACCAAGGAGTCTCTCAAGGATACAGCCCCGTTCTTGCTCTCGACGTCTTCCTCGTTCAGGTATTACATACACATGTCTTCTTCAAAAGACTTGGTGATGTCTTGTAAGTTCACTGTTTTGACTTGAGAGCCATTTTTGTGCAGGCATCGGCGAACACCTTGCTTTCTCATTTCCTAGGTCTTGTTTGCTCGTTGGAGCTGTTACGGTCCGTGACAGTGCCTAACTCGGAATCCTTCGTAGTTCCAAAGGTTGCTTGAGTTTCTGCCTTTTTTAGACTCGTTTGTTTGTATTCATAAAATGTTGAAAGCCGAGGCATGTTTTCTTTTATATTTGAGAACCAGACTTTGTGATCTCAACGGCTTTATTAGTAAAACATTGCTGAATTTACAAATGTGATTTATATCGGATAAATTATGGATTACGTAGGCAACTCGTATAAATGCATAAAATTACTCGAAATCACAATTCCATAATAAAAAAAGATAGCTGCTTATTATTTTGTTAGTTGCATAAAATA
Organism: Alliaria petiolata; assembly: GCA_020283515.1. Classification (NCBI taxonomy): domain Eukaryota; kingdom Viridiplantae; phylum Streptophyta; class Magnoliopsida; order Brassicales; family Brassicaceae; genus Alliaria; species Alliaria petiolata. The sequence goes on from JAHZTW010000001.1 coordinate 386,257,509, forward strand.
AGATTTATTTGGGGCAATTCTCAAAAATACCAGTAAAATAAAATTTTGTTTCTATTAATAATTTTTTTGTTCCAAAAAAGACCATAAATGATTTTATTTTTTTGACAACAAATGATTTTTTTTAAAAAATACCACCAAATTAAAACTAAATTCTAAATTCTAAATTCTAAACCTTCAAAAGTAAACTCTAAACCTTCAAAATAAACTCTAAACCTTAAAAACCATATCATAAATCTAAAATATTAAGCGCAAACTCAAATATTTAAATTATAAACACTTAAAAATTATTTTTAGAATTTGTGTTATTTTTTTGAAAAAATGTCAGACTTAAAAATTATTTTCAGAATTTGTGTTATTTTTTTGAAAAAATGTCATTTAGTAGTATTTTTGGAACAAACATATGGTATTTTAAAGTATTTCTCAATTATTTAGCTATTAATTTTGTTTTTAATATCGTTTGTTATACTCTGTCTGACATTCGGGTGTAGTCAATCTTCAGATTTTGAAAATTTAATTGGTCCGGTTTAGGTTTACTGGGTTTATGAACCGGTTTAGATACAACCCAAGTTTCTTCTCTTTTGCGCCAAGCGGTTTGCAAATTTCTCACTGGACGCTTCGTTTCCTTCTGATGTCTTGGACTTCGCGTCTGTAAGTTAACTCACAATCTTCTGCTTAGTTTCAGACGCAATCTTCTACTAGACGCTTCGTTTCCTTTTGTTGATTTTGCGAATTTGCGCTCGCGCAGAGACGATGGATTTGATCGGAAGTCTACCTGACGAGGTTCTTTGCCATATACTATCTTTCCTTACGACAAAGGAAGCTGCTTCGACATCGATTCTCTCAAAGAACTGGCGCAATTTGTGGGAACTCGTCCCTAACCTCGACATCGACGACTCTCTGTTTCTTAATCCGGAAGAGGGTAAGCGAGAAAGAGACGGAATTCTCCAGAGCTTCATGGGTTTCGTCGATAGGGATTAGGGTATTGGCATTGCAAGGTGAACCCCCCATCGAGAAATTCTCACTCAAATGTAAAACCGGTATTGACCCAGATCGTGTGAATCTTTGGATACGTAATGTTCTTCGCCATGGCGTTGCAAAACTTGAGCTTTCCCTCGATTTTCCTTGGCACGATTACGATTCGCATTCCCACGATAGGTATTTTCTGCCTGACGAAATGTTCGTCAGTAGAACACTAGTGGAGCTGAGATTAAGAAGTGAGTTTGGTGTTGATTGGTTGCGTGGAGGTACATCCACTTTCTTACCAATGCTTAAAACTCTCGACATTTACTCGGAGTTGGTTTTGTTGTTTGATAAGCTTGAGGTGTTTCTTGGTGCTTTCCCTGTGCTTGAGGAACTCTACATGGCTGATATGGACTGGCCCGGTTCGGATGAAACCGCGTCGGGCGCGAGCCTGAGGAAACTAACAATCTATGCAAACGGTTTCGTAGACTTTCGGAATCCGGATAGCATTTCTTTCGATACTCCGAATCTTGTTGACCTCGAGTATTCTGATTTCGTTGCGGCCGACTATCCAAAAGTTAACTTGCCGAATCTAATCCAGGCGCGACTCGGACTTAAGGTAGCTGAAGGTCAAACCGAGCTAATACGAGCGCCAAATGAGGAAGATGACGCTCTTCTGCGTCTTAGAAATGTGTGGAAGCTCATGAGTGGCTTAAGAAATGTTCAGAGACTTTTCTTTTCTGCTGATACTCTTGAGGTCAGTTGCTGCTATTCGGTTTTTCCTCATCATCTATGTTTCAGAAATTCATGTTGGAGTTGTTACAGGTAATTTCTCTATGCTGTGAATCGATGCCGGTGTTCAACAACCTCAAGTTTCTACGTGTTAAGAGCGCCGAGGATCGGGGATGGCAAGCAATGCCGGTTCTCTTGAGGAACTGTCCTCATTTAGAAACTCTAGTCCTTGAGGTATAAAGCTCAAAACATTTACAATGTCGTTCGCATTTAGTTAGAGTTCCTTTATTGACTCGTTTCCTCTTTCAGGGTCTCTTACACTATGTGACTGATCAATGCGGAGATGCCTGTGACTGCGTTTCTCGGGACGAAAAAGGTCGTTCGCTCTTATCTTGTCCTGTGAAGAAGTTGCAGATTAGAGGGTTTCGAGGAACAGTTAGAGAGAAAGAGATGATCAAGCATTTCATGGAGTATTTCCCTTGTTTGGAGGAGGTGGAGTGCACAAGACAGTGATGCTACAAAATTTGAAGCACCTAGAATTTTTAAACAAACTTTGGTACTTCTAGTTGCGTCTGTTTAAAACTTAAAACTTTGTCAGAGTTTCCTTGTTATCCTCGTCTGGTCTTGTTTTTTAGTATTTCGTAAATCTCTTGTCACCATATCACTTTGAAGCATCAACGCACCTAAAGCAAAAACAATGGATCCTAAAGCAAAGCCTCATATTCCAATTAGTCATCTATAGTTCCCGAAGTTAATCCACAGTATTCCTATAAAGAGAGAATCAAATGAAGGGTTGACTCGAAATGACTACAGCTTGTGGAATAAAAGCTCTCAAAGTCTCAACTCCTCTAGTCATCTACACTCATAGCTTGTTACGTTGCTCTGTTGTACCTTTATCTCCTCCTCACTCAGTCAGATTCTGTCTTGCTTCTCTTACTGCATATAATGAAAAAAAGTGCCAACAGATTAATTAGCATTGGTGTGTGAAGTACTGAAATTGGAGTTTATCACTTAGGAGTTCAAAGTAACAGATATAGGACAGATCTTGCAATAATACCGTACCACTGATGTCTTATGTCTATCTAATCTACTTAACATCTAATCTAAGCATATCATTGATGTGTCGTAGTCTTTGTTTGGATTTACCAAAGAAGAAGCTTGATTTACTAGAGAAGTCTCTAAACTCTTAACCATGTCTTAAAAATACTAAGCCCAAATTCAAATATATAAATTATAAACCCTAAAAAATTATTTTTAGAGTTTGTGTTATTTTTTAAAAAAATGTCATTTAATGGTACTTTTGGAAAAATAATTTAGTGATGATATTTTTAAAACAAAAATTTATTTTAATGTATTTTAGGGTATTTCATCTATTAATTTTGTTTTTGATATCGTTTGCTCATCTCTATATTTGGAAATATTTACACTCAAGAGCATTTTTCTCACTTTCATTTAAAGAAATAAGCACTTTTTGCTTATTGGTCACTTTTAACTTTCTGTGGAACGTGAAAAGGCCAATCTGCCCTTTTGGTTTTGTTAACCCTGCTTGACAATAAAACTTTTTTTCTCTGGGTCGATGTTGTTGGCGCCAACGCAATTGTGATTGAGAGCATGCAGTAATTTTATTTTAATTCTCTTATTTTTTTTTCTACTTCTCCCTCTTATTCTTTTGCTTTCCCCTCCTCTTCTTTTTCTTCTTCTTCTTCCTTTTCTTATTTTTCTTCTTCTTCTTTTTCTCTGAATATAGATTTGTTAACGACGTTGCGATGTTTACTGAATAAAGAAAAGAAACAAATTTTTGGGTTTTTTTAAAATCTTCAATATAGTGATGGATTCACTCTTAATCCTCCAAAGTATCAATTTTTGTGCCTAATCCAAACATGATTTTTCAATTTAGTGATGTGTGTTGTCAACCAAACCCATAATCTTCTGAAACCCAGGTCAAATTATGATTTTTGATTATTCTTCTTCTTTTTGAACTGCAAAACGCAGATATACTCCTGCGCAACCATTGTAGACATCTCAGAGTACGACATGGAAGTCAAGAACTGGTTACTACGAAACAAATGGACACTGACGCATAAATAGAAATAAGTGGATACATAATGGTTATGAACAAGTAGATACAAAAGTATAGATAGAAACGAGTGGACAAAGAATCATGGATAGGAACGAGTGGATACCATACATGTCCATGAACATCTTATTTCAATTTTTACTTTCCCTCACAGTCGATGAATCTCGTATCTCCGAACCAATAACTCACTAACCGTACAAAAACATGACTTTCAATTATGATATAATTGTAGCTCGAAAACAATACCTCTCATGGAATTGCAACATTGGTGATTGTAGAGATCGTTTTTATGTTGGGAAGGAGTTTCAAGTTCCAACGATTACATGAATTAAATGGTTGCTGATGAACATCTGATATATCCATGTGGATGTGAACATGTGGCCGCATTTGCAGTTTAAAGCTAGATTTTATTAAATGAAGTATAGTCCCGTTGTATTGTTTTGTTTGTTTACATCATGGATATGATAGTATGAATAAGTGTTATGGATAAAGCTTTATGAATGCGGGGACACAAAAGTATAGATGCACTCTCCTCGACTCGATTTGCATCCATCTGCTACAGAAATTGATAAACCCTCATGGACACACGAGAGATGGATGCAATTTTATGGATACGATATGTGTGCAGTTGATGTATCGATGAGAGTGTGTCCACTAATTCGTGTTCATTTATAACTTCTTTAATAAGATTAGAACCAAGAATCAATTAGAATCTACTTTCAAATTGAGCATGGACATTATTTGTGTTTTTTTGTACTAACCAACACACGGTGGACACATTGACACTTTTCGATGGACAAAATGAACATAGACATTCGTTGGATATATCCACCTTGGACACAATACATGGCTTAGAAATTTGGTGTGTCCATACATTATGTGTCCATGAGTTTTGTGTCCATTCCATCTGTGTATATGTATTATGTCTATGGTGGATAGTTTTAGGTATTAGTAACTATATATTTACACTTTCGATCATGTTCATAGGTTTGCAAAACAATCAGAGGAGAATCTCTCACAAGTCACCAAACATAGCAAGAGAAATCTCTGCAAAACAAAAACTTTGAAAAATTCAACACATCACACATATGTACTTATGTCCATGATATTGGGCCCATGAGAGTGGAAATTGACTTCGGTAAAAAGCTCATCCACCTTTGTTTTATATCCTGATTATAATAGAGTTATCATGTACACTCGTCCATATATTCTTCAAAAAAAATTCGAAAATTATGTTTTCATTCTAAGTATCCATGTATACTCGTCCATATGGACAATCCATTATCATGAATTATTTCATTGTCTTCTCTGCCAAAATTCAAAAAAAAAATCGGAGATGAATCTAAACCACTAGCCTTGTAACATAATAATCAGTGTGCAGGAGTAGATCTGTGTTTTTCTAAATGTCATCAACAACATCTATGGTGGTTGCGGAGGAGTAGATCTGAGTTTTTCTAAATGTAATTCAAACACACGATCTCGGCGGTAGGATTGTGTTTTAGCCCAGCCGGAATGATCAAACTCCAGATTTGAGAGAATCTTGCAACTTTTACGATCTCAAGAAAAACAAAGACCGGTCGTCTGTGACTTTAATTCATTTTTGGTGATAACGGATAAAATTATAGTTGGTGGCTATAAGAAAAAAAAAAGGCACGAGAGAAAACACAAGATCCATTAAAAAAATTTAACCTTAGTTACAAAGTGCTTTAGTTTCAAAAAGTGTCTACAGTGTTATTCATAACTCATAAAGTGCCCTGTAAATAACTCCTATATTTGATCTACTTTGACACTCTTAGTAAATCTTCAGATTTTGAAATTTAATTGGTCCGATTTAGGTTTACTGGGTTTAAGAACCGGTTTAGATACAGCCCAAGTTTCTTCTCTTCTGCACCAAGGGGTTTGCAAATTTCTTACTGGACGCTTCGTTTCCTTCTGATGCTTGGTCTTGGACTTCGCGTCTGTGCAGTACCAAGGTAGGTGCGAAAGTTAACCCACAATCTTCTGATTAGTTTCAAAATCAATCTTCTACTAGACGCTTCGTTTCCTTTTGTTGATTTTGCGAATTTGCACTCGTCCAGAGACAATGGATTTGATTGGAAGTTTACCTGACGAGGTTCTTGGCCATATACTGTCTTTCCTTACGACAAAGGAAGCTGCTTTAACATCGATTCTCTCAAAGAAATGGCGCAATTTGTGGGAACTCGTCCCTAACCTCGACATCGACGACTCTGTGTTTCTTAATCCGGAAGAGGGTAAGCGAGAAAGAGAAGGAATTCTTCAGAGCTTCATGGGTTTCGTCGATAGGGTATTGTCATTGCAAGGTGAATCCCCAATCGAGAAATTCTCACTCAAATGTAAAACCGGTATCGACCCAGATCGCGTGAATCGTTGGATATGTAATGTTCTTCGCCGCGGTGTTACAAAACTCGAGCTTTCCCTCGATTTTCCTCCGTACGATTACGATTCGCATCCCGATGATATGTATTTTCCCGATGATTTGTATTTTCTGCCTGATGCGATGTTCGACAGTAGAAAACTAGTGGAGCTGAGATTAAGAAGTGAGTTTCGTGTTGATTGGTTGGCTGGAGGTATAGCCACTTTCTTACCGATGCTTAAGACTCTCGACATTTACTCGGAGTCGGTCTCGCTGTGTGGTAAGCTTGAGGTGTTTCTTGGTGCTTTCCCTGTGCTTGAGGAGTTCTATATGGCTGATATCAAGTGGCCGGGTTCGGATGAAACCGCGTCGAGCGCGAGCCTCAGGAAGCTAGCGATCTATGCGAACGGTTTCAAAGACTTTCGGAATCCGGATAGCATTTCTTTTGATGCTCCGAATCTTGTTGACCTCGAGTATTCTGATTTCGTTGCGGCCGACTATCCAAAAGTTAACTTGCCGAATCTAGTCCAGGCTCGACTCGACATAATTGAAGGTCAAACCGAGCTACTACGAGCGCCAAATGAGGAAGATGATGCTCCTCCGCGTCTTAGAAATGTGTGGAAGCTCATGAGTGGCTTAAGAAATGTTCAGAGACTTTTCTTTTCTGCGGATACTCTTGAGGTCAGTCGCTGCTATTTGGTTTTTCCTCATCTATGTTTCAGAAATTCATGTTGGGAGTTGTGGGATTTGTCTTGTTACAGGTGCTTTCTCTATGCTGTGAATCGTTGCCGAGGATCGGGGATGGTAAGCAATGCCGGTTCTCTTAAGGAACTGTCCTCATTTAGAAACTCTAGTCCTTGAGGTATAAAGCTCAAAACATTTACAATGATGTCGTTCGCATTTAGTGAGAGTTCCTTTATTGACTCGTTTCCTCTTTCAGGGTCTCTTACACTATGTGACTGATCAATGCGGAGATGCTTGTGACTGCGTTTCTCGGGACGGGAAAGGTCGTTCGCTCTTATCTTGTCCTGTGAAGAATTTGCAGATCAAAGGGTTTCGAGGAACAGTTGGAGAGGAAGAGATGATCAGGCATTTCATGGAGTCTTTCCCTTATTTGGAGGAGGTGGAGGTACATGCACAAGACAGTGATGCTACAAACTTTGAAGCACCTAGAATTTTTAACTTTGAAGCACGTAGAATTTTTAAATTCGTCCCGCGTAAAGTCCAAAAGGAGGTATCAACGACGACGATTGTTTGTGGTTTGTCCAAGACGCAGATGGATGAAGCTCATTACGTCTTTGAGTTAACTTAACCCTTTTCTTTTCTTGTTTTTCTGCAGCTCGCTCCCAGCGACAACGAGCATATCTTCGACTTGCACGGAGCTTCTTCCTAGGCTTCTCCTCCTCCTCCACCGCAAGAGATGTCTCAGGACTGCTTTCAGAAGAAGCTAGATGATGTTAAAGCCGAAACTGCAGATCCTGAGGCGCTGTTCGATATCATTGCCGACCAGAACCCGGTGCTAGCATCAGCGTTGGGGGCTCGGCGTGCGACTGGCTTGTAGAGCGAGCGTAGACGTCCAGAGATGACGAGGAAAAGTTGCTACTCTCCATGGATCTGCTAATGTTTCTTAGAGCTTCGGTTAACTGCAATATCGACGTTTCTTAATAGTTCTAAGTAAGTTCTAACTCATGCATGAAGAACAAACTTTAGTTGCTGTCTGTTTAAAACTTAGAAACTTTTTCGGAGTTTCTTTATCTTTTGTTTATCTTTTGTCTGGTCTTGTGTTTTAGTATTTCGTAAATCTCTTGTCACCATATCACCTTTAAGCATCAACGTCAAACCTAAAGCAAATACTATCGAACCTAAAGCAAACCACATATTCCAATTAGAGTCATCTATAGTTCCCGAAGTTACACATAGACATGTACTTGTTAATCCACAGTGTTTCTATAAAAGAGAGAATCAAATAAAGGGTTGATTCGAGTGACTAAACCACATTACAACTTGTGGAATAAAAGCTCTCAAGTCTCAACTCTTCTAGTCATCTACACTCATAGCTTGTTACGTTGCTCTGTTGTACCTTTACCTTCTCACTCAGTCAGATTCTGTCTTGCTTCTTTTACTGCATATAATGAATAAAAAGCAGCAACAGATTAATTAGCATTGGTGTGTGAAGTACTGAAATGGGAGTTTATCACTTAGGAGTTCAAAGTAACAGATATTGGACAGATCTTGCAATAATACCGTACCACTGATGTCTTATGTCTATCTAATCTACTTAACATCTAAGCATATCATTGATGTGTCGTCGTTTTGTGCTATAAACTCCTTCTTTCATTGGATTCACCAAAGAAGAAGCTTGATTTACTAGAGAAGTCTCTAAAATCTTGACCAGTGCACTAATTTATGTAAACTCTGTTATTGATATGACAAAACTACAATTTCCTGCAACACCCCTAGGCTAGTTACAATAGTCCTGTAGTAGACTTGTTGAGAAAACCGTATCAAAGAGACGCATTTCCGTGTTGAAATGCAGAAATGTGTATCATAAAAGGGGTGAAAGAAAGTGTTCAGTATGCTTGCCTATTGCATCTTCTTTATCTTATGCGTAGGCTTAGCGATAATCTTCTGTAGTAATCTTTCGTCGATCTTCCTGTACTGTGTTTGAATGATTCGGTGTGTTACAGATAGCTTATCATCAATGTGATGCTGGTATCTCTCGTACAGAACGGGAATCAACATACTGAGAACAACACCTGTACATTTGAAATCAGGCAGAGAAAGTCAACATCTTTCACTTTCTTGGAGACACTTTTTTCAGGTGTTATCAATTATGAACAATGCAAAGCTACTCACTCACCAAGATAGAGAATTGTGAGAAAGTTTAGGAAGTTGCCAACAAATGATACTGTCCACAACACAACACTGACCTGCCATAGAAATAGCAATGTTCCAATTTCTCAGCCTGAGTGCAAATCTATCGAAAAACCCGAAAGCAAAACAAAAACACGGCTTGGGACAAGTTTACTGACCCGAAAGAGTTGCTTTGCGTTTCTTCCCACGTAGATTTCACGAGCAACTGAGAGCAGATTATTAATCAAGACTCGAAGAGCATCAGCCACCATAAGAACAGGTGCCTCAGTGATTTCAAGATTAGGAAGTTGAGGCATAGGTCTGGTCAAGACAAAGAAGAAAATTTCATATTCATATTTAGCAGAAGTAAAACAAGCTTCTCTATAACCATATCTTATTTACAAAATGATGCAAAATGTGAGATTCTTTCACTCTACATTCCAAAAACAAGCGTTTCTATAACCATATCTTATCTACAATATGATGCAAAATGTGTGATTCTTTCACTCTGCATTCCAAAAACAAGCGTTTCTATAACCATATCTTATCAACAAAGTGATGCAAAATGTGTGATTCTTTCACTCTACATTCCAAAAAAAAGCGTTTCTATAACCATATATCATCTACAATATGATGCAAAATGTGAGATTCTTTCACTCTACATTCCAAAATCAAGCTTTTCTATAATAATAACTTATCTACAGAATGATGCAATACATGAGATTCTTTCACTCTACATTCCAAAAATAAGCTTCTCTATAACCATATCTTATCTACAATATGATTCAAAATGGAGATTCTTTCACTCTACATTCAAGAAACAAGTTAAAATCAAGATGAAGATAGATCACCTATTGAAAAGAATAGCAGATTTGGCCCAGAGGAAGAGTATAACGACGAGAAGTAGCTGAACATTAGCAACAAAAGGGAAGAATCTGTATCCACATCTCTCAAAGAGGAACCATAACAACGTCGCTGATCCGAGAAGAAGAAACCCTCCGCGTCGGTTCTTCCACAGAATCAAATCCGCGACTGCAAAAAAAATCATTGAAACAGAAGTTTTCCGATCAGAAGAAAAGGGAAAAAAAAATCGAAGAGGTTTGAGAAATGATCGGCGCGATTCAGGGAGAGATCTATGATGAAACAGTGGTCGAATTTAGGATTCGTATGTATGATTGAAGCGGAGCGAGAGAAAGAGAGAAGACCTGAGCCACCGCCGATAGATTGATGAAGATGAGATTGTTTCATGGCGAAGTTTGGTTCCAGAAATCAGAGGAGGAAGGAGGAGAGTCGCATCAATTTTCACCAATCCCAGAAACTAAGCGAGACTCTTTTTCAAAACTGTGCAACCTATTCGTTCTACGCACATTGTTTTAGTGTAGTTGTTAATGTACGCCACTTTTGTTGTTTCCTTTTAAAATCAATTATATATATTTTAAAAAATTAGTTAAACCTTTGCTAATTGGTTAAAAAGCAGGTAAAAGCTAGGTTTCTTTTCCGCCTTTTTATCTTCAATTTTTTTTTTTTAAAGTAGGCTAAATAGCAATGAAAAAAAAAATTGTACTATTTTGAATGATTTTACAAATTACCAGTTTACCACCATGCGTCAAATCTTCAATTTTTTTTGTTAGAAAATGGATTTTAAACAGGTTTATTTCTTTTGTACAAGTGTTGTAAAACCTTTTTATCTTGATGTTCTACATTATCTATCTATAAAAACAACCTGAATAAATGTCAATTAGTTTTCAATAAGTTGTGTCTTTTCAAAATTGTTATTCGTATTTTTTTATAAATTCTAATTTTAATTCAAGAAATATCATTTGTGGTTGCATCTTTTCAATTATCAAAAATTGCTTCTTTTCACTTATGTCTTTTGAAAAACACATAAAAAGGATCATTTGATTCTTTATAAAACAAATTGTTATATTTATTTATTTTATCGGAAATCGGTAAGAATGATAAACAATGCCATTATTATTGCTAGAGATGTAACTTTCTCCAGAATATAGTCTAAGGAATCAGCTTCAATTCTTTTTTTTTCTTCGAGCTTCACCTATTGTTGCAGAAGTTAATCAGCAAATAATCAAATTTTAGCCGAAATTCTGCATCGACTCAGCAAAATAAATATTATTTGTGGTTGCGTCTTTTCAATTATAAAAAATTACTTCTTTTCGCTTATGTCTTTTGAAGATTATTTATATTGCAAAACCACATAAAAAAATCATTTGATAATGATTCATGCTATAATGGTGAATAAAAAAAAGAGATTTCTTAATCCATATATCTGATTTCTTCATCGAAAAAATTTATGTGTTGAATTATTTGTTTTTGTAAAGTTAAATCTACAAGATAAGTTAGAACACGTCACAAATAACTTTTACAAGATTTATCTTTAGTCTTTGAAAGAGTTTTTTCACATAAATTTTCTTATTTTGGTATTTTTTTTTATTGAGTAAACTTGAATTTTTAACTTTCTATTAGTATGAATTATCGGTCTTACTTCAGAAATCTTTCAAATATGTGGAAAGTTGGTCTACAAGACTACACATGGTTTTTGGTTTGCATCCAGCGGTTTGTTAACAATGTTATTGATAGTTTTTTTGTTTAAGAAAAAATAATTATAATCCAACGATTGTAGTTAATCCTTCCATTAATCCAACATGTGTCATTTATTCTCATTAACTATTCCCACTAAACCAAACGTTTTATCATTTCTCAATTGATACACTTCTTAAGCATCGTCTATTTTCTTTGTACTTTTTTCTTGCGCTTATTCCATTTCATTAATAGAAAGAAAATGAGAATTTTTATCCTATATCAGTTCTCAAAAATGGCTTCTCTCACTCTCATTTTTTATTTTTTTATTGTTTTGATTGTAGTCACTGATGATTGATCAATTTTTTTTGGTATGTTCTGCTTCATTCTCTTTGATTATAAATTTGTGTGTTACTTAACTTCATTTACGATCTTGGTTTTGATCGTCAAACGATCATATTGTTTTACTCGACTTTATTCTTTTCCTTATCCAAACTCCTTCTCGATATTCATTATTTTGTTTTTTTGTTTTGTTTTTGATAACCTCGAAGATTAGGTCTAATATGGTTCGGAGACATTTAGTTTTTTTTTTCTTAGAAATATTCTTTAGTTTACATTATTGTGCAACCCATTGATCAAACGTTTGTGTATTTTAATTTTGAGGATAATATCGCTTTATTTAAGTCTCTTAGTTTTGAGTATTTGTATCGCTCCCTCTATCTATAATAACAATCTGAATAAATGCCAATTGCCTTTCAATAAGTTGTGTCTTTTCAAAATTGTTATTCGTATTTTTTTATAAATTCCAATTTTAATTCAAAAAATGTCATTTGTGGTTGCATCTTTTCAATTATCAAAATTGCTTATTTTCAATTATCAAAAATTGCTTCTTTTCACTTATATCTTTTGAAAACCGCCTAAAAAAGATCATTTGATTCTTTATAAAATAAATTGTTATATTCATTTATTTTAGGAAAATCGTATCTATTTTTTTTTTTTTAAGAATTATAATTTTCTGAATATTTACGTATTTTTATCATTATTTTTTGTTTTATGTATTTTCACTTATAATAGTTTAAAATATATTTTTTGTTTACGTTTTAATATACGACAAATACCCCCGCAAAGCGGGGTTCTATTCCTAGTATTAAAAAAAAAATTGTTAGAAAATGATTTTTAAACAGGTTTATTTATTTTGTACATGTGTTGTAAAACCATCTTGATGTTCTACATTATATTAAAATCAATAAAATAGCGAACCAAATTGGCAAATTTCATCCCAAATCGGTTTAAAAAAAAAAAAGTACCAGCTTTGTTTCTTAAAAGAACTATTCACTTGGTCATTTTCGGAAGTTTCATAATCTTTATCTACGTAATTACTTCAACTTTTGCTGCGTACATACACAAACCAGTCAAACCTACTCCATTTCTTTCACTTATATAATCCTCCAATGTTGAAAACGAAAGGAAAAGAAACAAACTCATCATGCAAAGAGAGATTTCAGATTCATGCAACATGTCACAACCTATAGACTCTTCTCGTGAAACCTCGACTTATTAAATATCGGACGTGGACGAACTTCTACACGAGACTCCTCTTCTTCATCGACGTCGTCATCAGATGATACTTCTTCTCTAGGCTTTGCTTGTTCCTCAGTGTTTGGTTTGATCTTCTTCTCCTGCTTCCTCTGCTTTTTCTTTTGGCGTTTCAAACGCTTCTTTGATGTCTTTTCCTCCGCAGCTTTCAGTTTCTCTTCTCTTCTTATAGTAAACTCCGCCATTTTCAACCGCTTGTTATAATCAATATCCATCCTCGTGAGCCGGTCTTGTTCTCTTCGCCTCATTTGCCGGTACTGTAAAAGAGAGTGATACATCATTATCGCACAAGTCGTTTCAATATATAGTTACATTTCGTAAGAGTTTAGGTTGATGCTATTAAACACCAAAACTGAAACTTGCAGAAGCAAACATCAGAGAGCACTCGGCCATAATCAAAAGAACTAACACAATAACCAAAACCCTTTCTCAGTTCAAGCTCTATCAAAGTTTTAACTAGGAGCGAAATATTGTGATCCTTCACAAATCTAAGAAGACAATGTCAGAAAAAAAAAATCCACTTAGAAAATTCAGATCTCTTATCATATGTAAGACAAGGAGCATCTTTTAATTGATTGAGTGTAGCTTCGAAACCATACATAACTATGCCTAAGAACAAAAGACTAACCATTGTTCGCAAATAAACCACTGAAGACGATTCATATTCTATTCTCTGCAAATTTCGAATCCAGAAGTTGAAAACCAAACCTAACTATGCCTAAGAAGAAAACACTAAAGTCTTGCTCGCAAATAAACCGGCTAAATTCTTCAGTTGAAGATGATTTCAATGTTCTATACTATTCGCAATTTTCGATTTCCGGGAGTTGAAAACCGTCACAGGGAGTATCGTAGCAATCAATCATGTTCCTCCGATTTAAGCGACAGGGCTGAGTTTAATTACCTGGTGAAAATCGCCGGAGCCGGAACCAGCAGAACTTCCGGAGGTGTTGCTAACGCGAACAGGGACGTTCTCGAGGATTCTTCTGAGCTTTATCTCTAGATCCTCCTCGTCTTCTAGCATCACCGGCGGTTTATACTCCACGATAGAGGTAGATCCTCCGTGATCAGCCTTCTTAGCCTCCATTAACGCCGATGCCGTCGTGGCGGCAACCACCAATCGGGTGTCGCCTTGCTTGGATTTTCCGGTCGACATTGTGGTCGCTGGTGAAAACCCTAATTCGGTCACAATTTGGGGACTTTCCTTGCGATTTCCCGAACTCGACTTCTCGTCAGGACGATGATATTTTGCTTTCGGTGTAGTATATCTAGTGGGCTTGGGCTGGGTATATTGCCATATTGGATATGAGAAAATATATAACTATTTTATTTTATTTCGAGACAATTTTTTTTTTTTTTTTTTTTTAACATCTTCATTCATTGATATTAAATCGGATACAAGAGTTGGTAGAAGAAAATTACAATAATAATATGCAAGAGCAACCATAACCACACATAAATACAAACATAAATAATATTTACTAAATCTTAAGTAAAAAGCAAAAACTCTTTCTACAAAAGGTAATTAGGATTTTTTGACTTGTTCGCCGCGCCGTCGGTGTGTCGCATGTTTCAGATCTATTCGCCTGGATCTCCCTCCACATCCCTCCCGTCCCTCCAGACCTTCCAGACTTAGCTTCCTCCCTCATCCAAGCCTCCTACTCCGACACCACCTCCATCTCCCTCTCGATTTCACTTCTCCAGGTTTTAGATCTGAGCTCTTTTCTTTCAACCTCGGCAGGTTTGTCGGGTTCTTTTGATTGTGCTCTTGTGTCCTCTGGTGGTACGACTTTCGCCATGGTGCGACCCCTTACTGCTTTATGCAGTCTTCTTACTACTTTATGTAGTCTCCTTACTGCTCTATGCAGTTTTCAATCCGAATTTGCTCTGTCTATGAGGTTATCCTCTCTTCATTTGTGGCAAACTAGAATGGATTTCCTTCATCCTCTAGTGAATCTGGGTTGGCTGGGCATTGATTGCCATGGTTTCTCCTTTATGGAGGCTGTTTCTCTTGTACGTTGCTTCCTTGCTTGGAGTGATTTTGTTGCAGGGATTCTAATAATGTCGAGCTTTGGTTGCTCGCATTCCTCCTTTATGAAGTGTTCTTCACCACCGAATCACCTACTGGTGCTGAGTGGTTTTATTGCAAGGGTAAATGAGCTGAAGCTTTGGTGGGCTTCAAGCTACCAGTGCCCCATGACTCTGTTTCTAAGTGGCTCTCGTTGGAAGTCAACCATCGAAGCATTCTTAGTAAGAGCACATGCTAGTCTCCTTCAAACCAGCTCAAGTTTGTGTTGCTCTTGCAACTCAGACACCACCGTCTTTCAAGGGGCTGCTGATTGGTGTATTCATGCTCTCCAATGTGGATTCGGTTGGACTATCCAAGGTGCGATTGAAGTGGTTGTAGTCGAAGATCCGGTTTCAGGTTTTGTTGATTATGTGCATTTGATTCTGCTAGTTTATCTTTGTTTCGGTTTGTATGCCGATTGTTTTAACTTGTTTTCTTACTTAACTTGTTTTAACGGTCTACAATTTCAGTAGCACAACGTGAATGTGGCAACCAACAAGGGCAAAGGAAAGGGCAAGGCTGTGGCAACGACATCCCCTTTGAAACCAAGTTCCTCCACAAACTTCAAGAAGCGCAACAATGCTGAAAAGAAGTTCAAAGGGAAATGCCACAAGTGTAACTAGATTGGTCACAAAAGTGATGTGTGTCGTAGTAAGCCCAAGGACAACGGAAAAGCTCAAGCCAACTTGACGGAAGAGGAGCTGTGCGCTGTGGTTTCGGAAGTCAACATGGTGGAAGACAATCCAAAAGAGTGGTGGTACGACACCGGTGCAACAACCCACATCTGCGCAGAACGTGCAATGTTCAGCACCTACCAAAACAGCAGATCGACCGAACAATTGTTCATGGGGAACTCGGCATTCTCCAAGATAGTTGGTCGTGGAAAAGTTGTGCTGAAGATGACCTCGGGAAAGGAAATCACTCTTCAGAATGTGAAACACATCCCTGACATGATTCGAACCTGATTTCCGGGACTTTGTTGAGCAAGGCTGGATTTGCTGCAAACCTCGACTCAGACAAGCTCGTGTTGAAGAAATTTGGGGTGTTTGTTGGCAGGGGATATGAGAAGAACGGACTGGTCAAGATGTGCGTCACGACGGTCCTCCGTAACAACGATGCTTCTAGCTCTAGGAATGTTGTTGCTAATAATGTTGTTGCTTCTGTTTCGAATGTTGTTGAATCTGTTTCAATCAATGAGAACAA
>JAHZTW010000001.1:386285080-386302145 GCA_020283515.1 Alliaria petiolata
CATTATCTCATACTTTAAGAATCATAGAAGTTTAGGTTTTTGGAGAGAAGAATTTGACTCCTTTAGAGCAGATTTGGAACTCCTTTATTTCTTCTATTGATTTCTTTTATGCTTTCTATTCAAGTTATGATTTCTGTTTCATTCATCATGTCTGAGTCGTTTGTTTGTTAGGTTTAGGGTTTTTCAAAGGTGATTGATGAATTGTTAGGTCGAATTAAATTGTTAGGATAAAATCATTAGAGTTCTTCATCTGGATTTGTGTTTAATGCTTATTCTACCTTCGCGACCTAGAATCTGATCTTAGGTTAATTAATAGACGCGAGAGTATTATTGATTGCCTTAACTAGTGTTAGATGAGCAAAATACCTATTCGCAAAGAGATTTGGTTTAAGGATTTTGTGACCAATCGAACCTGAACTTTAATGATTGTTTGAATTGTTAGGATTTGCAAAGAGATTTGGAATTCTAGAGTTTAGACATAGAAAATCTTCGCAGCGAGAGTTGGTTGATTTTACATTAGTGTTTCGAGTTCGTGAACGGATCTTAATATTTTCCTAACATTCTGTCTAGACCTGCAATTTAGATCACCTGAGAATTTCCCTGAACCTAGCGACTTAGTCTCCTGATTTTAAGAACCTATTTCGTGATACTCGTTTATTTCTTGCTTTGTTTTATTTTCATTCAAATCGACCTAGCATAATCTAAACTTAGAAACCTTAGTGTAACATCTACTTCCGTTGGGATTTCGATACCCCTTATACTACGATTGCATTTGCTGTGCACTTGCAGTAGTTTTATTAGGGTAAAACCTGAGCCCTATCAATATGAGATAACGGACCTACTACAAGGGTTCAAAGCATTAGGGTGTAAATGGATTTTCAAAAAAAAGTTGAAAACCGATGGCTCCATCGAAAAGTGCAAGGCTAGGCTTGTAGTGCAAGGATTTCGGCAAAAAGAAGGCCTGGATTTCTTTGACACATATTCTCCGATAACGAGAATAACCTCTATAAGAACGCTAGTAAGCATTGCGGCTTTAAGAGACCTAGAAATCCATCAAATGGATGTTAAAACTGCTTTTCTAAACGGAGATTTAGAAGAAGAGATTTATATGAAACAACCAGAAGGTTTTGTCGTCCCTGGACAAGAACATAAAGTATGTCAACTTGTGAAGTCGTTGTACGGACTTAAACAAGCTCCGAAATAATGGCACGAAAAATTTGACAACGTAATGATGTCAAACGGTTTCAGCATCAATGAATGTGATAAGTGCATTTACATAAAATGTACTCCAAAATCGTACATTTTGTTATGTTTGTACGTGGATGACATGCTCATTCTCGGCAGCACAAAAGATCTAATCAATCAAACTAAACAACTGCTAAAAAGCAAGTTTGATATGAAAGATATGGGACTCGCGGATGTAATTCTAGGGATCTAAATCACTAGAAATTATGACGGAATTATCCTATCTCAAACTCATTATGCTGAAAAGATACTTGAGAGATTTAAAAACTACTCAAATGGGACCGCGAAAACTCCAGTAGATTCGCAACTTCACCTTCAAAAGAATTTGGGTGAAGCGGTCTCACAACTGGAGTATGCAAGAGTGATCGGAAGTCTGATGTACTTAACAAATTGTACTAGACCCGATCTAGCACATGCAGTAAATGTGCTAAGTCGCTACACAAGCAATCCAGGACATAAATATTGGAAATCTATAACTAGAGTACTAAACTACTTATGTTATACCAAAAATTATGGTCTTCACTACGGTAAAGAACCCGCGGTTTTAGAAGGATACAGTGATGCAAACTGGATTTCCGATTCTAAGAACTCAAAATCCAAGAGTGGATATGTCTTTACGCTTGGAGGTGGAGCCGTGTCCTGGAAATCTTCCAAACAAACTTTGTTAGCCAGATCGACCATGGAATCTGAGTTTATAGCGCTAGATAAAGCCGCAGAGGAAGCAGAGTGGCTTCGAAATTTTCTGGAAGATATTCCGATGTGGGAGAAACCAGTGACAGCATTACGTGTACACTGTGATAGTCATTCGGCTATAGCTTGGGCATTGAATAATCTCTACAATGGTAAATCTCATCACATTAGAAGATGACATAAAACCATTAGACATTTGATCTCAAGTGGTGTAATCACGATCGATTACATAAAATCGGCTGACAACCTAGCGGATCCATTTACTAAAGGTTTGTCGCGAGATCAAGTTGAAAAAATCAACAAGAGGAATGGGTTTGAAACCTATGAATTAAGACAAAGTTTGATGGAAACCCCACCTACGTGACTGGAGATCCCAAGATCTAGGTTCAAAGGGAAAACTAAATCAAACGGAATCTGAAAAAAGCACTGTGAGACTTGTATCTCTACCTCGTTCCCAGGATGATAAACAGTGCAATAGACCTGTACGTGATAAGGTTAAGCATTAGCTTCTAATGATTCGATAACTTTGTGATAGTGGAGTATGACATGATACTTCTAGAAAAAGTTAATGGCAGATCACCTAGTGAGTGTGAAATACGGCCGTTTCTAGGAGAATAAAAGTGAGGCAATATTCTCCAAGTTCACTCATGAATAACCAAGCAAGTTCAATGCCAAAATAAACACACTAGAGAACTCAGTTCTATGAGAAATGACGCTGTATTATAGTTGTTGTCTCGGTTTACATCAAAATCTGGGTGGTTCAAGACATCATGTTCACCTCCTGGCCAAGTAAACCCGACAGATATTAAAATGAGAGGTTCAAAGATGAAAAATGCTACTTACTCAAACACAGTGAATTTTCGTTTAAACTCTCGAAAAGTCCGTCTGTCTAGTCTTAGAGGTAGTATAGTCAGTATAGTCTAGTAGAGTCAGTCGAGTCGTCGTATGTTTAGAGTCATTTCTATTCATGTGGGAGATTGTTGGATCCAATTTTTGAAAGAAAATGGGCTATGCAAAAATGGGAGAGAATGAAGAGAAATGGGCTGAGGCCCAAGTGAAGTTGAGAGGAGAAAGAAGAGTTTATCACACTACGGGCGATTTATTGAGTTACGGAAAGAGATCATCTCGCCTCCGATATTCGGTTTTTTCAAAACGTTTTCAAAAGATCTCGGGTTTTATCGCTTTCCGTACTATCGTTCTTCCATCTTATCGTTTTTATTCGGTTTTATTAATCGTATTTCTGAATTCGATTTTGCGGTTCCTACACCCTCGACCTTCCACCTAATGGGTGATGGTGGTGCCCTTTCCTTGTTATACATTTTTGAGAAATATAGCAACAAATTAGTTAGTTCATTAATACTATAATTAACAATAACCATCAGACCAAGTTGGTTTGTTGGGAACTTTCAGAAGTTGCCAAACGGTGAGCCGAGCAAGAAATCAAGTTCGTCTTCCTGCAGTGACTCTTTGATTTGTTGGTGTGACATCCCCGATCTTAGATTTAGGGCCTAATTTTTTTTTAGATTTTTAGATTAAGTAAAATAGGATTAGAATTAACTAAATAGCCCCATTTCTTTCAAAACCCAAGTAAAAGTTCTCTAAATCTCAAACCCATCATTTTGGCCCATTTTTCTTTCTTTGAAATCCCTAAAACCTAACCTCCCCTTCCCCTATATAAGGAGCTCGTGGTGATGGAGAAAGGCAGAGAGAAACCACCTCGGCGAAGCCCTGCCAAAACCGAGCCACAGCAGCCACCTTTAAGGAGGAGCAACCCAGAAGGCCAAAGGAGGCAGTTCTGACCCGTTTTGGTGCACTAGAGAAACGGCTGGACAGATCGGATTTGTTTGGCGTGAAATTTTTAGGTTAAGTACTCCATTTCCATATCGATCTATAGCAGAAAACGGTTCATCATTTGGAGTTTTATACTGAGAGTTATGCATGTTTTCCCGAGACAAACTTCTGTAGATCGAACTTCCGAGCCGCCAACTTTGGAAGCATTTTCCCGACGATCCAGAGAGCTTCAGGAGCCGATCTAGATACCGTTGGAAAGCCCTTGCTGTCATCTTTCCTGATCATCTTTCCGATCGTGATTATTAGGTGTATCCAGAGAGTTATCGCCGTTTATTTCCCGCATTTCAACCTATCCTAAAGCAAAGGTGAGGATTGGTTTATGATTTCTAAAGATATATTAGGTGAAATAGTAATATTTGTTACTGGTTATAGAGATTAGATCTGATTGATGCTTGATGCTAAAAAATGTGGTAATTATTGTATGATTGGTATTTGAAGTATTGCTTAGTTGGAAATTATATGATATGAAAGTATTAATGTGGGTGGCTTAGTTGCCGATGTTTGTACCGCCGATCGGTCGGATTAGTGTTGATTGACGACCTACAACGAGGGACAATTGTGAAGTTGTAGTGATCGGGAAAGGGCTGACGAGCCGTTGTCAAACCCTGTATTGGGCAGTGGCACTGTGACCTGTCAAACCCAATTTGGGCAGTGGCAAAGAATGAGTACCTTGGACGGTTGATCCTTGGGAATGTGATATAAACTTGCTAGGCTGATTGATGTGTTTCAAATGGTTTAGTATGGAAATGATTGAACTTGTTAAGTAGAAATGCTAGAAATTCTATGTAGGTTGTTTGCTTGCGTTTAATGTCTATATTTAGTATACTTGTATTGCTGGTTCAAATGGTCTATCTGAAGGATCTCGCAGGCTCTTTAGCGCGCCCTCACTGAGTATGGTTGGAATACTCACCCCTCCTTTCTCTTTTCAGGTGACTTGATTTAAAGTCTGAGCGGTGCTATTTTCGGGAACAAAAAGGGTGTTTCAGTCTTATTTAAAGTCTTTGAAAGATTATTCGAGTTATTTCTATCTTTAAATTTAAACGTTAATTTTATTGTTATAAATCTTCAAGTTTTTGGTTCGATTTTAAGAAAAGAATTTTTACTCAATAAAAGCGTATTTAATAAATTCCTTTTATTATTTATTATCTATTTAAAAAAACGATTTAACGCGTGAGAACAACTCTCGGCTAAAACAGCGGGATAGGAGTCTCTCAGTTGGCATCTTTTGGTAGATGTGAACTCGGTTACCAAACAACTTTTGTCCAGGTACTATCATATGTGGCGGTAGTTTTGGATATTCCATCTGGAAATTCTTCAGATTAGTTTGTTAAATTATTTGTAAAAGCTGAAGACTTAAATCTTTCATCTGCAAATAACTTGATTCTGCAAATCAACACTAAAATCTATCATACGAGGAGGAAGATTTAGATCTTCCATATGAAAATAACTTGATTGATTTTATAAATGATTTTATAAATTATTTGCTAAAAGTGTAACTTGTCAAGATTTGTAAACTTACTTTGGGTGTAGTCGTGATAACGGGAAATAAAATCGGTGGTGAATAGAACATGAATTGATTTAGTTCGTCGACTACTTCGGTGAGTGACAAAACGAGACCATGCGTCTGATAATTAGTATCTTATGCTCAAGAAGATGACTTCAAAAAACCATAAATGCCTTTTCGATTTTTTTCTGCAATTATATTATAGAAATAAAATTAAATAAAAGAAATCAACAATTGGATTTATCTTATTTTATTTGTGGGTCTCAGTGCTATATAACACGCATATAAACGATTGGTAACGCGAGAGTATATAGGGGTTCTAAAGTCTTTTTGGAGTGAATAGTTACAATAAAAAGTGTCAGTTTCTGTCTGTTAATTGTCATAATATTTGAGGCTATAGGATGCAATTTCCTTTATGATAAGTCCTATTCTAGTATTATTCTTTTTTGCTTCCTTGGGATCCAAAAACATCATTTGTCTTGGATCTTGAGTCACCCTTTTCACTAAGGATTTTAAAGAATTTTAAAGAATTTTTAAAATTTTGAGATTCTATCATTATTGATTTATATATTTTTAAAATCCTAATAGAATCCATTGTTATTAGTTTAAAGATTTTAAAATTCTATCCAAAATCCTTTGTTATTTAAAAAGTTTGGGTTTTAAAGATTTTATGATTCTATTAAAATCTTGTATTATTGGACAAGGATTTTAAACATTTTAACTCATAAAACAAGATTTAACAAGATTTTCAAAATACTACCTATATGACTTGGATTCTCAAAGTCATTATAACAAAACTATTTGAGAGATTTTCTAAATACACAAACTCTTTTCTAATCTAACAAAATTTTCAACAAATTTAACAAATCTCTCAACTCTTAAAATCAATCAAAATTTTATAAATCTATCTCCCAATAACCCCCCTAAGTGAATTTTCTTAATCTATTTCATAATGTCTTGTTTATGTTATTTTGCTCTTGATTTTACCTTTGATCATGTGTGAGTAGTTTTTTATGAATTCAAGGCTTAGTATTTTAGGATGGTTTGATGATTGATTAGTAATGATTTGTGTCTAGATTCTGATGGGGTATCATAAGATTACCTAAAATAAGAGACAAATAAAAGCTGTAAGTGCACAACGATCAGTTGCAGTTCTTTAGGTTATCAAATCCGCAAGAAAACTTTATTGCACAATGATCTTTGAATTGAAAACAAAGTTAAATCGAAATATAATTTCGGTGGTTTTTGATGAAAATGAAAGTAAACTAAAGCAAAGACAGCAATGATATTAAAAAGAGATATCTATTCTAATATAATAAGTTTTTTTTAAAGTGAGCTTTTAAATGCTGCCACCTGGCATTCTAGATATTGACATGTGTCACCTATATTTAAAGAAAAAAAACATAAACACCTAAAAAATTGATATGTGTCATTCATAATTGTAACACTTAATTCTTTTTTTTTTGTTCTTAATTTAATGATAATGTTATATATGATAAGGTTATATAAATGAATAACCCAAAAAGCTAAAATTAACTACATAACTATAAAAAAAAACAGATGTGATATTATATAAGATATCATAAAAAAATTTTAGAAAGAGCCTTGAAAATTTTGGGAAGGATTTCCGTTCCCTCCCGTAACCTTCCCGAATTTTCTGTCTCATTCCCTATCCCATTCAAAACAATTACCCATTCAAGAACATTTAAACGGCTATGGGAAGGGTAAGGGAATGAATATTAGAACGGATACCCAAATTACTCATTTAAAAATTAAAAACTCAAAAATCTATATATTTTTTTAAAAAATTATACTGAAATTTCTCAGGAAGTTCTTATCAAATTTCCCAGGAATGGCTCCCCTTCATCTATTATATAGTAGATAGTAAAGGTTTTTTACATAGAAAGATTCTAAATATTGACACGTGACATGCTACCATCTGACAACTTTAAATTAAATTATAAAATTAAAATGCAATATTTCTCGCTTTATTTTTGAATAAATAAATTCGTATAAATGATGTCTTATTTTTATTTTTCTTACTTTTATTCCATATCTAATAACACAATTAAAACAAAAATTGGAAATTTAAATATTAATCGAAACACAATCAATCCAGAGTCAACAATAATGACTTAAAAACAAATTAAAAAACCAAAAATTAAAAACACATATAAAAACCCAAAATTTTCAAGGCTCTTTCTAAATAGACACTAATCCCCTTGATCAAATTCGCTCTTACTCTCCATCATATGGCTGGAGAAGCATAATATCCGCTCGCTCTTTTAGTACAAAAGGACTCATTAAACGAGTTGGTTCAGGTCATTCTATCTCCGTATGGAATGATCCCTGGCTTCCAGCTCCACGCCCGAGATCAGCAACATGCAAAGGATATAATATATATTCGGAGCTCACAGGCAATCAATTGATTGACCCTATAACATCAATGTGGAATTTACCACTACTCGAACAATTAATTATTCCCGAAGATATACCTTTCATTATAGGGATCCCTACTACCAATGAAAACTGGCCAGACTTATTGAATTTGACATTTACCGCATCAGGTAGATATACAGTCAAATTGGGTTATACCGCGGAACAACTGTACCCATCTAATGGAAGGGGTGATAGGGTCTACGGACCAGATGTAAGTCAATTACAGGGACATGTTTGAAAGGTGAAATGTCCACCAAAGATGAAACACTTTTTATGACAACTTCTAACGGGTTGTATCTCGGTCATGGATCGTCTCCGCAGCAGAGGAATCAATTGTGATCCCCACTGCGAAAGATGTGGGACATAAAGGGAGACCATCAATCACACACTTTTTGAATGCCCCCCGATTTTCCAAGTCTGGGCTTTATCGGCGATTCCCACTCCTCAACATAGCTTTCCAACAAGTGCATTATTCACAAATATGGCACACTTGTTTTGGAACCTTCCGCAAGCAGAAGATATGACTATGTACCCATGGATATTATGGTATATTTGGAAAGTAAGGAATGATAAAAGTTTCTCAAATAGACTGTGATCCCCGGGAAGTGCTTAGGATGGCGAAAGGGGAAGCCGTGGCATGGGAGTCGGCACAAGCTGACGTAGATATGGTACATCCACAACAAAGAAACCAAATTTTAGAGGTACAAAGGTATGATGGCTTACGCTATCAAGTCGATGGATCTTCAAAGGAGTCCGCAGTTAATGCGGGCTTAGGTTGGTATTGTCCGGTATTTGGATCAGAAGGAAAACTAATGGAAGCAAAAAATATACGACGGAGTATATCCCCTTTCCACACATAGTTGGAAGCGATGATTTGTGCCATGCATTGTATGCTCGACGCTGGCAGATTGGCAGTGACTTTTGTTACGGACTGTTCTGAATTGGTGAAGATGGTTTCTAAACCGGAGGAATGGCCCGCATTCACACTACATTTGGAGGAATACGAGTCAAGCATGAGGAAGTTTTCAACCTTCTCTATCTCGCACATCCCACGCGCACAAAACAAAAAGGCAGATAAGTTGGCACGCAGTGCTCAAGACTACCTTTATCATTCAGAATATGTAAACTCAGTACCCCCAGTTTGGTTTTCTGAACCGGTCTAGGCACTGAGGCTGATAACAAAAAAAAAATAGACACAAATAAACAAACGGCAACATCATCTTAGCACATAACAAACAACAAATATAAAATAGAACATAAACAAAAACAACTAATATTAACAATATCACTCAACAAAAAATGGTTAACAAAAAAATCAAATATTAAAATACACTAAACCAAAGTAATAATGATAACTAAAATCCATACAAAAATACAAACAAAAAATAATAGAAAATCAATAACAATCTATAAATAAGAAGAACAATACACTAATCTACTAACAAAACTAATTTTTGTTTCCACCAAAATTCTAATGGAGAAAATACTATATGCATTATACTATCAAAGAATTCTTATCACCCCATTAACCGCAAACAAACTTCATCTCCAAATCACATGTCCACTTCGTTAAGAATACAACATCAACTACACAATTACTTTCAATGCTGCTTCTACGAAATATAAATATTTATTAAAAAGTACTATGAAATAAATTATAAAACTAAAACATTTAAATTATTACAAATCCGCGCGTTGCGCGAACCTTCTCCTAGTAAACTTATAAACTAAAATGTTTGGATGTTAGAGAATTTTTAAGTGTCATGGTTTAGATTATTCATATTCTATAACTAGAGGCAAACATAAGTATTTTCTTTCTAGTGCTCAAATCACTAACATATTCGATAATTCCACTCTTGTAGTTGAAAACCGACTTATACCTTCTTTTTTTTGTTCACCAACTACTTCATTAAACACTCATTCAACCGTTTGTTACAACTAAGCTACTTAAAGCTTGTTTGGCAACAGAGTCTGCCAAGAAATTATCCTTACGAGGGATATGGATAAACTCAGATCTACTAAACCAGAACTGAGAAATCGAAACATCAGCCATTATACTATGGAGTTCCAAGATGGGAGATCGGGAGTTGATTGCTCCAATTAGTTGGCTCGAGTCCGAATGGAAGATCATTTTCTGGAAAGCTCGCAATGAGGCATCCAAGAGAGCTTCTCTGAGAGCTAGAGCTTCTGCCGTTAAGGATTACACCACATGCAATTTCCTTGCTGATCCACTAATGGTTTCGCCAGATGGAAGTTTGAAGATCCATCCAAGCCCAGCGAACCTCGAAGAACTCAGCCACGCTGCATCCGAGTAGCAATGGATCCAGTCCTCTCTTTGCTCTATTGGCCGCAGGATGGGGGTTAGTGGAGCAATTGAGTTTTTTATTTAGCAGCCGATTATGCCAAGTACCACTCTTTTGCATCTGTTGTTGCTCTCGGTATAGTTTCCTTCGCCGTAAACACCCTGGAATTGAATACTTTTTGATTTATTGATATCCAAAGAGCCCATAATATCCAGGGAGAGAGTTGTCTTCGATCCAGATTCACTGGGGGGGGGGGAGAGGCGAGTTTTGGCTTCCATCATACCCGATGCTACATTTTGCCCTTGAGAGGCATCAAAGCCGACCGAGAATTGAGCTTCATTTCATACCTCCCAAGCATAATGGCAGTGGATATAAGGTGGATCACTGATTCTGATTCTTTGCAGCGGCAACATTTCGGATCTACTGGGATGGATCTGGCGACCAATTGTTCTCCTATCGGTAGTGCCCCATGGTTTGCTTTCCATAGGAGCATTTTGATCTTTGGAGCTGTTTTGACACAAGACTGGAAAATGATCCAAATATTGTTGCCTCTGAAATCGTCACTTGAAGCCGAGATGGTTGAATGACTTGTGGTTTGATAGTCGGGATGAAGTTTGATCGATGACCACAAACTTCAAAGGTTAGACTCTGCTAGCTCAAGGGCTAATCCTCACGAGAGCTTAGGAGATTCTACACAAATCTTCAAGGTTGATTCCACAACACTTAGAAGAAAAGCAGGAACAGAATTTGATTCAAAAGATAACTTCTTTGAAACAAAATAAACTTTGATTAATTCTTGAAGGGTGAATTACAATGAAAAAGAAACTGAGCTTTTATAGGCTCAATATTCAATGGTACTATAGTCTAAAACAAGAAAATAAATCACAAAGATTAAATGTAGAGAGCTGTTGGAGACTTGATGAGGAAATCGGCTAAATGGGGCAAGTTGTGATAATGCTTGAGTCTTGAGAGCTTGGGTGTGAATGTGTGATGTCTTGGAACGTCTAGATTAACTGAATAAGTCACCTAAACGCAGAAGCAAGGATAATATAGCCGTTGGAGAGTTAAGACACCAAGTGTGAACATGTTGAATGTCTTTGGATCCAAATAAGGCAAGCCGAGGATCCTTTGGTTTATAAATAGGATAACTTTCAAACCAGAACCGATATTGCCATGATTCCAATTCGACGAGCTTCCTTGTTGAGTCAAGATTCCACGCCAAGTCGGTTTGTTGCTTAATTCCTTCTGGTTCGGTCGGAATCCTCCAAATAGTGCGCCTAGGTCCAAATCGGGAAAGCTCCGGTTCACCCAACTTGTAAAATCAATAACTCCTAAACCAAAATGAATTTGGTCGTGATTCCAACTCTCAGTAGACCTCTGATGAGTTGAGAATCCAAAAAAATTTAATTCGTTGCTTGGTTCATCTTGGTTTGTCCGGAGTGACTCAATAACTGATCGTAGCTCTCCATTGATTCCATTGGAGCTTTGAATGGGTTTGAAACATGTAAACCGATTTGCCTCATTAAAACCTTTCCTGGAAAACCCATTGGGATAAAACCAAGGATAAGGAAAAAGAGTACAAATGGCCACATCCCATTTGTAAGCTTTGGCTTCTATTTGAGCTAAACTTAGCTCATATGTCTCCTTAGCTTTCCTCAGCTTCATGTTCTCCTCTTCATGCGTCCTGGTTCTGTCCTCCTTGTTAGCTCCTGATGTATAAGCATTGATGCTTACATCATAAATGACACAAGCACAGAATCCACCAATGCTTTGATCACAAGGTTGTCGAGAGTTGACAAGCTTGATGGGATGAGGTTCGCCACTCAAAGGTGCGGAAAGCCTTTGAGATAAGAACACAAGCCAAAGTCTATGTGAATCCACACAAAAGACAGAGACTTAGACGTTTGCTAAGCAATGGAATCCACCAAAATACTTAGAAAAACAAAAGACAAAGCTAAAGAGCTTAAAAGAGATTAACTCGGTTTTTGATTCAATAAAAGGGTATCTTACAATGAAAACGAAACTGAGCTTATATAGGCTCATTACACAACGGTCCTATTGTCTAAAAACAGAAAAGAAATCACAAAATTCAATGGAAAAGTAGCTGTTGAAGAATTGATGAGAAAATCAGCAAAATGGGGCAAGTTGTGATAATGCTTGAGTCTTGAGAGCTTGGGTGTGAATGTGTGATGTCTTGGAACGTCTAGATTCACTGAATAAGTCACCAAAACGCAGCAGCAATGAGAATATAGCCGTTGGAGAGTTAAGACACCAAGTGTGAACATGTTGAATGTCTTTCCATCCAAATAAGGCAAGCCGAGGATCCTTTGGTTTAAAAATAGGATAACTTTCAAACCAGAACCGATATTGCCATGATTCCAATTCGACGAGCTTCATTGTTGAGTCAAGATTCCACGCCAAGTCGGTTTGTTGCTTAATTCCTTCTGGTTCGGTCGGAATCCTCCAAATAGTGCGCCTAGGTCCAAATCGGGAAAGCTCCGGTTCACCCAACTTGTAAAATCAATAACTCCTAAACCAAAATGAATTTGGTCGTGATTCCAACTCTCAGTAGACCTCTGATGAGTTGAGAATCCAAAAAAATTTAATTCGTTGCTTGGTTCATCTTGGTTTGTCCGGAGTGACTCAATAACTGATCGTAGCTCTCCATTGATTCCATTGGAGCTTTGAATGGGTTTGAAACATGTAAACCGATTTGCCTCATTAAAACCTTTCCTGGAAAACCCATTGGGATAAAACCAAGGATAAGGAAAAAGAGTACAAATGGCCACATCCCATTTGTAAGCTTTGGCTTCTATTTGAGCTAAACTTAGCTCATATGTCTCCTTAGCTTTCCTCAGCTTCATGTTCTCCTCTTCATGCGTCCTGGTTCTGTCCTCCTTGTTAGCTCCTGATGTATAAGCATTGATGCTTACATCATAAATGACACAAGCACAGAATCCACCAATGCTTTGATCACAAGGTTGTCGAGAGTTGACAAGCTTGATGGGATGAGGTTCGCCACTCAAAGGTGCGGAAAGCCTTTGAGATAAGAACACAAGCCAAAGTCTATGTGAATCCACACAAAAGACAGAGACTTAGACGTTTGCTAAGCAATGGAATCCACCAAAATACTTAGAAAAACAAAAGACAAAGCTAAAGAGCTTAAAAGAGATTAACTCGGTTTTTGATTCAATAAAAGGGTATCTTACAATGAAAACGAAACTGAGCTTATATAGGCTCATTACACAACGGTCCTATTGTCTAAAAACAGAAAAGAAATCACAAAATTCAATGGAAAAGTAGCTGTTGAAGAATTGATGAGAAAATCAGCAAAATGGGGCAAGTTGTGATAATGCTTGAGTCTTGAGAGCTTGGGTGTGAATGTGTGATGTCTTGGAACGTCTATATTCACTGAATAAGTCACCAAAACGCAGCAGCAATGAGAATATAGCCGTTGGAGAGTTATTGACCCAAGTGTGAATGCTTCCATATAAGGCAAGTCGAAGATTCTCTGTCTTGCAACTTGTATAACATTCAAACCAGAAACAATATTAATGTGAAACCAATTCGATGAGCTTCCTGGTTGAGTCAAGATTCTACGCCAAGTCGGTTTGTTGTTTAATTCCTTTTGGTTCGGTCGGAATCCTCCATTTAGTGCTCCTATGTCCAAATCGGAAAAGCTCCGGTTTACCCAACTTGTAAAATTAATATCTCCTAAAACAAAATGAATTTGGTCTTAATTCCAACTCTCCGTAGACCGCTAATGAGTTGAGAATCCAAAACAATAGGATTTGTTGCTTGGTTCATCTTGGTTTGGCCGGAGTGACTCAATAACTGATCGTAGCTCTCCATTGAGTCCATTGGAGCTTTGGATGGGTTTAAAACATGTAAACCAATTTGCCTCATTAAAAACTTTCCTGGAAAACCCATTGGGATAAAACCTAGGATAAGGAAAAGGAGTAAAAATGGTCACATCCCATTTGTAAGCCTTGGCTTCTATTTGAGCTAAACTTAGCTCGCATGTCTCCTTAGCTTTCCTCAGCTTCATGTTCTCCTCTTCATGCCTCCTGGTTCCGTGCTCCTTGTCAAGTAATGATGTATTAGCATTGATGCTTACATCATGTTTGGATATGCCAGACTTGTTCAAGCCATTTATTCACCGGTGGCCCGATCATTGGAATAAACTGTAGCTGGCTTTTCATAGCCACAAAGTAAACCGACTTATATCTAAAAGGCTAAATCATACTCTGAAATGCAAGGTAGGTTCAACAGTATAGCGATGAATGTTCAAGTTCGATATGCTCTCGCGTTCTAAAGATATAACCTATCTAATACAATTATGACCAATCAACCTTGTGAAGTTCAAGACTTTCCTATATCAGTGCTAAGTGATCAAGCTAGCAACATGCTTTAAGAACAAAAAAAGACAGAGGATTACTTCTACCTAATGTAAGTGCCACCATAAATATGGAATCTATCTACCAAACTATGATTCAATCCTCTTTAGAAACCCTTAATCTTTACAAACGACTACTCACTCATAACAAGAGATTCAACAACAACAAAAGAATTTTCTGTTTGGGAAAGAACCTCTCCCATGTAGTTAATCTCTTCTTGAGATTCAGATTCCTCTCCATTGAATCCTTGATTGTTTCCTCAAACATCAATGGCATCGAGAGATTTGCCGAAGCTGTGGGATGTCAAAATGCATGAGTTGATGGATCGCGGCTGACTTTTCAAGAGTTGATTCATCATGTTCCTAAGCTCAGCAATCTATCTAGACTCTCTTTAATTGGTGCGTGTAGAACTATAAAAATTAGAAGAACTATTGTTGTTACTAACAGCAATATTATCGATTAAAACTTGGCCTTCTTCAACCGTTTTGGTTGTGAAGTCGCCATTACTAGCTGTGTCAAGAGACTGCTGGTACTTATGGTCTACACCTCTGTATAAAGTACTCAAAAGATTAGATTGAATAAAACCATGATGAGGACAATCTCTCAAATACTCTTTAAACCTTTCCCAAGCATCATAGAAAATTTCAAGTGAAGCTTGTTTAAAGCTCTGAATTTTGTTTCTTAACAAGTTAGATCAAGATTTAGTGTAAAAGTGATTGAGAAAAATAGACTTACAACCTTTCCAAGTAGTGGTAGAGACTGGTTGAAATGTGTTAAGCCAACGGTGAGTTTTTCAGCCAATGAAAATAGGAAAAGCTTACACATCAAGTAGTCGGGAGGAACTCCATTCATTCTTGTGGTGCTACATATCTCCTCGAAGAGCTCGATTAAATTGGTTTTGCTTCACCAAGGCTGTTTGTGCATCACAATCTACGATGGTTTGATGAAGATGCACCGGTCGACCTTGGTTTTCAGCAGCAGGAGGCACGTCTTGCTCTCCTTGACCATCACGGATGGGTTGTGCTAATCCGAAGACTTGGTTTCCTTTAGCATCCAAGACATGTTCTCCATGCTCATTTATTATCAGAACTCGTTCTTGAGCTTGTGCGTTAGCCATATCGCCTAAAGGTTGATTTCTTCTTGCCTTTATGCGATTTGTCTTTGCAACTTTTTCGATCTCAGGTTCAAACAGGATTAGATTTTCCGATCCCTGGCTTCTGTTCATGCACCTGAAACTCTAGAATCACAAAAATCAAAACTAAAAATCAGTAAAAAAAAAAGCAAAATTACTTAGACTAAAACTTTGATTCAAAACTATTGACACTGCAAAGTTTCTCCGGCAACGGCGCCAAAAACATGATGGAGTGTCATAAGTTTTTCTAAAATAAGAGACAAATAAAAGGTGCAAGTGCACAACGATCAGTTGTAGTACTTTAAGTTATCAAATCCACAAGGAGAGTTGAATTCATAATGATCTTTGAATTGAAAACAAAGCTAAGTCGAAATATGATTTTCGTGGTTTTTGATGCAAATGAAAGTAAACTAAAGCAAAGACAGCAAGGATATTAAAAAAGAGATAAACTTATAAACTAAAACGTTTGGATTTTAGGGAATATTTAAGGGTTATGGTTTAGACTATTCATATTCTATAACTAGAGGCACACATAAGTATTTTATTTCTAGTGCTCAAATCACTATCATATTCGATAATTCCACTCTTGTGGTTGAAAACTGACTTATACCTAAAAAGATAAATCATACTCATATGCAAAGTAGGTTCAACAATATAGCAATGAATGTTCAACTTCGATATGATCGCTCACTAAATAGTGTTTAGAATCAGCTCTCATGTTCTAAGGATATTGCCTATATAGTACAATTCGATACCAGAATATTCATGTGAATTTCAAGAAGATTACTTTCCTATACCAGTGTTAAGTAATCAATTTAGCAACATGCATTAAGAACAGAAAAATACAGAGGATTACTTCTACCTAATGTAAACGACAACATAGAAATGAAATCTATCTACCTAACCATGATTTAATCCCTTTTAGAAACTCTTAATCCCAACAAACGATTACTCACTCATAATAAGAGATTCAACAACAACAAAAGTAATTGTAAACATATTAATTGATAAATGAATTAGAGATAGGTTTTAGAAAACAACTCTTGGTGATGAACAATGATTGAAATCTTCTCCCAAAGCAACAAAGTAGCAAAACTATGAATCAAAAATCAAAGAACTAAAAACCTTTTGTGACTGATTTGTGGCTACTATCTCTCCTGTATTTTTGTGGCTTCTTTTGCTTTTATAAAGTATATGAGGCGACTAGGGCGAACTAGCTAACTTTGGAAGAGTTTTGGGAGAGAAATGTAAACTTTCTATTTGCATTTAATGGATTTTTTTGATAATGCTTATTGATCATGTGTTTAGAAAATGAAAATTTTATCCTAATTAGGTGATTAGTGTCATGAAAGTGGGTTAGTTTTGTTTTGTATTTCATGTTCTAGGATAGTGTTTCATGTTTGATCTAGCATCATTAATCTATTGTCATTCCATCTTAATCAATTACTATGCCCATGATACATTGCTTTCCAATCTTTGATAATCATTTTCTTAGTTTTCTTTT
>JAHZTW010000001.1:386302520-386344238 GCA_020283515.1 Alliaria petiolata
AGCGGCAACATTTCGGATCTACTGGGATGGATCTGGCGACCAATTGTTCTCCTACCGGTAGTGCCTCATGGTTCGCTTTCCATAGGAGCATTTTGATCTTTGGAGCTGTTTGGATATGCCGGAGTTGTTCAAGCCATTTATTAATTGGTGGCCCGATCATTGGAATAAACTGTAGCTGGCTTTTCATAGCCACAAAGTAAACCGACTTATACCTAAAAGGCTAAATCATACTCTCAAATGCAAGGTAGGTTCAACAGTATAGCGATGAATGTTCAAGTTCGATATGCTCTCGCGTTCTAAAGATATAACCTATCTAATACAATTCTGACCAATCAACCTTGTGATGTTCAAGACTTTCCTATATCAGTGCTAAGTGATCAAGTTAGCAACATGCTTTAAGAACAAGAAAAGACAAAGGATTACTTCTACCTAATGTAAGCGCCACCATAAATATGGAATCTATTTACCAAACTATAATTCAATTCTCTTTAGAAACCCTTAATCTCTACAAACGACTACTCACTCATAACAAAGATTCAACAACAACAAAAGAATTTTCTGTTTTGGAAAGAACCTTGTGATCCCATGTAGTTAATCTCTTCTTGAGATTCAGATTCCTCTCCATTGAATCCTTGATTGTTTCCTCCAACATCAATGGCATCGAGCGATTTACCGAAGCTGTGGGATGTCAAAATGCATGAGTTGATGGACCGTGGCTGACTTTTCAAGAGTTGATTCATCATGTTCCTAAGCTCAGCAATCTATCTAGACTCTCTTTCATTGGTGCGTGTAGAACTATAAAAATCAGAAGAACTATTGTTGTTACTAACAGCAATATTATCTATTAGAACTTGGCCTTCTTCAACCGTTTTGGTTGTGAAGTCGCCATTACTAGCTGTGTCAAGAGACAGCTGGTACTTATGGTCTACACCTCTGTATAAAGTACTCAAAAGATTAGATTGAATAAAACCATGATGAGGACAATCTCTCAAATACTCTTTAAACCTTTCCCAAGCATCATAGAAAATTTCAAGTGAAGCTTGTTTAAAGCTCTGAATTTTGTTTCTTAACAAGTTAGATCAAGATTTAGTGTAAAATGATTGAGAAAAGTAGACTTACAACCTTTCCAAGTAGTGATAGAGACTGGTTGAAATGTCTTAAGCCAACGATGAGTCTTTCCGCCAATGAAAATAGGAAAAGCTTACACTTCAAGTAGTCGGCAGGAACTCCATTCATTCTTGTGGTGCTACATATCTCCTCGAAGAGCTCGATTAAATTGGTTTTGCTTCACCAAGGCTGTTTGTGCATCACAATCTGCGATGGTTTGATGAAGATGCACTGGTCGACCTTGGTTTTCAGCCGCAGGAGGCACATCTTGCTCTCGTTGACCATCACAAATAGGTTGTGCTAATCCGAAGACTCGGTTTCCTTTAGCATCCAAGACATGTTCTCCATGCTCATCTTTTATTGGAACTCGTTCTTGAGCTTGTGTGTTAGCCATATCGCCTAAAGGTTGATTTCTTCTTGCCTTTATGCGATTTGTCTTTGCAACTTTTTCGATCTCAGGTTCAAACGGGATTAGATTTTCCGATCCTTGACTTCTGGTCATGCACCTGAAACTCTAGACTAAAACTTCAATTCAAAAACTATTGGCACAGCAAAGTTTCTCCAGCAACGGCGCCAAAAACATGATGGAGTGTCAGAAGTTTTTCTAAAATAAGAGACAAATAAAAGGTGCAAATGCACAACGATCAGTTGTAGTACTTTAAGTTATCAAATCCACAAGGAGAGTTGAATTCATAATGATCTTTGAACTGAAAACTAAGCTAAGTCAAAATATGATTTTTGTGGTTTTTGATGGAAATGAAAGTAAACTAAAGCAAAGACAGCAAGGATATTAAAAAGAGATAAACTCATAAACTAAAACGTTGGGATTTTAGGGAATATTTAAGAGTTATGGTTTAAACTATTCATATTCTATAACTAGAGGCAAAATAAGTATTTTCTTTCTAGTGCTCAAATCACTATCATATTCGATAATTCCACTCTTGTGGTTGAAAACCGACTTATACCTAAAAGGCTAAATCATACTCATATGCAAAGTAGGTTCAACAATATAGCAATGAATGTTCAACTTCGATATGCCCGCTCACTAAATAGTGTTTAGAATCAGCTCTCACGTTCTAAGGATATTGCCTATATAATACAATTCGGTCCAATCAACCTTGTGATGTTCAGGAAGATGACTTTCCTATACCAGTGTTAAATGATCAATTTAGCAACATGCATTAAGAACAGAAAAATATAGAGGATTACTTCTACCTAATGTAAGCGACAACCTAAACATGAAATCTATCTACCTAACAAGGATTTATTCCCCTTTAGAAACTCTTAATCCCAACAAACGACTACTCACTAATAATAAGAGATTCAACAACAACAAAAGTAATTGTAAACATCTTAATTGATAGATAAATTAGAGATAGGTTTTAGAAAACAACTCTTGGTGATGAACAATGATTGAAATCTTCTCCCAAAGCAACAAAGTAGCAACACTATGAATCAAAAATCAAAGAACTAAAAAAAATTTGTGAATGACTTGTGGCTACTCTCCTCATGTATTTTTTGTGGCTTCTTTTGATTTTATAAAGTAGATGAGGCGACTAGGGCGAACTAGCTAACTTTGGAAGAGTTTTGGGAGAGAAATATAAACTTTCTATTTGCATGTAATGGATTTGTTTGATAATGCTTATTGATTATGTGTTTAGAAAATGAAAATTTATCTTAATTAGGTGATTAGTGTCATGAAAGTGGGTTAGTTTTGTTTTGTATTTCATGTTCTAGGATAGTGTTTCATGTTTGATCTAGCATCATTAATCTATTGTTATTCAATCTTAATCAATTACTATGCCCATGATACATTGCTTTCCAATCTTTGATAATCATTTTCTTAGTTTTCTTTTAGTATCCTTTGCTTAATCTTGATCTTTGTTGCTTGTTTGCTATTTCCTTTCTGTTACTTGTTGCCTTGGTTTAGTGATCATTTAGTTCTTGATAGATATTAGCCCTCTCTTTTTGTCAACCGATAGATATTAGCCTAAAACCAAAAATTTCATAACTTCCTTAGCTTAAAATTGGTTCTTGTATGTTGATGAGTTTATTACTTTCTCCATGTGGATTTGATCTCGTGTGCTACAAGTGACACTTCCGTGCACTTGTGGATTTATAATTCGGGTTTTAAAACTCTTGTTATCGTATATGCAGTCAAAACAAAAAAAGAGACATCTTTTGGGATATGGATCTGCTCCAACTAAAACACATGATCCAAAACACATGATCCACACATGATCCATTCGGCCAAAGGCGAACGAACAAATTAAAATGTTGATAAGTCAAGTTCAAGATGCCGCTTATTTGAGTAGCCTTATGAGCTAATGTTTCCCCGAACATGTCTCACCATCTCGTTGAACCATAACAAACGCGGGAACCTCAACGCAAGGCTCCACTACTAATTTGAATAATAATCCGGACTTTGAATTGTAATTTATATTTGAATTTTATTTACTGTAAGACATTTTAATTCTGAATTTTATATGTTTTTTTGTATTTTCTTTTTTTCATTTATTTATTATTATTATTTTTTAAATCATGTTTTGCAGAAGTCATTTTTGAAAATTACTATTTCCGAGGAAATGTCATTTTATTCATGTTTCCTGAGAACTTCGTTAGAAATCTTTCGAAAACATTTCGAGGGATCCCTTAGCTGTTTCGTCGAAAATTCCTAAGCAAATCTGGGAATGAAAACTCTGAGCACATCAATATCACAAGACAGCCTTGTTCTAATGTTGAGAGAAGAGGGAGATAGCCACAAAGAATTAATAATAGTCTCTCTCCGAAGAAATAACATATAATTTTTTCTTATCTTCCTCAAATTTTCACCAACATAATAAACTAAATAACAATTTTAAGTTTTCTGAAATCATTAAGAAACAAAAAAAAACAAGTTCACTTTCTTTTACCAAAGTTCATGAGATGTAATGCAGTAACATAATTGCTTAAGAAGGTATGCAACCGCGTTAGTCGCTACCACCACTTATCTCATTGCCGCCACCGTTTCCACTTCCACCTCTTCCTCCATCACTACCAACCATCGTCCATATCACTTCCTCCGCCTCCATTGCTGTCGCTTTCATCACTTCCTCCGCCTCCATTGCTGTCGCTTCCATCACTTTCATTATCTTCATTATCATTAACCATGAAGTACAACTCTCTTTCCATCTCTAATAAAGGGTCAGCCTCCACTGGAGTAGTAATCATTAAGCTGCGGGATCCATAACATGGACTGCAAAGAAAAGATAAAGAGTTCATCTAACAAATGTTTTTATTTTAGCTTTAAGGATATATTTTGAAGTGTAATATAAGAATAAAACAAATTAAGCATGAAAAAAGGAGAGAAAAACAAAAACAAAAAGCGGCAAAATTCAGTAGTTGTTCTTAAAACACAGTTAGACTGAGTTTTGTACAAAAACTAAAGTTATATTTTCACATTATTGAGATTCTCATTTTATGGCATTCTAAAAGGGGTACCAAAATTATTCATTTGTATAGATTATTAAAAAAAAACATATAAGAATATTAATGTAATGTAAATCTTACTCGGAAGGATCGTGCTGGCCTGAGCCTTCAAAAGGGCACAACTCCCTTCCCAAAATCTACAAGACATAATATGAATGTTACATCCATGAATCCATGAAGAAGTTTTTTGAGCATTAAAAACTATATGTTAAGTATTTTAGATGACATCAATTGAATCCTCATCACAAGTATAATTTTGTTAAAAAGACACTCATCGAAAAACATCAATTCAAAACTGAAACAAATATTACCATTTCAATGTCTTCTTCTTCAGCAATCGAATCCTCATCACCAGAATCTAAGATTGGACTGTTCATTGCATATCGCCATTCACCTGGTTCTATTTGCATACAGTTTGGGCACTGCATTAAGCTCTTTGCATTAAAAGCTGAACCAATACAATCTGTACACAAAGGAAACATGTCAACACATAATTGTTTAACTATCTCTATAAAATAACAACACAGATAATGACTTTCAGTGCTATCCGCGGGGGAATAATAATTTTTAAAAAGTAGATATAATTTTATTTAGAAAATCCTCGTTTACAATTTAATTTATTTTCGGTATAAGAAAAACAAAATCTAATTAAGCTCGTGATACCAGAACACATAATTGCATGATCTATAATATAAAATGAAGTAGAAACTACAATTGCGTTAAATATCCACTTAATAGAACAATTTTATTGTTGCCTGAACATCCAAAATTCTAATGCATAGAATCCAAAATTGAAATGCATAGAACAAAATGTTTGTGTTGATGGAGGCCTCAAACGAAAGTAAATTTAAAAAGTTTGATGTACTATTGAATGAATAGATGAGTCCCAAAACATCACATCATAGATCATAACCTTATACAAATAGTCCATTCAAAGTACATCTTTTAACAAAAGCTACAAAGAAAATATACAAGACTTAAGAAACTAAAGATCCACAATTCTGCAAACCAATTGAAAAGGGAGGCGTTTTATTTACTCAAATCAGTGAAACGGATTTTCTTTCTTTCTCAAATATAAAAAAAAATTAATTCAAAAATAAAATACAATTATTTGGTGCACAAAAGAAATAAAAAAATTACCGAGATGAAATCGGTGTCCACATTTAAGCATAACGAGTGTTCGACGATCATCATTAGTGTTGTTGACCAACGGTTCGAGACAAATCGAACACAGATCTGAGTTATCATCATCATTGCCATCATCGTTATCATCATCATTGCCATCATCCACATGTTTGATGTTGAGGTCAAAAGCGAATTGTTTGCGCTCATTAACATCACTACTCCCTAAACTCATAGCCATAATCTCCGAACCCTTTTCTTTTCTTTTCTCGAAATCGAATTGAAAAACAACAAAAAAACTCAAACCCAATCTTAGCTTTTGTTTCCACTAAATCATCTAGAACTCTTTGGACAAAGAAAAAAAAATATCTACTTTTTAAAGGATTTATGAAAACTCCAATGGACAGGTTAGATTTATATAGATGGACTGGTTTTGGTTGGCACTAGGTGCT
Organism: Alliaria petiolata; assembly: GCA_020283515.1. NCBI lineage: Eukaryota > Viridiplantae > Streptophyta > Magnoliopsida > Brassicales > Brassicaceae > Alliaria > Alliaria petiolata. Next base: position 386,308,670 of record JAHZTW010000001.1, read on the forward strand.
ATTCACAATTTTACATTTGATCTTTATTTACAATCTTTTCCCACCCTTGAATTTTCTTAACATAGTTAACTAATATCAATTAATAGTTGATAACTAAAATATTTCGCGCCAATTATGTATCTAACGACTATTGGCCGTTAATTTTAAACATTAAGGATGTAAATCATATCAATAGTATTTCGCGCCAATTCAATATTTTTAAAAATATATCTAGCATACATATATATTTTTAAAATATTTTTCACCAATTCTATATAGAAGATATTATGCTCTAACTAATATGTGACAGAATAAATAATATTAAATATAATAAATATATATTGAAAAACAATATATTTAATCCATCTATGAATTAGAAAACATATATATATATATATATATATATATATATATTCCATGTACTATTAAGTTTTCTATAGTTTATGTGTTTTAATAAAGTATATTTATTTTATTTTATTTTAAAATTTCTTATTATTAATTTATAGAATCTTGTGTCATAATATATCTCAAAAGGAAAAAAAAATCTTAATATAATAGACATGTATGAAATATTATAAATTAATTATATAAATATTAGCTGGAACAGTGCACTAAATTAAGTTTAAAACTTTTGTAGTTTATATATATTATTTGTGTGATAAAAATTGCAAATTAAGACATATATTCAAGAAAACATTAATTCTATAAGATTTGTTTCCTATTAATATGTCTTCAAATTTACATTATATATATAAATATCTAACGACTATTTCCCGTTAATTTTAAACACTGAGGATTTTAATAATATTAAAAGTATTTTGCGGTAATTATATCTTTTTAAATATATATATTTTAAATATATCTTTATATATATATTTTAAATATTTTGCTCCAATTATATATATAAGATAGTACGCGCTAAAGAATAAGTAATATTTAATATAGTAAATATATATTGAGAAACAATATTTAATCCATCTAAGAAATAGAAAGTATATATATATTCCACATATTATTAAGTTTTATATAGTTTATGTGTTTTAAATAAAATGTTTTATTTTTAAAATTTATAATTATTAATTTATAGAATATTGTGTCATAGTATATCTTAAAAAGAAAAAAAATCTTAATATAATAGACACGTATGAATTATTATAAATTAATTATAGAAAATGAGCTGGAACAATGCACTAAATTAAGTTTAAAACTTTGTAGTTTATATATATCATTTTTAGTCTAATAAAAATTACAAATTAAGACATATATTCAAGAAAACATTAACTGTATAAGATTTGTTTCCTATTAATATGTCTTCAAATTTACATTATATATACATAAATATATATTAATTATAAGAAAACAATAAAAATAAAATGTTTTATTTTATAAAATTTCTGATTATTATTTTATAGAATCTTGTGTGATAGTATATCTTAAAAGGAAAAAAATCTTAATATAATAGACACGTATGAATATTATAAATTAATTATAGAAATATGAGCTGGAACAATGCACTAAATTAAGTTTAAAACTTTGTAGTCTATATATATCATTTTTAATGTAATAAAAATTACAAATTAAGACATATATTCAAGAAAACATTAACTGTATAAGATTTGTTTCCCATTAATATGTATTCAAATTTACATTATATATACATAGATATATATTAATTATAAGAAAAACAATAAAAGAAAATCACTTAAATTTTTGTGAATTAGTGAAGTATTATTTAATATATAATATTAAAAAAATGTTAAATGCATTTGTGAGATAGAAAAACATATCCTATTAGTTTTCAAGTTTTCATTAAATTATGAGTTATAATAAATTATTTTTTAATTATATTTATTTTTGAAAATTTGATTATTATTTTTTCAAAAATTTCTTATTTAAAATAGTTCCAAAATAGTTTCATCGTGTACACATCTCATATATATCATCGTGTTCTCTTGTACACCATGATGTACACCAGCCCCCCCCCCCCTCTCATTGGTCCACCTCAATTATTTTTAAAAATTAATTTTAAAACATAATAAGCATATAAATATTATATAATACAACATTTTAAATATATCATTTTATTTTTTTAAAGTAATAAGATTTTCAAACTAATAAGGAGGGTTTAATTTAATGCAAATGAAAGAGAACAAAATAATGAAACTGAATAATTTAAGAAGTTAACTTCAGCCTATAAAATCATAAGATACACGAAATATATTTAATAAACAATTGAAAAAATAACAAATTTTATTAAAAAAATAGATAGAAGAAGGACAATAGAGAAAAACATGGATACAAAAATACGAAATTTTGAAATACGAAAAGGAGATGGATTCAGTAAAAGATATATATAAAAAATTCATAATGGTAATTTGATAAAATTTAAAAATTATTATAATATTAAAATTTAGACGAATGAAAGAATATAAAAATTAAAAAAGAAATAAATATTTATTAGAAAAAGGTAGAAAATACAAATTTATAAAGAAGCAAGAGACAATCGATAGTTAAATTAAAGATCTAAGAACATATTATTTAAAATTTAAATTAAAATAAGACCCATACATAGTGCTGGTTCTCTCCTATTATATATAATTAGTCACATCTCTCTCCAATGAAGCTCTGCACATCAACAAACAAATTATTTTTTATGGGCCTCAAATCCGCTAATATTAAAGATCAATTTTAATGGGGTTCTATATATTTTATTCATATAAAATTTTGGAGTTTGACATAACGTGAATTTTAAAAACAAATCTCTACAAATCAAAACACTATAAATTCTATACAATAGCTGTAAAAAAAAAGCTGTAAAAAAAAGTTCTATACAAAATTAATAATTCAGAATGTTAATCTACTACTCCCTCTGTTTCTTAAAGAAATAATTTTTAGAATTTTTTTTTGTTTCAAATAGATAGCATTTTTAGGTTTTCTATGCACTTTTTATAAGCTAATAATGATAAATTATAAATTTCAGTAATAGTAATTGAATTTATTGAATTGATATTGGTTTAAATTTATAGAAAATTATTAATCGCATAAAATAATATATTTATTATCAAGTTTTAATGTTTTTTTAATATGTGTAAAAATTCTAAAAAGACTTTCTTTAGGAAACACATGGAGTATATAATAGATGAAGAGAGCTCTCCAGAGGAAGACACATCAGCCTCTTCTTATTGGTGAATCTCAATTTTATTTTTTAAGAAGTATAAAGTATACAAGCAATTAATTATTATTTTTAGATATCAAGTAACATAAATAAATATTAACATATGTACAATTAACTATACATAAAAACCATTAAATTTGAATTCAACTATTTAAAAAATATTATAAAGAGATGAAATTCAAATTTAATTTTAAAACATTATAAATATATAAATCTTGTATAATACATAATTTTAAATCTATCGTTCTTTTTTTAGTGATTTAATCCTTATTTTCAAATAAATTAGGATAATTAAACTTTGGTACAAGTGAAAAAAGTATGCTATTGAATAAGTTAAGAAGTTAACTTCAACTTATAAAATCGCAAAACATAAAAAAATATTAAAAAACAATGGAGAAGATAACAAATATATAAAAAATACAGAGAAGAATTAAAAAAAATAGAGAAAAATAATATATACAAAAATATATAAAATTTCAAAATATGAAAAAGATATGGATTCAATGATAGATATATATATATATAAGTCTAAAATGGTAATTTTAGAAAATTAAAAAAAATTGTATTTTTAAGATTTAAACAAATAAAAGAGTATGAAATATGAAGAATAAATAAATATTTGTAGAATAATGTATGAAATAGAATACACAGATTATCTACAGTTTTTATACATATACAATTTTAGTATTTAACAACAATCACACAAACGTTTCATATCGTTTTGTGTCTTTTGAAACTGACTTATTTTAAAAAATTTATTTTTTCTACCGTTTACAGTGACACATAATTGTAAATGTAAAAGTTATATTAAATAATAATTAAATTCTTATAATATGTCTTGAATATTATCTTTACTATACTTTTTTTTCCTCCTTACACAATATAATCTTGCCAATATATATATTTTAAGTATATATCTTTTCTTGACCTATTGCTAATTAAACCAAAAAGGGTTTTAAAATCTTTACTTATCCTTTGAGCGGGTAGATGGTTGGTACGCACGACCAACCACCTCACCGTTCTTAGGACATATTGAGATTTTAAAAAATATAGAAATTGTTTAATAACTAAAATTAAAATTGGACTGTAATCGAGGTTAACAAAATGCATCAAAGACAAGTTCGCATGCGAATTTGACTTTTGCATAATTAATATTTATATCCACACGCATATTTGTGGAAAAATCGAAGTATGCCTTTTATGTGTAAAAAAAATAACAAAGTATATGTTTTGTAATATATATTTTTATAATGCATGGTTGGATTTTAAAAAGAAATAAATATGTATAATGTAAGTATGAGTTAAAAATAAGTTCATTGTAATATTTAGGTGTTCGTTAGTTTTTCTGATATTTTCTGCAAACGTTATGTTTTTACACGATGTAGTCTTTGGCGTTTAAGAACAATAACGAAAACCGTTTCTACCGTTTTTCTTTAATCAAAATTTCTTATTTTTCAGCATTTTATGATATATGGTTTCAAATTAAAATTTATATTAAATATCAACAAAAATTACAAAGAATGTTTTAAAAATTTAAAATCTACTATTTGACTTTATCATGAAAATAAATATAGTACATTGGATAATCCATTAGTAATTTTCCTTTTCAATAACAATTATAATAAATATTTGTTATAATATTTGTAAAATTATATTTTATAAAATTCTCTAGTAGCTCTCCGATCATCTCTTCGTCCAATATAGAGGAATTGATTTGATGAAAAAAATAAATTTCTTATGGTTGGCTTGCACGCATGTGTTCATTATAAAATTTGAGCCGCACATGCGTTTATTATAAAAATTTGATTCATAAGAGTTTTAAATGACTCCGTAAAACAAAGCACGAGAGTGTTACGGGAAAACAAAACTGTAGAGATTTATTTTTATTTTTACTTCTACTTCTTATTCATATTTGTTTGATCTTATTATAATTTATTTTTTTCATCCGGTTACATTTTATTTTATTTTTGATCTCAAATTCTTAATCTACAATGAGACTGTATATGAGTATGATATAAACTTTTTATTTATTTACAAAATAATAAGAGATAAAAATGGTATAACGTATTTACAATCCTATTCGATAATATATTATTATTTTTTGTATTAAAAGATAATATATATATTGGTTATAAGATTTTCGTAATCATATTTAATATAATTTCTTATTAATATATGTTAAAACAAATTGAAATCATAGTAATTATTATTTTCGGTTAATTTAAATTTGTTAGTTTTAGTATTATAATCTAGTGTATTCACGTTCTAATTTCATAATTTATTTAATTTTAACTCAACCAATCAAAACATTTTGTTTATTTTAGGGAATTTGACATGTCACATTTACATGTCATCATTAGAATGCACTAATTTTTATTATGGAAGTGACAAATCACCTTTTTTTAACTAATGTGCCTTTTCAAATAATATGTAGTAGAATTGTTAGTGAGAGAACAAATTTTCAATTTATTACACATTTTCACTTAAATAAACAACAAACACTCAATAATATATTTACATATTATGTAATAATATATAGAGTAAAACATTTTTTACATAACATCACATATCTATTGATCAATTGCTTTCTTCCGCCTCTAGGAATTTAAACTAAGACATGTGCTATGTTTTTTTAGGATTACAAAATCTATGCATGTGATTTACAAGTGTCAATATACGAAACAGTGTACTAGGGTACACCTAATTTCTTGGATAGATTAGAGCGACACATTTTCATGTGCTTACTTAGATTCCATAGTCTCTCTCTCTCATACACCATAATTTCCATTGATCATCTCGTACACCGTATATCTCGTACTCGTAGGAACCGAAAAAACGAAATTAAGAAATACGGAGAATACGAAAATATTTTTATAAAAAACACGAAATTTCGAAAAACACGTTTATACGAAACTTCAAAATAAAAAATTTATACGAAACTTCAAAATAAGAAGTTTATACGAAATAGAAATAACGAATTAATACGAAACTTTAGAAATTAAAGTTTATACGAATAGAAATAATGAATTAATACGAAGTTTAGTAAAAAAATGGAAATATAGATTTTGTTTTGAAAAAACGAATATTGGAGGCGAGTAAACTCTTTTTGTAACTCAATAAATCGTTCGTAGTGAGATAGTTTAGAACACGATTTTTGAATCCTAAGATACAACCGATACAACGAAACCTTTTCGTAACACTCGAAAATGAAATCTACGAACTCTAAAAAACGCTACGATAAACTCTCGAGACTTGAAACTAAGAACTTAAAAGATAGAGAAACTAACTTCTCTAAACTCGGTTTGAAGAGGATGATCGAAGTTGGTTGTGTAAGAGTGTTTGATGTTTTTAAGTGTGTTTTTGAATGAGAGAGATCTCTTTCTTATATAGGCGTAAGGAAAGGCCGAAGTTGATTGTTTTGCAAGGCTGGTCACTAGACAAGAATGGGAAACATTATTTCCATCTTTTGCTTTGCACATGGAGCGGTTTGGCGATGAGCGTTTTAGAAAATTATTGGATCAAAATGAAAGCTCAGATTTCGTATTTGCGTTTAGCAAATCAGACCAAATTGAAGGCCCGTTAGTAGGCCCATTTAATAGTCCAAAATTAAAATTTCCCCTGCGGCCCGATGGCCCATTCCGCGACCCGCGAACGGTGGCGCGCGAGCCCGGTCAGGTCTCTCCCATAAACACCATTTTGAACATGACTAATCCCGTTTTCTATATATACTAGAGAGATTTCTCTCATGTTTCCAATGTGGGACAAAATTCACACATTTCCCCTTCATTCTCATTTTTACACACTTGGGTCGAAGCCCATTTCTTTTCACTCTTTCCAATATTTCCGAAAGCCCATTATCTTTTGAAATTTGGATCCAACAATCCCCCACATGAATAGAAATTACTCTAAACAAATGACGACTCGACTGACTCTACTACTTCTATGACTAGACAGACGAATTTTTCGAGAGTTTAAACGAAAATTCACTGTGTTTGAGCTAGTAGCATTTTTCATCTTTGAACTACTCATTTTTTATATCTGTCGGGTTTACTTGGCCAGGAGGTGAACTTGATGTCTTGAACCACCAAGTTTTTGATGTAACCTAGACAACATCTATAATACAGCTTCATTTCTCATAGAACTGAGTTCTCTATTGTGTTCATTTTGGCCTTGAACTTGCTTGGTTATTCGTGAGTGAACTTGGAGAATATAGCCTCACTTTATTCTCCTAGAAACGGCTGTATTTCACACTCACTAGGTGATCTTCCAATAACTTATTCAGAAGTATCCTGTCATACTCCACTATTACAAAGTTATGGAATCATTAAAAGCTAACGCTTAACCTTATCACGTACATGTTTATAGCACTGTTTATCATCCCGGGAACTGGGTAGAGATACAAGTCTCACAGTACTCTTTACAGATTCCGTTTGATTTAGTTGTCCCTTTGAACCTAGATCTTGGGATCTCCAGTCACATAGGTAGGATTTCCATCAAACTTCGTCTTAATTTGTAGGCTTTAAACCCATGCCTCTTGATGATTTTTCAACTTGATCTCATGACAAACCTTTAGTAAATGGATCCGCTAGGTTGTGAGCCGATTTGATATAATCAATCGTGATTACACCACTTGAGATCAAATGTCTAATGGTTTTATGTCGTCTCCTAATATGACGAGATTTACCATTGTATAGATTATTCAATGCCCGAGCTGTAGCCGATTGACTATCGCAGTGTACACGTAATGCTGGCACTGGTTTCTCCCACATAGGAATATCTTCCAAAAAACTTCGAAGCCATTCTGCTCCTTCTGCGGCTTTATCTAGCGCTATAAACTCACATTCCATGGTTGATCTGGCTAACAGAGTTTGTTTGGAAGATTTTCAGGACACCGCTCCACCTCCAAGCGTAAAGACATATCCACTCGTGGATTTTGAGTTTTTAGAATCGGAAATCCAGTTTGCATCACTGTATCCTTCTAAAACTGCGGGTTCTCTACCGTAGTGAAGACCATAATTTTTGGTATAACGTATGTAGTTTAATACTCTAGTTATAGCTTTCCAATGTTTATGTCCTCGATTGCTTGTGTAGCGACTTAGTACATTTACTGCATGCGCTAGATCGGGTTTAGTATAATTTGTTAAGTACATCAGTCTTCCGATCACTCTTGCATATTCCAGTTGTGACACAGCTTCACCCGAATTCTTTTGAAGGTGAAGTTGAGAATCTACTGAAGTTTTCGCTGTCCCGTTTGAGTAGTTTTTAAACCTCTCAAGTATCTTTTCAGCATAATGAGTTTGAGACAGGATAATTCCATCAAAAAATTTAGTGATTTGGATCCCTAGAATTACATCTGCGAGTCCCATATATTTCATATCAAACTTGCTTTTTAGCAATTGTTTAGTTTGATTGATTAAATCTTTTGTGCTCCCGAGAATGAGCATGTCATTTACGTATAAGCATAATAGAATGTATCCTTGTGGAGTACATGTTATGTAGATGCACTTGTAACATTCATTAATGGTGAAACCATTTGACATCATTACATTGTCAAATTTTTCGTGCCATTGTTTCGGAGCTTGTTTAAGTTCACATAACGACTTCACAAGTCGACATACTTTATGTTCTTGTCTTGGGACGACAAAACCTTCTGGTTGTTTCATATAAATCTCTTCTTTTAAATCTCCGTTTAGAAAAGCAGTTTTAACATCCATTTGATGGATTTCTAGACCTCTTAAAGCATCAATGCTTGTTAGCGTTCTTATAGAGGTTATTCTCGTTACCGTAGAATATGTGTCAAAGAAATCCAAGCCTTCTTTTTGCCGGAATCCTTGCACTACAAGCCTTAGCCTTGTATTTGTCTATTGAGCCATCGGTTTTCAATTTTGTTTTGAAAATCCATTTACACCCAAATGGTTTAAACCCTTGTGGTAGGTATTTTATCTCATATGTATGATTTTGCATAATAGAGTCGAAATTGTTATTAACGGCTTCCTTCCATGAAGGTGCGTCTGGTGTGGACATGGCTTCGGTGAAAGTTCTTGGTTCATTCTCTGTAAGAAACACCATTAAGAAATCATCACCGTAAGATTTTTCCTTACGAGCCCTTTTGCTACGTCTAAGTTCATCTTCGGCGTCTTCTGCATCATCAAATGATGTGCCCGAAGTACTTGCCTCGTTTACGGAGGTGATCGCTTCACTTTCTTCACGAGTTCGTTTTGGGTTTTGTTTAACCTTGCATGAAAAAACGTGTTCAAAGAAAGACGTGTCTCTTGATTCCATGGTTGTATTTATGTAAATATTCGGTACATCTGATTGATGAACTAGAAATCGATAAGCACTACTGTTGTGTGCATATCCAATAAAAATACAATCCACCATTTTTGGTCCGATTGTGACCTTTTCGGAGGTGGCACTGCAACTTTTGCTAGACACCCCCACACTTTTAAGTATTTATACGATGGCGGATTACCTTTCCAAAGTTCGTAAGGAGTTTTTCCCGTGACTTTGTGTGGTATTTTATTGAGGATATAATTTGTGGTAAGCAACGCTTCCCCCCCCCCCCCCCCACATGTCCTGGGCTAACCCAGATTCCTGCAACATCGCATTCATCATTTCTTTAAGAGTTCGTTTTTTTCTTTCCGCAACTTCGTTAGATTCCGGTGAGTAAGGAGCAGTAGTTTGATGGATAATCCCATGTTCTTGACAAAAGGCATTAAATGGTCCATCATATTCACCTCCTCTATCACTTCTAACTATTTTAATAGTTTTGTTTAGTTGATTTTCAACTTCGCGCTTATATTCCTTGAATTTTTCCAAGGTTTCATCTTTGCTACATAACAAATATACGTAACAATATTTTGTATGATCATCTATGAACGTTACAAAATACCTTTTACCGCCTCTAGTTGGTGCGTATTTTAAATCACATAAATCTGTATGTATTAACTCTAGAGGTTCGGTGGTTTTTTCAACTTGAGGTGATGGCGTTTTTGCGAGTTTGATCTGTACGCACACTTGCACATTTTTCTTTGCTTGTTTTGCATTTCGGGATTAGGTTCAAGTTCATTAATCTTTTTATAGATTTGTAATTCACATGTCCTAATCTTTCATGCCAAATATTAAATGACTCAAGCAAATAAGCAACTGGGTTTTTCTCATTGAGTGAAATCTTCGAAACATATTCAGCAACATTTGAAACAGAAGCAACATTATTAGCAACAACATTCTTAGAGCTAGAAGCATCATTGTTGCGGAGAACTGTCGTGACGCACATCTTGATCAGTCTGTTCTTCTCATAACCCCTGCCAACAAACACCCCAAATTTCCTCAGCACGAGCTTGTCTGCCTCAAGATTAGCAGCAAATCCGGCGTTGCTCATCAGAGTGCCAGAGATTAGGTTCTTCCTGATGTCAGGCACATGTTTGACATTCTGAAGAGTGAGTTCCTTCCCCGAGGTCATCTTCAGCACAACTTTTCCAAGACTCTGTATCTTGGAGAATGCAGAGTTTCCCATGAACAACTGTATCGGTCGATGTACTTTTCTGGTAGGTGCTGAACATTGCACGTCCATCGCAAATGTGGGTTTTTGCACCAGTATCATACCACCACTCTTTTGGGTTGTCTTCCACCATGTTGACTTCCGAGACCACAACACACATGTCTTCTTCTGTCAAATTGGCTTGAGTTTTCCCGTTGTCTTTGGGCTTGCTGCAACACACGTCACTTTTGTGACCAATCTTGTTTGTGACATTTCCCTTTTAACTTTGTTTTAGTGTTGTTGCGTTTTTTAAAGTTCGTGGAGGACCTTGGTTTGAAAGAAAATGTCGTTTTCACAGCCAAACCTTTGTATTTTTCTTTGTCCTTGTAGGTTGCCACATTGACGTTGTGCTCCTCGAATTGTAGACCGTTTGCTTGACGGTTTCTATTTTCCATTTGCAGCTTGGTGATGACTTCTTCGAGAGTCATCGCCTTCCGTTTATGCTTGAGGTAGTTCTTGAAATCCACCCAACTCGGAGGTAACTTCTCGATGAAGCTATTCACGGTGAAAATCTCGCAGATTGACATTCCCTCAGCAGCTATGTCATGACAAATCAATTGGAGTGCTTCCACTTGATCCATGATGGGTTTGGAATCCACCATTTTGAAGTCGAGAAATTTTGCAACCGCACATTTCTGACATCCAACGTCTTCTGATTTGTACTTCTTCTCTAGAGCCATCCATAGTGATTTGGAGGATTTTTCCATACTGTAAACAAGGTACAGCTGGTCATTGAGGCGGCCTAAGATCCAGCCTCTGCAAACAAAATTCCCATGGATCCAGGCTTCAACACTAGCGAGAGTGTATGTACACGTGTTTCCTTCTGGAAGAACTGGTGCGTCCTCCTTCAGAAACTTATCGAACTTCATGTTCATCAAGAAGAAATGCATCTTCAGTTGCCATGTTTTGAAACCTTTTCCATCAAAATGATCCGGCATGAGTCCATGACTCGCAGTTGCAGGGATTGACGAAATCATGGGGTGGACAACATTGGGTGTTGTAGCCGTTGGAAGACCATCACCAAACAGGTTTCGGCGTGCCGGCTCATTGACATCATTTGCAGCCATTGGTCCAAACACATTCGGTGTTTGATCGAATACGTTTGAGGTACCGGTAGCCATCTGTTCACAAGTAAACAAATGAATCAGTAACCACTCGATTTGAACCAAAGTTCAATAAAAGATTTATCTAGATAAATCAAAAATAGAGGATCTAGTTAACAATCTTAGATCGCTAATGAATGTTTAGCAAACTCGCTTTTAAGCGTTCGCTGAAACTTTAGAATCGGTTAAAGCGTTTTACAAACTCGCTTAGAAGCATTCGTAGAAACGGACAACGATTTTTTTTTTTTTTGTATTACCGCAAAAAACTAAATTCGATTGTAGCGATATGCTATACGCGAAATTATTGAGTTACGATTGTAGGAACCAAAAAACGAAATTAAGAAATGCGGAGAATACGAAAAATGTTTTTATAGAAAACACGAAATTTCGAAAAACACGTTTATATGAAACTTCAAATAAGAAGTTTATACGAAAATTCAAAATAAGGAGTTTATACGAAATAGAAATAACGAATTAATACGAAACCTTAGAAAACAAAGTTTATACGAATAGAAATAACGAATTAATACGAAGCTTAGTAAAAAATGGAAAGATAGATTTGGTTTTGAAAAAACGAATATCGGAAGCGAGTAAACTATTTCTGTAACTCAACAAATCCCCGTAGTGAGACGGTTTAGAACACGATTTTGAATCCCAAGATACAACTGATACAACGAGACCGTTTCGCAACACTCGACAACGGAATCTACGAACTCTAAGAAACGCTACGATAAACTCTCGAGACTTGAAACTAACTTAAAAGATAGAGAAATTAACTTCTATAAACTCGGTTTGAAGAGGAGGATCGAAGTTGGTTGTGTAAGAGAGTTTGATGTTTTTAAGTGTGTTTTTTGAATGAGAGAGATCTCTTTCTTATATAGGCGTGAGGAAGGGCCGAAGATGATTGTTTTGCAAGGCTAGCCACTAGCTCAAAAGGGATTGGCCGACAAAAATGGGAAACATTATTTCCATCTTTTGCTTTGCACATGGAGCGGTTTGGCGAGGAGCGTTTTAGGAAAGGCCCGTTAGTAGACCCATTTAATAGTCCAAAATTAAAATTTTCACCTACGGCCTATTCCGCGAACCGCGAACCGCGAACGGCCCGACTTGGCTTGGCGGCGGCGTGCGAGACCGGTTAGGTCTCTCCCATGCACACCATTTTGAACATGACTAATCCCTTTCTCTATTTATACAAGAGAGATTTCTCTCATGTTTCCAATGTGGGACAAAATTCATACATTTTCCCTTCATTTTCATTTTTACACACTTGGATCGAAGCCCATTTTTTTTCATTCTTTCCAATGTTTCCGAAAGTCCATTAGCTTTTGAAATTTGGATCCAACAGTACTCCATATTCATACACCGCTTCGTACTATTTGTTAACCATCTCATACATTATTTGGTACACCTCATTTTTACATTGTTCCGTATACTAGTCTCATACACCGCATTTGTACACTATCTAGTATGTGACATTTTTCATTGAAATTTCCATTGGTTACTTAGACCTTGTACACGTCCCTATACCGACTCTGTACACTACCTCTTGTACACCGTTGTTTGTATATTAGTGCTTATATACATACCATTTGTACACCACATACAACTTAAGAGACCGAACAAGGAGAAACACTCGTTCAAAATGTTTTTCCTTCACCATCTTTACAAATTGGGATGAAACAGTAAAAAACTTTAATTTTTGTAATTTTTTTTAATTCCAAATTTTTTGTCTATAGGTGAAAGGGAAACCACTCCAAGATTACACGAAAAAATTAGAAATAAAAAAAAAAATAAAAAAATTAAAGTTTTTTACTGTTTCATCCCAATTTGTAAAGATGGTCAAGGAAAAACATCTTGATGTGTTTATTAAAATAAACAAACTTTGATTTTTAATGTGCATGTGCATATTAGCGTAAAACCAAAAACTTCATAATTTCCTTAGCTTAAAATTGGTTCTTATACGTTGATGTGTTTATTACTTTCTCCATGTGGATATGATCTCTTGTGCTGCAAGTGACACTTCCATGCACTTGTGGAATTATAATTCGGGTTTTAAAACTCGTGTTATCGTATATGCAGTCAAAACAAAAAAAGAGTCATCTTTTGGGATATGGATCTATTCGTTTTAATTATGATTCTGCTCCAAGTAAAACGCATGATCCATTCGATTATGAAGAAAAATACCTTATGGCGCAAGAAGAGTTGGCAAAGGCGAACGAACAAATTAAAATGATGGTAAGTCAATTTCAAGATGCCGCTTATAGCCTTATGAGCTAATGTTTTCCCGAACATCTGGTTGCACCATAACAAACGCGGGAACCTCAACGCAAGGCTCCACTACTAATTTGAATAATAATCCGGACTTTGAATTGTAATTTATATTTGAATTTTATTTACTGTGAGACATTTTAATTCTGGATTTCAAATGCTTTTTATTTTTATTTATTTTTATTTTATTTTAAATTTATTTATTTTAAATTTTTTTTTAAATCATGTTTTGCTCGGAAAACATTTTTGAAAATTAGTATTTCCGAGGAAACGTCATTTTACTTGTGTTTCCTGAGAACTTCCTTGGAAATCTTTTGAAAAAAATTCGAGGGATCCTTTTCTGTTTCGTCAAAAATTCATCGGCAAATCTAGGAATGAAAACACTGAGCACATCAATATCAGGAGACGGCCTTGTTCCGATGGTAGGAGAAGAGGGAGATAGCCACAAAGAGTTAATAATAGTCTCTCTCCGAAGAAATAACATATCATTTTTTCTTATCTTCCTCAAATTTTCACCAACATAATAAACTAGATAACAATTTTAAGTTTTCTGAAATCATTAAGAAACAAAAAAAACAAGTTCAATTTCTTTTATCAAAGTTCATGAGATATAATGAAGTAAACATAATTGCTTAAGAAGGTATGCAACCGCGTTAGTCGCTTCCCATTACCGTCACCGTTTCCACTTCCACCTCTTCCTCCATCACTACCAACCATCGTCTCTATCACTTCCTCCGCCTCTATAGCTGTCGCTTTCATCACTTCCTCCGCCTCCATTGCTGTCGCTTTCATCAATTCCTCCGCCTCCATTGCTCTCGCTTCCATCACTTTCATTATCTTCACTATGATAAACCATGAAGTACAACTCTCTTTCCATCTCTAATAAAGGGTCAGCCTCCACTGGAGTAGTAACCATTAAGCTGCCGGATCCATAACATGGACTGCAAAGAAAAGATAAAGAGTTAATCTTCTAATAAAAAAAGACTAACAAATGTTTTTATTTTAACTTTTAAGGATATTTTTTGAAGTGTAATATAAGAATAAAACAAATTAAGCATAAAAAAGAGAGAGAAAAGCAAAAACAAAAGGCGGAAAAATTCAGTAGTTGTTCTTAAAACACAGTTAGACTGAATTTTGTACAAAAACAAAAATTATATTTTTCACATTATTGAGATTCTCATCTTATGGCATTCTAAAAGGTGTAGCAAAATTATTCATTTGTGTAGTTTATTTAAAAAAATATAAACACGGTTTTAGATTAATGTTTTGAAAGAGAGGAAGTTAAAGTTTTGATATCGCCATAGTTGTATAATAAACGAATATTAATGTAAATCTTACTCGAAAGAATCTTGCTGGCCTGAGCCTTCAAAAGGGCACAACTCCCTTCCCATAACCTACAAGACAGAATATGATTGTTACATCCATGAATCCATGAAGATGGTTTTTGAGCATTAAAAACTACATGTTAAGTATTTTAGATGACATCAATTGCAAGACAAAGATTGTTTATTTTAAAAGCACTAATAGAATAACATCAATTCAAAACCGAACCAAATATTACCATATCAATGTCTTCTTCTTCAGCAATCGAATCCTCGGAACCAAAATATGAGATTGGACTGCTCGTTGCATATCGCCACTCACCTGGTTCTATTTGCATACAGTTTGGGCACTGCATTAAGCTCTTGGCATTAAAAGCTGAACCAATACAATCTGTACACAAAGGAAACATGTCAACACATAACTGTTTAACTGTCTCTATAAAATAACAACTAGATAATGACTTCCTGCGCTATCTGCGAGGATAATAATTTAAAAAAATTAGATATAATTTTATTTAAAAAATAGAATTCTCGTTTAGAATTTAAATTATTTTTGGTATAAAAAAACAAAAACTAATTAAGCTCGTGATACTAACACACATGATTGCATGATCTATGATATAAAATGAAGTAGAAAGTACAATTTCGCTAAATAACCTCATATAAATTTTAATTCCAAAATTGAAATGCATAGAACAAAAGGTTTGAGTTGATGGATGCCTCAAACGAAAGTAAATTTAAAATTTTCATGTACTTTTGAATGAATATATGAGTCCAAAAATATCACGTCATAGATCATTCGAAATACGGCTTTTAACAAATGGCTACAAAGAAAATATACAAGACTTAAGAAACTAAAGATCCACAATTCTGCAAACGATTTGAAAACGGAGGCGTTACTCAAATCATTGAAACAGATTTTGTTTCTTTCTCAAATATAAAATAAAATAATTCAAAAATAAAATACAATTATTTGGTGCACAAAAGAAATGAAAAAAAATTACCAAGATGGAACTTATGGCCACATTTAAGCATAACGAGTGTTCGACGATCATCATTAGTGCTGTTGACCAATGGTTCGAGACAAATCGAACACAAATCTGAAATATCAGGAGAATCAAAATTGCTATCATCCACATGTTTGATGTTGAGGTCAAAAGCGAATTGTTTGCGTTCATTAACATCTCTACTCCCTAAACTCATACCTATAATATTATCTAACAAAAATCACAAATCCAAAGAACCCTTTTATTTTCTTTTCTCGAAATCGAATTGAAAAACAAAAACAAAAAAACTCAAACCCAATCTTAGCTTTTGTTTCCACTAAATCATCTAGAACTCTTCGGACAAAGAAAAAAATATCTCTACTCTCTAAAGGATTTATGAAAACTCCAATGGACAGGTTAGATTTATATAGATGGACTGGTTTTGGTTGACACTAGGTGCTATTCACAATTTTACATATTACATTTGATCTTTATTTACACTCTTTTCCCACCCTTGAATTTTCTTAACATAGTTAACTAATATCAATTAATACTTGATAATTAACATATTTCGCGCCAATTATGTATCTAACGACTATTGCCCGTTAATTTTAAACATTAAGGATGTTAATAATATCAATAGTATTTCGCGCCAATTATATCTATTTAAATATAAATATATTTATATATTAAATATTTTACTCCAATTATATATAAGATAGTACGCGCTAAAGAATAAGTAATATTTAATATAGTAAATATATATTGAGAAACAATATTTAATCCATCAATGAAATAGAAAGTGTATATATATATTCCACGTATTATTAAGTTTTATATAGTTTATGTGTTTTACATAAAATATTTTATTTTTAAAATTTCTGATTATTATTTTATAGAATCTTGTGTAATATTATATCTTTAAAAAAATCTTAATATAATAGACACGTATGAAGTATTATAAATTAATTATAGAAATATGAGCTGGAACAATGCACTATCATTTTAGGGGTAATAAAAATTACAAATTAAGACATATATTCAAGAAAACATTAACCGTATAAGATTTGTTTCCTATTAATATGTCTTCAAATTTACATTATATATACATAAATATATGTTAATTATAAGAAAAAAATAAAAAATAAAATAAAATGTTTTATTTTTAAAACTTGTTATTATTTTATAGAATCTTCTGTCATAGTATATCTTAAAAGGAAAAAAAATCTTAATATAATAGACACGTATGAAGTATTATAAATTAATTATAGAAATATGAGCTTGAACAATGCACTAAATTAAGTTTGAAACTTTGTAGTTTATATATATCATTTTTAGTGTAAAAAAAATTACAAATTAAGACATATATTCAAGAAAACATTAACTGTATAAGATTTGTTTCCTATTAATATGTCTTCAAATTTACATTATATATACATAAATATATATTAATTATAAGAAAAACAATAAAAAAATAAAATGTTTTATTTTTAAGATATTTTATTATTATTTTATATAATCTTGTGTCATAGTATATCTTAAAAGGAAAAAAATCTTAATATAATAGACATGTATGAAGTATTATAAATTAATTATAGAAATACGAGCTGGAACAATGCACTAAATTAAGTTTGAAACTTTGTAGTTTATATATATCATTTTTAGTGTAATAAAAATTACAAATTAAGACATATATTCAAGAAAACATTAATTATATAAGATTTTGTTTCCTATAAATATGTCTTCAAATTTACATTATATATACATAAATATATATTAATTATAAGAAAAACAATAAAAAAATAAAATCATTTAAGTTTTTGTGAATTAGTTAAGTACTATTTAATATAATATTATTAAAATGTTAAATGCATTTATGAGATAGAAAAACATATTCTATTAGTTTTCAAGTTTTCATAAAATTATGAGTTATAATAAATTATTTTTTGAATTATATTTATTTTTAAAAATTTTGATTATTTTGTTTTCCAAAATTTTCTTATTTAAAATAGCTCCAGAAGGCAAAAACCTTAATATAATAGTCACGTATTCATTCATGTTAGGTGTATTTATAAGATAGAAAGACTCAATAAGATTAGTTTAAATTGTTTCTTATTATATATATGACTAATGGATTACATTCTTATTATTTTTAATAATGTAATAAAAATTTCAAAAAAGTGATATATTTATGAAATATTAAAGGCATGAGATTTTTTTCTACTATTATATCTTTATATTCATAGTATAATATATATATATATATATGTGTGTGTGTGTGTGTGTGTGTGTGTTGTATGATATTAATTTTTCATATGAAAGATTAAAAATATAATCATTTAAATTTTTATAAAATTAATTAATAAATATTTTTGTAAAAGTCCAAATATAAATAGTCAAAATATTTTCTTTATGAACCAGAAGAACCTTAACTTTGTTGTTTTGGAGAAACTGAGAATTCCAATTTGAATAGCCATTTATCATCGGAAGAGAAGTCACTTATTCTAATGGTTTACATATAGATCTATCATCTCATCACTCAAAACTCCACTTCAACTTATTACATTATTTTGCTATCTAATCGTTTTATGGATTGGCTAAGACTCAGAGGTGATTAGAGCAAAGCATTACATGGCCTATCCATTTTCACAAATCCAAAGAACCCTTTTATTTTCTTTTCTCGAAATCGAATTGAAAAACAAAAAAAAAACTCAAACCCAATCTTAGGTTTTGTTTCCACTAAATCATCTAGAACTCTTCGAACAAAGAAAAAAATATATCTCTACTCTATAAAGGATTTATGACAACTCCAATGGACAGGTTAGATTTATATAGATGGACTTGGTTTTGGTTGACACTAGGTGCTATTCACAATTTTACATTTTACATTTGATCTTTATCTACACTCTTTTGCCACCCTTGAATTTTCTTAACATAGTTAACTAATATCAATTAATACTTGATAACTAACATATTTCTTACCAGTTATGTATCTAACGACTATTGGCCGTTAATTTTAAAAATTAAGGATGTAAATGATATCAATAGTATTTCGCGCCAATTCTATATTTTTTTTAATATATATAGCAGATATATATATATATATATATTTAAAATATTTACCAATTATATATAGAAGATATTATGCGCTAACTAATATCTGACTGAATAAGTAATATTAAATATAATAAACATATATTAAGAAATAGTATATTTAATCCATCTATGAATTAGAATATATATATATATATATATATATATATATATATATATATTCCATGTATTATTAAGTTTTCTATAGTTTATGTGTTTTAAATAAAGTATTTATTTTTTATTTTGAAATTTCTGATTATTATTTTATAGGATCTTGTGTCATAGTATATATCAAAAGAAAAAAAATCTTAATATAATAGACACGTATGAAATATTATAAATAAATTATATAAATATGAGCTGGAACAAAACTTTTGTAGTTTATATATATTATTTTTAGTGTGCTAAAAATTACAAATTAAGACACATATTCAAGAAACGGCTTCGTCGAACCGAACCCCTAGAAAAGTGGTTCGACGAGTTCACCGAACCATCTCGCCGAACCATCTTTAAAAAATTTCTCCACACCCTGCCAATGTGGTTTGACGTGTTCATCGAACGGCTTCGTCGAACCGAACCCCTGGAAAAGTGGTTCGACGAGTTCACCGAACCATCTCGCCGAACCATCTCGCCGAACCATCCTTAAAAAATTTCTCCACACCCTTTTCTTCAAGTCTAAGTCCTCTATACTCAACCTAAAACTTTTAAAAACTCAAAGAAACATAATCATAGAACTAAATCAAGAATATATACAAGGATAACCATGGGAATGCCTCCCAAGTACGCTTGTTTAACGTCCTTAGCTCGACTTTTCAAACCTTTTTAGGCTAGAGAGGGGTCCTGAAGAGGAATTGAGCTTGCCTCTTCCTTAGACTCATTCACCGAGTATGGCTTGACCCTATGACCATTGACTGTGAAACTCTCCCCATTCTTTCCAATCAAGGTGATGGCTCCATAAGGCAACACTTCTTGAATCTCAAAAGGGCCTCCCCACCTTGACTTGAGCTTACCCGGGAACAACTTCAATCTTGAATTGTAGAGAAGAACTTTGTCACCAACACTTAGCTCCTTCTTCACAATCCTCTTGTCATGAAAAGCCTTGGTCCTCTCCTTGTAGATCCTTGAGCATTCATAAGACTCAAGCCTAATCTCCTCAAGCTCTTGGAGTTGAATCAATCTCTTTTCTTGGGCTGTTTTTATGTTGTAGTTGAGAAGCTTCACAGCCCACAAAGCTTTGTGTTCAATCTCTATTGGTAGATGACAAGCTTCCATACACAAGGTTGAAACGAGACCTTCCAATTGGTGTCTTGAAAGCTGTCCTATAAGCCCACAAAGCATCATCAAGCTTGATTGAGCAATCCTTTCTTGTTAGACCCACAAATTTCTCTAGAATAGCCTTGATCTCACGGTTTGAGACTTCCACTTGACCACTAGTTTGAGGGTGGTAAGGGGTGGCTACCTTATGCTTGACACCATGCTTGCTCAATAACCCTTCAAAGACCTTGTTGATGAAGTGGCTTCCCCCATCACTAATCACAACTTTTGGCACACCAAACCTTGAGAAGATTATACTCTTGAACATCTTCACCACGACCTTGGAGTCATTAGTAGGACTTGCAATGGCTTCAACCCACTTTGAGACATAATCAACAGCTACCAAGATGTATTGGTTTCCATAAGAAGATGGGAAGGGTCCCATGAAGTCTATCCCCCAAACATCAAACATTATACTTGCAAGATCGGGTTTTGGGGCATCTCATCTCTCTTGCTTATGTTCCCCTTTCTTTGACAAGGCTCACATCTCCTGATGAACTCATGAGTATCCTTGAA
Organism: Alliaria petiolata; assembly: GCA_020283515.1. Taxonomy (NCBI): domain Eukaryota; kingdom Viridiplantae; phylum Streptophyta; class Magnoliopsida; order Brassicales; family Brassicaceae; genus Alliaria; species Alliaria petiolata. Next base: position 386,329,966 of record JAHZTW010000001.1, read on the forward strand.
CAATGTGGGCCACCAAAACCCACTTTGAAGCACCTTTGTAGCTGTCTTGAATGTGACGAAATGACCTCCATACCTAGACTCATGTCAATGAAAAATCACACTCTCAACTTCCTCTTGTGCCAAGCATCTCCTATAGATCCCATCATTGCATCTTTTGTAGAGATAAGGCTCATCCTAATAGAAGTGTGACACATCCCTCATAAACTTCTTCTTGTGATAGGTGTTGAGATGAGTGGGTTCTTCTTTGCACACCAAGTAATTAACAATGTCGGCATACCAAGGCAAAGCTTTGTCCTCTAGACCTTGAATTTCTTCAAGCTTCCTTCCAACTCCATGTGCACTAGCAATGCTCTTGATCATCATAATTTGCTCTTCCGGTAAGGAATCATTGATTGGCAAAGCATCCTCAATCCTCATCCTCGACAAAGTATCAGCTACACCATTTTCCACACCCTTCTTGTCAACTATCTCCATGTCAAACTCTTGTAGAAGCAAAATCCATCTAAGGAGCCTTGGCTTGGTCTCCTTCTTGGCATAGATGTGGCGCAAAGCAGCATGATCCGTGTATACTATCACCTTTGATCCCACCAAATAAGATCTAAACTTCTCAAAAGCAAACACAACCGCCAAGAGTTCCTTCTCTATTGTAGCATACTTGGTTTGAGCCTCATCAAGTGTTCTACTTGCATAATATATCACATGAAGCTTCTTGTCTTTCCTTTGCCCAAGAACAGCTCCAACGGCATAGTCACTAGCATCAGCCATGATCTCAAATGGTAGACTCCAATCCGGTGCTTGCACAATGGGGGCACTCACAAGTGCTTCCTTGATTGTCTCAAAGGCTTGCAAGCACTCCTCATCAAACTGAAATCCCACCTCCTTGCAAAGGAGTCTTGTCAAAGGTCTAGCACTCTTAGAGAAATCCTTGATGAATCTCCTATAGAAACCGGCATGCCCAAGGAAACTCCTTATGCCCTTCACATTGATTGGTGGCGCCATCTTGACCATGACATATATCTTGGCTTTATCCACTTCTATACCATCTTCCGAAATCTTATGACCCAACACAATCCCTTGATTGACCATGAAGTGACAATTTTCCCAATTAAGCACCAAGTGAGACTCTTCACATCTTTGTAGAACCCTGCAAAGATTAGAGAGACATGCAGAAAAAGAGGCACCATACACAGAAAAGTCATCCATAAATACTTCTACCATTTCCTCAATAAGATCGGAGAAGATACTCATCATGCACATTTGAAAGGTAGCTGGAGAATTACATAACCCAAATGGCATCCTTCGATATGGAAAGGTACCATAAGGGCATGTGAAAGTAGTCTTCTCTTGATCATTAGGATGAATGGGTATTTGGAAGAACCCACTATATCCATCAAGGAAACAATAGAAAGAATGGTTAGCCAATCTCTTAAGCATTTGATCAAAAAAAGGAAGAGGGAAATGATCTTTTCTAGTAGAAGCATTAAGTATTCGGTAATCAATACACATCCTATGGCCAGTGATGGTTCTAGTTGGTATTGGCCTATCTTTATCATTCTTAATCACAGTGATTCCACCCTTCTTAGGGACAACATGCACGGGAGAAACCCAAGTGCTGTCACTAATAGGATAGATCACATTTGCATCTAAAGGTTTTAAGATTTCCTTCTTCACCACTTCCTTAAGGTTTGGGTTTAATCTTCTTTGATGTTCAATTGAGGAAGCATTCTCATTTTCAAGGTGAATCATATGAGTACAAAGTATAGGAGATATGCCCTTGATGTCACTTAGTGAGTAACCAATAGCTCTCCTATACTTTCTCAACTCATTCAAGAGAGAGTAGAGCTCATCATCACTTAATTGTTCATTGACAATAATGGGGTAAGTAGAGTTAGGGCCTAAGAAAGCTTACCTTAGTCCAATGGGAAGTGGCTTGAGTTCCACCTTTGGAGCTTTGAGTTCACTACAACCCTCATCAAGGTCCTTAGCCAATTCGCATTCCTCAAGCTCCTCTAGCCTTTCCTCTTGTCCTTGACTTGGAACCTCGACCCTCATGGACTCCTTGTCTTGGTCAAATTCCACTTCACCCTCACATGAAGCTACCAATCTTGTAAAGCCTTCCTCCCCATCTAGTGCCTTGCGTGAATCAAGCATGAGCATGTATGCTTGTGTTTCCTCATCCAAGTAGCCATCCTCTCCATGTGGTTTGGTTAGAGCCACCCTAATATGGTCTTCTTGAGCTAATTATTCTAGTAACTCATCAGCTAGCTCATCCAAAGTTTCAATGTAGAATGCTTGACCATCAATGGTTGGTTTCCTGAAGGTCTCCTTTATGTCAAACTTCAACTCAACCCCTTTTCCAAGATGCAAACTAATCTTCCCATGCTTCACATCAATGATAGCACCAGCTGTAGCTAGGAAAGGTCTTCCCAAAATCAAAGGATCTTTTAGCTCCTCATCCATCTTAAGCACCATGAAATCTGTGGGAATGATGAAGTTGCTAACCTTGAGAGGCAAATCCTCAAGAACTCAAATAGGCATCCTCACACTCCTATCCGCAACTATTAGGGAGATTCCACACTCTTTGTACTTGGTGAAACCGAGCTTCTTTGCAATTGAATAGGGCATGAGGTTAATACTAGCTCCAAGATCACACAAACAACTTTCAAACCCAAGAGGACCAAGAGCGCATGGTATAGTGAAGGAGCCGGGGTCTCCTAGCTTCTTTGGTATCACCTTGCTTTGGATTATAGCACTACACTCTTGAGAAACTAGCATGACTCCTTGGATATCCTTAGCTCTTTGTGCCACGATATCCTTCAAGAACTTAGCATATTGTGGAATCATCATAAAGGCATCCACCAAAGGCATCTTGAGCTCAATGTCTTTGATTTGCTTGTCAAACATAGCCTTGTATTTCTCCACCAATTGTTTCTTAAACCTCCCGGGGAAGGGAAGTTTAGGCTTGTAAGGTGGAGGAACAAAGGTTGACTCCTTTTTGTGCACATCCTCCCTTGGCTTCTCCTTTATCACTTCCTTGCTTCTCTTTGCAATATACACATCATCAAAAGTTATAGCATCTTGAGCTTTTTCAAAGCTATCCTCCCCATCTTGAATTTCAATGTCCTCATTGATCAAAGGACTTGTCTTTGGAGGTAACTATTTTCCACTTCTCAAAGTAATAACATTGATGTATTCCTTGGGGTTTGCCTCACACTTTCCCGGTAGAGTGCCTTGAGAATTTGAGCTAGAGGCCTTGCCTTTCTCAAGTTGCTTGAACTTTTGTTGAAGACCTCCTATTTGAGTGGCAAGTTCATTAAGTGAAGAATACATCCTTGTGTTAATTTCAGCAATCTTCTTTCCCATATTAGCATCACTATTGGCTTGACCTTGTAGGATTTGTTGAAGCATAAGCTGAACATTGTCTTGTGGGGGACGTTGTGGAGCTTGAGCAAAACCCGGCGGAGAATTGTTTCTAGCACCACTATAGTTGCCTTGGTTTCCCCCTTGGTAGTTAGACCTTGGTGCATAACCCTTTTGTTGATTGTTGTAGTTCACAAAAGGTTTGCCTTGAGTAGTTTGAGTAGGGTAGACTTGGTCTTCGGGATTGGCCACATTAGTACTCCTATAAGAGAGGTTGTTGTTCCCCTTATAGTTGTTGTTATAGTTGTTGTTGTATCCTCCTTGGCCACCCACGAAATTTACCACTTCTTGACCTTCTTGATACTCAACTTGATCATCACAATTCTCTTGGTTCTCTTCAACAAAATGTACATGTCTTTGGGAAGAAGACATGAGCTTGTCCATCTTGTCATGTAGAGACTTTATTTCTTTCTTGTGAGATTCATATTCACCTTCCCTTGGAGCTCTATCATAGCTTTCATTGTAGTTACCATCACTCAAGGCAAGATTCTCTATAAGCTCCAAACCATCTTCTACTTCTTTGCCTAAGAAATTCCCATTGCTTGCGGTATCAAGAAGCATTCTTATCTTTGGAAGGACACCTTTATAGATGGTGCTTAGTAGAGATTCTTGTGTGAAGCCATGATGAGGGCATTGCATTGTGTAGCCCTTGAACCTTTCTCAAGCTTCATTGAAGGACTCATTATTCTTTTGAGTGAAACTTGAGATGTCATTCCTCAACTTGACGGTCCTAGAGTTGGAGAAGAACTTAGATAGGAATGCCTTGTAGCATTCATCCCAAGAGGTGATGGTACCTTGAGGCAAGTTTTTCTCCCATTGCCTTGCTTTGTCCCCAAGAGAGAAAGGGAAAAGTCTTAGCTTGAAGGCATCCTCACTCACACCATTCATCTTGAACAACCCACAAACTCTATCAAAGTTATCCAAGTGATCAAGTGGATCCTCCATTGGCAAACCATGGAACTTGTCTTGTTGAACCATGGAGATGAAAGCTGGCTTGACCTCAAAGGTGTTGTTGTGAACCGGTGGAGGTTGAATACCATATCTATTTTGATGAATATTTGGAGCATCTCCAGCCCCAATAGTCCTCCCTTGTCTAGGCGCATGCAAGGGGTTTCCATTGCCCCTTGGTGCTTGCTCATTTCCATTATGAGGAGGGTTTGCACGCGCCATTGGTGGAGGATGTTGTTCTCCTTGTTGTTCTTCCATTCTCAACCTCTCTAACCTTGCAGCTTCCCTTCTTGCAATCCGAGCAACCCTTTCCAATTGATAAATCTCTTGAAAGCCTTGGAAGTTGTTGTCTCCTTGTGATCTCAAATGCATTCAAGGGCAAACTAAAATCTAGAAAATGAGATGGTCAATAAACACAAAAGGATTACATAGTCTCAAACTAAACTCAAATCTTAATGATCAAACAATCCCAATATGGCAACGGCGCCAAATTGATACAAGAGTTTTTACTGCTTATAAGCAATTTCTCAATTGCTCATATCATTGCAATAATTGAGATATCAATACATTTTGGGAGATGATTAAATAAGAATACAAAGTTTAGTCTAAGCTAAGCTAAATTGGCAAGTTTAAGTGACAAGCAATAATTAAAAGCAAACTACAACTTAAGAGAGACATTACAAGAGCAATAATATCAAGCTAAGCGTTAATTACCACTAATGAAGCACTAAACAAGAGATTAACTACTAAGCAAAATTACCAAAATACTAAAAACGAAACCTAGGGATGGAATCATTGATTTGGGAAACTAAATGGACAACCTTGCAATCATTTAAGCAACTAAACAAGCCAACTATAAGCCTAGAACACTTAATAAAGACTAATCCATGATGTGTGGTATTAATCCCTTTCCTAATCAACTTAATGAACTAATGATGTGTTAGCATTAAAATGATTACCAAACATTAATTACAAGTCTAAATGGCATGATAAACAACCTAGGCAACAAATGTCTTAGGCTAAGAATGTAAATCTCATATTAAGTTGGTTCAAGCATTTCATCAAACACTTGGTGGGTGTATGAGATGCCTATGATCCAAAATAGCAAAGATTAACTATTTGGCATTAGAAACTAATTAATAAGAAGAGAGATGAAAGAATCTATCCTAAATTGCAAGATTAAACCATTAGAAATCCCTAAATCTAACACATCCCCAAGTTCTTAAGGAACTACTCACTAATCATGATTAGACCCATCAAATCAAAGATAAATGAAAGGTTAAACATGATTAGAGAAAGATAAAAAAAGAAATCTAAGAAAGATATTGCATTAAACTTAAAGATCCAAGCAAAAACAAGGGTTTTTCTCAAAGTGGCAAAAAGTATAAGTTTAGAACAAAGAGAATAAAAATTAGGATAAAAATTAGGTCTAAAGAGTACTTATAGGAGGAACTCATAAAGTTGACAAAAATAATTCGTCTGGGTTCAGTTCGACGAGTTCATCGAACCATCTCGTCGAACCGAACCCCTGGAAGTTAGGTTCAGCGTACTTCATCGAACGGCTTCGTCAAACTGCTCTTTGGTCCCTTGGCTCATATTCTTGCATCTGGGTACGGTTCGACGTCTTTCGTCGAACGGCTTCACCGAACCGAACCCCTGGAAGTTTGGTTCGTCGTCTCTCGTCGAACGGCTTCACCGAACCGAACCCCTGGAAGTTTGGTTCGTCGTCTCTTGTCGAACGGCTTCACCGAATGGACGCCCTGGAAGTTTGGTTCGGCGTGTTCGTCGAACCAACTCGCCGAACCAGCGCCAGAAGTCTTCTGCTCCATCTTCTTGGTGACTTCTTGCTCCTCCAAGTGCTATGTCATCCCTCTCCAACTCCATTGTTGCCTCCATAGCATCCAAATCACCTGATCAAGACTCCAAATGCACCAAAATATGCAAAGACTATGCAAATACACCCTAGAACTCTAAATGATCAAAATGCAATACAGTGATGCTTAATTAGGTTCCTAAATGAATAGAAACTTACACTAAATGGAGGGAAATATGATGCAAAATATAGACATATCAATTAGTCATTGATCTCAGCCACACACATTCTCTAGATGCTTCATGAAGTGCTATGATTTCTGCATGATTTGAAGAAGTAGCGACCAATGTTTGTTTTTGTGATCGCCACGAGATTGCAGTTCCTCCCATTGTGAAGACGTATCCAGTTTGCGATCGAGCTTTATGTGGATCCGATAAATATAATGCGACTGCAAAACCAACTAGACCAAAAACAGAATTTCTGGAATAGTATAATCCCAAGTCAATCGTACCTTGGAGATAACGAAAAATCTGTTTTATTCCAGTCCAATATCTCCTTGTAGAAGATGAAATGTATCTTGCAAGCAGATTAGTAGCAAATGCTATATCTGGACGAGTACAATTTGCAAGATACATAAGTACACCTATAACACTCATGTAAGGTACTTCGGGACCTAAAACATCTTCGTTATTTTCACAAGGTCGAAATGGATCCTTATCGATAATAAATGATCTAATTACAATTGGAGTACTCAAAGGATTCGCTTTATCCATATTAAAGCGTTTCAATACCTTCTTAGAATAATTTGATTGATGTACAAATATTCAATCTTGAAAATGCTCTATCTGGAGCCCTAGACAAAACTTTGTCTTTACAAGATCTTTCATTTCAAATTATTCTTTCATATGAGTTCTTGCATTATCAACTTCCTTTTGAGTTCCAATTATGTTTAGATCATCAACATAAACAGCAATGATCACAAATCCTAAGGAGGTTTTATTAATAAATACGCAAGGGCATATCGCATTATTGATATATCCTATCTTTAATAGATATTCACTCAATCGATTATACCACATGCGTCCTGATTGTTTTAATCCATATAGTGATCGTTGCAACTTGACCGAACAAATGTCTTTGGATCCTTCTGGGATTTTTGATTCTTTAGGGATTTTGAATCCTTCTGGGATTTTCATATATATGTCATTATCCAGTGATTCATATAGGTATGCAGTCACAACATCCATAAGGTGCATTTTTAGATTTTTTGACGCCGTTAGGCTCATCAAGTACCTGAATGTGATTGCATCCATAACCGGAGAATATGTTTCATCATAATCAATTCCCGGTCTTTGAGAAAATCCTTGTGCCACAAGTCGAGCTTTATATCTCGTGACTTCATTTTTTTCATTTCTTTTTCGCACAAAAGCCCATTTGGATCCAACTGATATTACATCTTTAGGTGTAATGACAACTTGTCCAAACACATTTCTTTTATTGAGGGAGAGTAATTCTTCTCTTATGGTCACTTGCCATATCTCCCAATCGGACCTTCATTATCAATTTCTTTTGATACAGAAAAGGAGAATATTCCATTGTTATCGTCTATTTCATTTCTAACCCGAATATTTCCATCTTGGGCGTAATTTATGGAAATCTCACACTTTTCTGTATACTGTTCATCCTCATGACTTTTTTCTTCATCAGATTCTTTTTGAACTTCTTCACAAATATTTTCTGGACATTTCTCATGATGTTGTTGTTTTTTTAACTTCTTCACTAATATTTTCTGGACATTTCTCATGATGTTGTTGTTTTTTTAACTTCTTCACTAATATTTTCTGGACATTTCTCATGATGTTGTTCTTCTTGAATCATTTCATTTCTTTCTCCCAACTTCTTTTTTCTCGGGGATTTTTATCTTTAGAACCCACTGGTCTCCCCCTTTTCAATTGAACCTTTGGCTTATTTGCTTTGTTCCCATCGCTTTGTTCTTTTGGAATTTCAATTCGTGATGGAACATTTGCAGCGGGTATGTACGACTTTGTCACTTTCTTTGTATCCGTGAACGCGTCTGGTAATTGATTTGCCATATTTTGCAAATGTATAATTTTCTGAACTTCTAATTCGCGTTGATTCTTAGGGGGATCAAGATGTACTAAAGATGGTGAAAACCATGTAACATCTTGCGATGCTTGCTTACTTCCTCCCCCTAATGCTGGAAATTCATCTTAATTAAAATGGCAATCGGCAAATCGTGCCGTAAACATATCACCAGTTTGCGGTTCAAGATATCGTATTATACTTGGTGACGTATAGCCGACATATATCCCCAATCTCCTTTGTGGTCCCATTTTTGTTATTTGCGGAGGGGCTATAGGAACATAAACCGCACATCCAAAAACACGGAGGTGCGATATATTTGGTTCTTGGCCAGATGCTATTTGTAATGGGGAATATTTATGATATGCACTTAGTCTAATTTGTACCAAAGTAGCCGCATGCAGAATAGCATGTCCCCATACGGAAATTGGGAGTTTTGTTCTTAATATTAGTGGTCTTGCAATTAATTGCAGTTGTTTAATCAAACTTTCAGCCATGCCATTTTGTGTATGCACATGGGCCACTGGGTGCTCAACATCGATCCCCATTGACATACAATAATTATTGAAGGCTTGTGAAGTGAATTCACCAGCATTATCAAGTCTTATTTTCTTTATAGCATAATCAGGGAATTGTGCTTTCAACCTGATAATTTGGGTAATGAATCTAGCGAAAGCCGTATTTCTTGTGGTCAAAAGACACACATGTGACCATCTACTTGATGCGTCTATTAATACCATAAAATATCGAAATGGCCCGCACGGTGGGTGTATAGGTCTGCATATATCACCATGTATTTTTTCTAAAAATACTGGGGATTCATTCCCTACTTTAGCTGGTGATGGCCGGATTATGAGTTTTCCTTGAGAACACGCGTTACATGAAAACTCCCCCGTTTAAAAAATTTTCTCGTTTTTCAACGGGTGACCACTAGAACTTTGCACAATTTTTCTCATCATGACTGATCCAGGATGTCCTAGCCTTTCATGCCAGACTTTGAATGTACTAGCAAATCTTTGGTTTAATGTAACATATGATTCAATCATATTTATTTTTGTGCAATATAATCCGGAGGATAACATTGGTAGTTCTTCCAAATGATGTTTTCTTTCCATTGTAATGCAAATGTACTCAATGCCATTTTTATTCATAGTCCCAATATGATATCCATTTCTTCGAATATCTTTAAAGCTTAATAAATTTCAATAAGACTTTAGGGAATATAGTGCATTGTTTATTTCAAACTTTGTCCCATTTGGCATTGAGAAACTAGCTCTTCCAGAGCCTATTATGATCTTTGCATTTCTGGATATGGTACTCACGCTATCGGCGGAGTCCTTGATTTCGAGACAGGAGAAATATCGTCTATTTTTTAGTATAGTATGCGTTGTAGCACTATCTGCTAGACATATATCTCCGTCATGGATTCTGATTTGAGACATCTTCTGTGTTACAGTCATTAGAAAATGCATTAATAAAGTAAAACAAACTTACAAAAGTTATTTTATTTTACAATACAAACTCGATCTTTACAAACTATTTTATAAAATAAAAAGCATAATATAGAAAAACTAGCCGTTAAGTTTTGTTACAAACACATATTATAAAAGAAAAAAACATTAATTTTTTTCTAGTTATCTTGGCAGTTTATAAGTCTCCATCGATCTCAGTCGTTTTATGTTTCGACGACATTTCCGAATTCAAGGAAATCCGCAACATCCAGATGAGTATCATCATTCAGGCCACTGAAAGTAGGTACGGCCTCATCATTGACGAAGTTGGTTTCAACGTTCCTAGCCTTTGTCTTTTGAGATTCTTGATACAGATCGACGAAATGTTTTGGCGTACGACATATACGTTCCCAATGTCCTTTCATACCGCATCTGTAGCAGACATTTTCGTTCGATTTCTTTATTGTACGACCACCTTCGTTTATTTGGAAATTTTTGTTTCTTCCAGTGTTGAAACCTCTTCCTTGTCCACGTCCACGACCTCGACCACGGTCTCGGCCGCGTCCACGTCCTCGCCTTTGATAGTTATCATTATTACTGGATGCTACAACATTCGTTTCAGAGAATGGAGCCGATCCAGCTGGACGAGCTTGATGGTTTAACATCACAAGTTCATTATTCTGCTCTACTACAAGGAGTACTTGCATCAACTCCGAGTAGCGAGTGTATCCTTTGGCCCGGTATTGTTCCTGCAAGATTACATTTCCAGGATGGAATGTAGAGAGCGTTTTTTCAATCATATCATAATCGCTCACATTTTCACCACATAACATCATCCTGGAAGTGATTCCAAACATGGCAGAATTATATTCACCAACACTTTTATAGTCCAAAACCCAGAGATTCAGCCACTCATGTTTAGCCTTTGGTAAGATCACATATTTTTGGTGATCAAACCTATCTTTGAGTGACTGCCAAAGATCTGCAGGATCTTCTTTTGTGATGTATTCATTTTTCAAACTATCGTGGAGATGGTGGCGCAAAAATACCATAGCCTTAGCTTTATTCTCATCCGACGTATATTCTGACTGGTCGATGGTATTGAGAAGCCCATTCGATCTCAGATGTATTTTTGCATGTGATGCCCATGTCATATAATTATTTCCACTTATATCGAGGGCAACAATATCGAGCTTCGCCAAGTTTGACATGATATCTCTATAAGAAATTAAATCAAATGTTAATTTATTGAAAAACATGATAATATACGTATAATCAAAACATTTATCTCTCGTAATGAAGATGGTAATGTTTTTCATATGAATTCGAGGAGGCAGCGCCTACCACCCGAGTAAGGAGGAGGCTTACCCTACCACTCCGTAAAATTTAGTATAAAATTAATATAAATTTAACATAATTTGAATTTTACCTTTTTACGATATGAAATGTATACGGAGATGATCGGACAGAATGACGGCGTAGAGACAGTCGTGCTGATAACGTGTTATAAACTAATTAATACTTGAAATTATATTATTATTATAATAAAAGTGAGATTAGTGAGATTGTGTTTATATGTGAGTTGGGAAATGAAGATAGAGAGAGAGAGAGAGTGAATGCTTTATCTTATTTTCTTTTTCGTATACACACAACTATTTATAGGAAGCAAAAGACAATATAATGAAGACACTTAAGTTATGAGTAATCACTTGAGATGTTAAAACTTGGTGTTTTATGGAGGCTTGTGTGATGAATAATCACACATTTTCCATTTAACAAAAGCCAGTTTTATTTTGTTGGGGAAAAAACCAAAACTCTAGATCTGTCTCTCATGATGGACGGCGATTTTGGCGACGACCGAATATCCAATAGCAGCAGCGAATTAGCTGTTTTCTTCTTCTAGGAAGTAAGTTCTTTCATCCATTTTCTTCGATTTAGTGTTTACTTTTCAATAGCGGCGGCGAATTTGAACTTTTGGTGTAGTGGTGTTACAGGAAGCGGAGAGTCGTAGTAGTCTCCGCGACTGTTTGGTCGGAGATTAGTCAAATTTTAAGGAGAGTCGGAGAACATAGATGTGTCGTTACGAAATAGCTAACCCTAAAATTTTTTTTGCATTAATCAATTTGATGACTTTTCGGAGTTTCCGAAAGTGAATCGGTTGAAACTAAACAACCGGAACACAACATTCCAGTGAGGAATATCGTTTTGGTTAATTTTTGGATCGCTTTTAGGGGGACTTATTTTTTTGGGAAATTTGGTAAAATTGATGTTTGAATATTTGTTGAGGGTTATGGTAGATTTATATTTAATGTTAAAATGTTTGAAATAGGTATATTTGGTAGATTTGATATAGGTGGTAGATTTGTAGTAAATGTTTGATTTTGTTACTTACGTTGGTAGATTTAATTGAGATTTCTAGATGTTGTAGATTTCATATAGGTGGTAAATTTATATTATATGTTTCATAAGTTATGGTAGATTTAATAGAGGTTTCTAGATTTAAGATATTTTATATTGGTTGTGGCAGATATATATTATATTTGTGGTAGAACTAATAGACCGATTTCCTAACAGTCTCGGAAATGAATTGTCTCGAAAATAATTTTTGTCGAAAACGAAGAGGTATCATAACTTCCTCGAAAATAAATTATATTGATCTCGTTTTTGGTTATAATTAAATCGTTTTAAAGCGGTTATTAAATGTATGGATATGATATGTTGCTTCATATAGGCAACCACTTGAAACCTGTTGATATATATATATATATATATATATGGCATATTGGGTTTAGAGGTTTTGTAGCGCCCCGACCCGGATTTTCTAACCCGCGGCCGAACCACAGTAAATTTTTGCCTTTCTAACCGATATCCTAGATGAAGTTTAATACATTCCTTTCATCTAACAACTTAACTAAGTCCATCCCATGGTCTTACTCATTCACGACTTAACTAGCTACGCCTTGGAATAACAATATCAAGCGTCAGCTAAACCATACCTTGGCCACTCTGCATGATCAATGAACGTCCCATACCGTCCAGACCTCATGCGCAACCTCAAACACGCTCCTCCTGACCCAACCACTGCGCTGGCTAACCCACGAACACATCTCCCCCCCCCGTACTTAGTCACTCAACCAACCATCCCCACATGACCAAGTACAGAAGAGAGACGGCCCGGATCCCCGATCCCTTGCACGTCCAGACACGATCCACACTGATCGCCAGACACGATCCACACGATCGCCAGACACGATCCACACGATCGCCAGACACGATCCACACGATCGCCAGACAGCCTAGTCCATGATCTCCCAGACCATATCCACGTTCCTCATGACCACGGTCATGATCTCTCGGTAGAAACCTGATCCAGTCAGCTTTCTCTCAGATATAGCCGAACTGCTCGACTATCTCTCGGCTATGGTCAGATCCCTCCCGACTATAGTCAGCTCCTCTTGGCTATCTCTCGGATAACTTACGAACCAGTCGAAAACTCTCGGACAAACTTGGCCCTTCCTCGGTAAATGCCATTCCTGATCGAATCTCTCGATCCAAACTCGCGGAAATTCGATGGAACATACGATCTCACGCGCAACACATAAATCTCTCGGTGATTTTTCGGATAAACTCCTCTCTCTCGGTTAACTCCTTAAACCTTCGACAACTCTCGATCCAGGCAGAATTCCTCGGCAACAATCGAGCCTACTCTCGGTAAATCACCTATTTCAAATCGAATAACTCGGACAGAAATCTCAGAATCAAGACCGAACACACGATCTCTCGGATGCAACCGGAATCGCTTGGACGAACTCGGCTGTCTCTCGGCCGAAACTTCTTTGCTCGGATAACTCTCGATCCAGACCGAATTCATCGGACAAACTTGGTCCTTCTCTCGGTAAATCGACCACTCCAAGTCGATTCTCTCGATTAGAATTCCCAGAAACAGAACAGAGCACGCGATCTCACGAAGGCTCTCGATTCTCTCGGATGAACTCGACTTTCTCTCGGCCGAATCTTCTTTCTCCCGGATAACTCTCGATCCAAGCAGAATTCATCGGACAAACTTGATCCTTCCCTCGGTAAATCGACCCTTCTGAGTCGTTTCTCTCGAACCGAATTCCCAGAATCGGCACGGAACTCACGATCTCTCCAGCGGCTCACTTTTCTCTCGGGATTTTTCCCTTTTCTCTCGAGAACAGATGCGGCCCCCCGTGAGAAATCCCCAAAACTCCCTTATAAACGCGAAACCCTAAAAATAAACCGGCCAACCACGATTTATACCATGCGGTTTACTTTTTTCTCAATCCAAATCAAGTTTCTCTCGACCAAACCGGCCAACTTTCCTTTTTCTCTCGGCCAGACTTAAACCACTCGGCCAAACACGGGATAAATCATTTTCCTCTCGAGAAAAACCACATTCTCTCGAGAAAAACCACGGCCCACGGCCTAAAACCTTCGTCCCTCGACACTTAGACAAATTTCCACAATATTTATTCGGTCCAGCCACAGTACGGTACTTAACCTCACGGACGTACCAC
>JAHZTW010000001.1:386345943-386367971 GCA_020283515.1 Alliaria petiolata
TGAGTTCAAATCTTCATTTTGAACCATATTTTAGGTTTTCTCATTTTTATTTGGGCTTGAAGCCCAATTTATGTTATATATTTTGTAGTGTAAACCTTAAAACTCATTTTTATTTGGGTTTAAAATACAATTTGTGTTATATTATTTTTAGTCTTGATCTTAAAAATTTATTTTGTTTTTGTTTTTCTTTAATTTAAATTAAATATTAAATATTGAAATAATTATAAAATAATTGATTTAATTTATGACCCCGGTAAAAAAAATTTCTGGGACCGCCACTGGGAACGAGCTACATGATACCCAAATTCAATTGGTTTCGCGTTTTATCAGCGACTTGCGTACACAGTTACAGAATTCTTTGGCTCAATTTGACCCTACCACACTGCCTGAAGCTCATAGACGTGTTGTTGCCTTTGAAAATCAATCAAAATCAGGTTCTCCATGGAATTCTTCCCGCAATTGGCGAAGTCATACTACGGATCCGGAGAATCAAGTTCATCGGGACCCTACTGAGACTTCTCTCAAAACGCAGCAGGGAGATCGCAGCAACATTGCCGCCGAGGATACCACTTTACGTCATTCTACTCGTCATAATGCACTTCGGTGTTTTAATTGTGGCGAACTAGAGAACCACCAAACGGTTTGTCCAAAACAACAACGACGAGGTTTACTAATGGAGGACACTGAGCAAATTGGCGACATCGTGGGAGATGAGGAAATAGAGAGTTACGAGGAAGCTCCTACTACTACTGATAGTAACCCTAGCCTTGTTCGATCTCTCAATTGATCAAGAACGATCTAAGTTGTTCTAAGAGTTCTCCTTTGAATTCTATTGTTTAATTCATTACTTAGCTTCCGCTACTTCATCAAGAAGTCACTTATCCTAAAAGTTTACATATATATCTATCATCTCATCACTCAAAAATCCACTTTAACTTATTACATTAGTTTATATCTAATCTAGTTTTATGGATTGGCTCAGGCCTAGTGGTGATTAGAGCAAAGTATTACATTGCCTATCCATTTTTAATTGCGGATAATATTTTCAATTTCTTCAACAATTTTTAATGACAACACATGAGTTTTCTTATTGTTTATTTTTTTCATAATCTAGAAAAATAAAAGCTTAATTCATTAACTAGAATCTTACAATTGTATCTAAAGCAACACAGAATTCAAGACATGGAAAGCGCCAACCAAAAGCTTAATTCATTAACTAGAATCTTACAATTGTATCTCTAAAATTACACTTGTTTTGGTGTTACACAACTCTAACTCTTAGATTGTACCCAAACAATTCCAAGTTCTAATGTTCTCAGGCTAACTTACACAGTGTGTATCAAGAGAACGAACATTCACCTTCTCACTTCTTTCTTTGTATGAAGCTCGAAGATTACTAACTCTGAAGTTGCGGCTCAAAGTGTTGCTTCTCTTCTTTGCCCACAACTCCTACCTATACTAACTACCTGAAATCCTAAACCTACTTTTCCCTTCAAGTGTTAACAGTTCCTTGTTGCAAGTAATCTTTATCGCATATCTCCCCAGGTATGTATTAAGCTGTTTCTTGTATTTATTCGTTTGCCACGTCAGCCTTCGCGCCAAGTCAGCTGCCGCTTCCTGTAAGTACTCATGATGCTTGTCTGGATGCCATCTGTGTGTCTTCAGGATTTGCATCTTCAATCTTGCCCTTTTTTACTTAAGTTGATACTGAAGCAATACATGTTCACTCAACTGAACAAAACGCAGAACAAATGCATACCAGACATGCAACCACAACTATGAACCAAACGAACATGCATCTATAGCCATACGCACCAAGGTTCTTAAGGTTACAGACCAAAAGAAAACACAGGCGCAACATAATAAAAACGTCTAGAGTTGTTCAAAAACCAACATGTCATGTTAGAGAAAAACAAAAAAAAAACAAAAAAAACAAAAACCTACTAATCCTCCTCTACTCCCCCTGCTTGAGAGAAACATTAAGTTAAAAACACACAACTTGAATTGAGAGAGGACGAAGACAATAATTACATGTGGCCAGAAGCCTAGTGATGATGGCCAACGCAGCTTGATGGGTCTGTCTGTCAGACTGAGAGACATGAAGACATAATCCTTGAGGAGTCTGCTGACAGGCTTCATGTTTGATCTCCTGCTTGTCATCAGATAATACTGTTTTGATTGGCACCTGAGGAGCTGGCACTGTGAACCAAAAGTGCTTCACTGCCTCCAATCGAGCTTTGCCAGCAACGCCGGCTGTCCATGGCTTGCAAGCAGCTTGGAGATGAGGCTCGGGTACGGAAGGAGAAACTTCGACCCTGGAGGACGAGCCCGGCTCAGAACATGATCAAAGACCATTTTCCCAAAGTAAAACGGAGCCCCAAATAGCAACCAATGCACAAAAAGGAGCCCTTCCTTTGTTCGAATACCCAAGATTATTAGTGGGCAACCAGTTGTGACTGTTGATCTTGAAGAGAGCGGCTTTAACCGCTGAATAGTGAGACGCCAACATCTCATTCCACACTGAAACTTTTCTATCGCTCATGAGTAACGCCAAATCCTCATCTGACTCAAGACCCCCGTCAAAAGTTTGTGCAGCTTCAGCAATTGCCACCAGACCAAACATCTGATTAATAACCTGAGGAGAGAAAACATAGTTCTACCCCCGAACCCAGACACTAATCTCATCAGTATCAACCTTCACACCCGGAAGATGAGCCCAGAACTCAAAGACAATCTCCTTTTGAAATCCTTGAATCCTCGTTAAAGTTCCAAGAAGACCCGCATTACGAATGCAATCCTTAACACTGGGAGGAAGAGACTGTAACTCAACTTTCCGTTCACCTAAGATGGTTCTCTTAATGAAAAGGTCGTAACTTGACTGAGCATTCGCCGATAGGAACCGATTCGATTCAAACTCAGAGTCAGCAGGCTCGTCAGAGACATGCACACGACTCTTCTTTCGAGACAATTTCGGAGTGCCTGACACCACTGGATGAACAATTCGCTTACTACGACGAACCCCTGTTTGAGGAGACGGCACATAACACTTTGAAGAAACCAGTTCTACGGACGGAGATGGACTCTTCGCCTCTGTCTGGTTGAATGACTCGTCCGGATGCGACGACATCTCAATCGGATGAGCAGGAGAGACATTGTGTGCTGGAGACTGCACTGTATTCGGATCTTGATATAACATCATCGCCAGATGACTCGTGTCGCCATCGTAAACGTCATGTAAGGTCGGAGATTCTGATTCCGGAGAGGACGATCGTTCTGGTACCGGATTTGGGACCACCAGAGTTCCAACAAGACGAGAAAGACCAGAGAAAAATCCCTTCATCCTTGTCGTGAGTTTTGATCTTGAATCTTTGACCGAGAGCAACCACTAGAGAAATGCTTAGACTAGATAAGAACGAGAACTGTTCACCTCCTCTTGAAAACCTTAGGAGAAAAAGGGTTTCCCTCCAATCGTTCGCGTCCTTTTTGAATTGGGCCTGATACATGGGCCTGCAATTTCAGATACAAACCAAGCCTCGCTACACACACACACTCACAACGGGATTAGACTTTTTAGCAATTGAATCATCTACTGATCCATTATGACAACAAGAGTATTTCATCCAGACACGAGATCAGGATTCTCATTAACTCCACTATCAAGATCATTTAAATCGTATGTTCAGGTTGAGAAACCCAGAATGAGATGATGAACAAATAGATTGAGCTTTTGTTGGACTTCCTTTAATTTGATGTGTGTTTCTAGAACAAACATCCCCCTGATGATCCAGAACACTTCTATGAAAAATAGTATCTCCTACAGTGGCTAGTCTTTCACACTGCCATGCCTTTATCAGTCAACTATCTCAGTTTTCTTCATGGGAAGTACACATGGAACCACACGACTCAAAAAAATTTAAGAGGGGCAACCCAAAAAACACAGTAACCATCATTGATGTTGCATCTCAGGTTTAAGATGTCAGCGAGGGTTCTATGTGCTTGAGTCCTGCATAGAGAGGTTATTTTTTTTTCCTTTCCCCCTTTTTTGATTTTTGATTTTTGATTTTTTTTTTATCAGTCAAGAACTCACACCAACCTCCAGTTCGTACAATCGGTTCACACATGTACCCCCTTAGTGTTGATCAGGAGAGACGGCATGACATGCAGCCTTCTTCCACTGAACACTACATAGATAGGAGATGACTTTGATAAATCCTTTACATTTTTGCTGAGCCCATCCCTATACATGTTCCTTTCTAAGATCACAAGAACTCACACACACCAGATTATATTTCACACACTCCAATGGACTTCCTCAGATTAATGAATCGATTAAAGTCGAAAGGTTTTGTAAACATATCAGCCATTTGATATTCAGTGTCTACATGATCAATTTCATTCAGTTTCTCCTTAACCAATTCACGAATGAAGTGAGGCATGATATCTATGTGTTTAGTACGAGAATGCTAAACATGATTTTTAGCAATGTTAATTGCACTATCATTATCACAATGAATTAACAGAGATTGAGATTCCATACCATAGTCAGCCATCATTTGTTTCATCCATAAGAGTTGTGTGCATCCACTTCCCAAGGCTATGTACTCAGCCTCAGCATTGGACAGTGAGACACTGTTCTGTTTCTTGATATGCCAGGATATCAAGTTGTTACCCAGAAAGAAACATCCACCGCTTGTGCTTCTCTTGTCATCCAGGCTACCATCCCAATTTGCATCACTGTAACCAGCCAGATTTTGGTTCATATCTTTGGTGTAGAACATTTCCATGTTGACAGTCCCTTTGACATACTTAATGATCCGCTTGACAGCTTGCAGATGTGACATTTTCGGATTTGCCTGATACCTTGTACAGATTCCAAAACTTAGACTGAGATCAGGCCGACTGGCAGTTAAATACAATATGCTTCCAATCATTCCACGATACAGCCGAGTGTCCACATATTCTCCTTGTTCATCTCTTGACAGTTTTGTAGTTGTTGCCACTGGATTTTTGGCAACCTTGCTCGTTTCTATACCAAGCCGAGATATCAAGTTCTTGGCGTAGGTGCTCTGTGTGATGAAGATTCCATCGTTAGCTTGCTTGATGTGAAATCCCATGAGGTGTTTCAACTCCTCCACCATGCTCATTTCAAATTCTTTGGTCATAGTCTCAACAAAAGTGTCCACTAACACCTGTTTTGTAGCACCAAAGACTATGTCATCCACATATATATGCACCACCATGAACCCTTCTCTGTTTTCTAACCTGAACAGGGTTTTATCTACACTGCCCCTCTGATAGCCGTGATCCATCATGCATGTTGTCAGCCTCTCATACCAAGCTCTTGGTGCTTGCTTAAGACCATATAAGGTCTTTTGGAGCTTGCATACATAATATGGATGTTCTGGATCTTCAAATCCTTTCAGCTGTTCAACAAACTTCTTCTTGTAAAAATCCATTCAAAAACGTACTCTTGACGTCCATCCGGTACAGTTTGAACTTCATATGGCATGCCATTCCAACCACGAGCTAGGCGAGACACGAGCTCTTCAGTTCTACCTCACGCTTAAAACACACAAATAGTCGAGCAAAAGACTTAAAACACAAGAGCTCTATGGGAAGCAACCCAAATTTTTGTTTTCAATTTTAGTTTTTAGTTTGTTTTTAATTTTTAAAATTTTATCATTGGCTTATCTTTCTATTTCTAACTTTTTGGAAATTTTATAAAAAAATTTAAAATACAAAAATAATCGTTGTAGGATTAAAACCGATGATTTAACTATATTTTACATGTTTTATTATAGTTTTTATTATATTACAATAGTCAAGTGTTTTACACGGACTTGTGCCTTTTAGAGGTAGTTTTTCTTTTTGTGTTTTTGGTTTTTAGGTTCTTAACATGTTAAATGATCAAAAGTATGCAAAAAGAGCAAAAGAGGAGAAAATCATCTTTCAAGACATGTTTACAAGTTAAGACCATCGATCAAGTCCCCCAAAATCCCAAGAAACATGATAATTTTGTTTAGACAAGATACGAGCATCCGAAGTTTGCTATTAGATAGATGACTTCCCAAACTCCAAATTGGATGATTTTGGATGACAAGACAGAGTTGTGAGTTAACTTTCATGTGCCACCGGTTTGAAGTCATTTGAACCTATGGTTGGAAAGATGTGCATCCCCAAGACTTCGGAACATAGACAATCGTCACTCGCCCAAGGGAGGTTCCCTGAACCCGCATAGAAGCTCCAAATGCTGAGGTCATAAGACTCATAACCCGAGGTGAGTTATAATTATCTTACGTGTCATAATGTTGAGCGCATTCAGATTTTTATAAAAAAAATAATCGATTCGATAATGTACATATTAGGGAAAAAAAATTCAATGACAAAAGTGTTAGGGATTTGATTATATAATTTTGTTAATAAAATCGAGTGTTATACATAAAAGCTTCAAATGTTGAGGTCATAATCCGAGGTGAGTCACTGACACTAGCCGATTCGATTATATACATATTATGGAAGAAAAAAAAATCCAATGACAAAAATGTTAGGGATTTGATTATATAATTTTTTAAAATAAAATCGAGTGTTATATATAATATTTTTTTTAAAAATGAGATGTGTTCTTTTTTTTTACTAAAATGCATTAAACTTATGTAATACAATTAAGAGCATGAACAATGTGTCTTACCCTATGTTGTTAAGTAATTAAAGCGCAAAAATAAATAAAAAGTGGGTTTAAATCAGAAAGTTGGATCTTTTTTTTTTATCCAAATTTTAATTAAAAAAAATTTAAGGTGAGCCTTGGCCTGGTTCATACAAAGACATAGCCCGTTTTGCTAGCCCATCAGCCACAAAATTCAACTCTCGTTTAATGTAAACAAAGGAGATAGAGGTGAAACGTTCAGCGATCTTCACGATGTCGGAGACGACCTCATGAAGTTCTGAGAATCCGGAATCCGTGGTGATGGCTTGGATCGTCTGATACGAATCTAACTCTAGTCGGAGCCTGGTATAGCCTTCATCCCAAGCTTCTTCCAAAGCTGCTCGAATGGCTAAAGTTTCCGCCATTAATGGAGATCTTACAAAGGTTGTTACTAGAGATCCTTGGGAGATCAAGCGATTCGGACCGGAGGAGAAGACCCATCCCAATCCAGCCACTTTTCCATCCCTTCTCCAAGCCGCATCAAATCTGCATGTAACGCAGGTAAGATCTCTTGGTTGTTGTTCCGAAACTTCTGCCGTTGTAGATTTTGGTTTTTCTGTTTGGGCTTCACTCCATTCCTTCGCATCAACAATTGCTTTGAGGATAACTTCCTCCACGGTGTACACTTTATTCCCAAAGATCTTATTGTTCCTTGCTGTCCAAATATTCCAGATTAACCACGAGACTATACTCGGCGAGGCAATACCTATTGGAGGAAGACAAATAAGATTCTTCATCCGTGGCCACCCTGTTATGAAGTTCCAATCCGGGTTCGGTGTGCTCAGTCCTTGTAGAGGAGCTTTTTCCCAAACCATTCTGGCAAAAGGGCAGTGGAGCAATGTGTGCGAGATTGTTTCAAGCTCTCCGCATCTATTGCAGGTTGGGTCAACGAGCATCTGTCTAGATGCAAGTCTCTCACTCACTGGTAGAGCTCCATTCACAGCTTTCCATATGAAGAGCTGGATTTTTGGTGCTGTTTGTAGAGCCCAAACATCTGGTATCCATTTTAGTGCCCTGAGGTTGGCTGGTGCTGCAGGTGTAGTATCTTTTAACACTGTGTAGTACCCTGTTTTTGTAGAGTAGGTTCCAGATGTGGTCTTTAACCAGACTAGTTTGTCTTCTGCTTTTGTTTTCCTAGGCCTCGGCTCTACAATTTCTTCCAAATGTACCGGCATTACTTCTTGTATCAAAGAGATATTCCACTCTGAAGTGCCAGAGATGAAAAGCTCGGAGACCCTTAGATTTGCTAGGTGTTCCGGGATTGGCCCCATTGGGTCCTGTTTTTGTGTGAGAGAGAGCCCCGGGTCCTTCCAGGCTCGGATAGATTTTCCATAGAAAATTAGATCTTAAAAAAAAATTTCTTTATAAAAAAAAAATAAAACTATGTTTCAATAAATCAAATAAACTATTCATAAAATAAATAAAAAATCAAACCATCCCAACTTTTAATCGCATCCAAATTCTCCTCACGTAATTAAATGTAACAAACGCATACACGCAACGGCAAATGTAGCGTTTGGGTGCGGTTGCGGATGAAGCTATCAATCCGACAATCCCTAAACCCGAAAATAACCAAAGGGAAACGCGAGAGCCTGAGAGAGATCTTGGATCAATCGATCTTCCTCCCATAGAAACCGCGAGGGAAGAGGAAGAAGAAGAAGAAGAAGAAGACGAATACGAATAAGAACAGCCAACATCTGGATCAGGAACAAGGGAGGAGAAGATGTTGCCCACAACTTCTAGATCTCGCTCTTCATCTTCTTCATCCCGAGCTAACCCAATGTTCCTTCAGTACTTTCGTCGTATCGTCAAGGTTCTCTCTCTCTCATAACATCTCAAGCTTAATCGTAGATATGATCTCGGATTTTCCCGTCGATTTTCATCATCTGATGTTGTGAGATACATAGTTTCGTCGTTTCTTAGATCAATTCGTTTGCAGATAATGAGAACTCGAATCTAGAACCTCGGATTTAGCTGAATCGATTTGCGTCCCCGCACTGAAGCTCCTGTCACTTTCTAGGTTTAGCAATTTCTGATAAAATGGTAGATTTGTAGATCATCACTTGCTGGAAATTATGCTGGAGTGTGGTGATCTGGTAATTAAACAAGAAATTTTTCAAGATTCTGTAACATTTTGTTCTTATGAGTAGCGATGCTGATGTTGAGAGGTAGAGTCAATGTTTCTAAGGTCATGTAGCTTTTGAATCTGTAAGCACTGGTCAAAGCTTATTTTGAGAGAAAGGGAAAAATCTTGAGCTAAGTTGTATATGTGGTTTATACACTATGATGCTTATTAGATCATGTCTGAGTTTGACTTTGAGCCATGAAACTTTTTTTTGTTTTCGTTTTGTGATAGTCTTTTGTTCATTGCAGTGGCAACAAATGGATGTGGAGTATACTTTCTGGCAAATGCTTAACCTTTGTACATCTCCGAAAGTTGTGTAAGTCTTTGAAATTTTTGATTTCATATCTTGAAAGGTTCCTTTTTCTATGCCACTTTGAGAACAAGTTTCTGTACATAACCATAATGCTGTTTCATTTGAAAGGATGATAAAATAAAACCTAGAAATGTAAGGAGTCATGCACCTCAAAACGACAGAACTGGAATAGTGACCCAAGCTTTTACTACAGAGCTGATTAGGATGGAAATTGCCGTTTAACTATTTAAGGTTCTAGGTTAATAGAGTTTGAGATGGTTTCACTTCACCTTTGCAATAAGACATTGAAGAGAGTTCTTGAAAGGCTTATATGTTTGTTTGAGAAAATCAATAGGCTTATCTAATCCAACAAGTTGGAATTTTTTTAGTTAAAGTACTACATGGTGAGATAATTTCTAGTTCTTATTCTCGTAATTTTTGTATCTTTGCATGTGGACGCTACGGCATCAGCTATCAACACACTAAGTATCACAAACGTAAGCTCAACTTTCATTAGCGAGTCCTTATGCTACTACAACCAGCTTTTATTTTTGCTTGTATATGATTTACCCTTCTATACAATGAATGTGGTCAGGGGTTTCTTTAATAATTTCGAATGAATACCTAAAGTGCGGAGAAACTGTGTGACTTTTTCTTGCTGGCCAGTTCTATGTGTAGCTTCTCCTGGTCTTTATTTAATGCTAGTGCCTGTTAAGAATAAGCTAAAGTTTGGCATGGCCTGTGAATTGAAGTGCATTTGCTTTAATGTCTCTTGTTCTTTCTTTCCCTCAGAAACTAAGAACCAATGGGCACGCGATGACCCTGCTTTTATTGTGATCTGTAGCATGCTTCTTGTTGTTGCAACCTTAGCCTACTGTGCCACGTAAGTGTTTTGTATATGTGCATTTTTAGAGTGTGAGAGTTATAACTATTGCCTTGGAAAACGATTTTGTTCTGTTTTTTTTTTGTTGATTTTAAATCTATCGTCTCTGCTTCAGGTATGACCATAGTGGCTCTCATGCTGTTGTCGTAGTTGTTTCAGTTTTCCTCACACATTTCTTAATCACCGGAGCAGTGATAGCTACATGCTGTTGGTAAGTAGTTTCTATCAGCGCATAGAAATGGATATTTGTTGGTGCAAAGTCTTACACAGCTTAAATATAATGGTTGGATCCGTGTATCTGTGCTACAAACACTGTTACTCCCACTCCTACTGGGATTGCTTATCTGATCTTATTATCACTGTTTTCTCACTATATAGTGCAAGACAAACACTCTTAAGATTTAGTACTCAATCTCGTTTTACGAACGTTGCCAGTTTTGTGGAAATCGCTCTTGCATGAATCATACTCCTTCTCTATAGTTTTCTTCCTTGTAATCCCACTGCAGTTTGAGTGGTTTCTTATATCAAATAAACACTGTTTCTCTGACTTGAGATATGGATTACCAGGTTTCTGACGAACTCTTACCTTCGCGAGGAAACTCCAAACAGTCATGTGGTGGAACAGCGCGTTGAATGGCAAGTTTACTGACTGAATCTTTTCTTTTCACCTCGTTATTTTGGTTGATCTTCTCTCTCTATGATGAGCTACAATGTTTTTTTCGTAGTATCCATATTCCATATCATAGTTTCTCCTTTGTATAATCTCTATTTGTGTGAGCTTGTTCATGACTTGCCTTTTTATGTATTTTTTCTATAGGCTGTATACATTTGATGTTCACTGCAACTCCTTCTTTCCAATGTTTGTGCTACTCTACGGTAATTCCATGATTCCATCTTCAAACACATGACTCAATTCTCACCCTCCTGATAGATTCGTGGCTCATAGTTTCTTCTTGTGTTGCAGTCGTACATTATTTCTTATCGCCACTCCTGATAGCACACGGATTCATCCCTTTACTGCTATCGAACCTGCTTTTCATGGTCGGGGCTTCGTACTACCATTATCTTAACTTCCTAGGTTATGACGGTAAGTCTCATATATTCCCTTGTTTACTTGTTTCACAGTTTAAACTGTAGCTTATGAGCTAACAACATTGTTCGTTATGAATCCGTACAGTGCTTCCATTTTTAGAGCGAACAACATTCTTCCTCTACCCAATCGGGATCGTGATTGTCCTGTCTCCTATTTGTAAGCTCAATCATTCATTGTTTCGCACTTTCGGATTATGCTTAAGCGTAAACATCGTCTTGAGTTTGTTCTCCATTTCTGCAGTGATCTTAAGCGGATTCAACCCGTCAAGATATTTCATGAACATCTACTTCAGCCAAAGATTATAAAAAGCAAAGCCACATCAGTGGGATCCCAAGGGCTTTGCACTGCACATACATCATCAAGTAAGGAACAAGGAGAAGAAGAGAGTATGATTTTTTTTTTTTTACCCATGACAGATCATCGTTATGCTCTAGTTTCTGGTGCAACTTCAAAAGGCTACTTAGTAGAACCAGTAACATTTTTTTCTAAACTTGACCCCATTTAAGTGCTCTGTTAAATGTAGTGTGTTTTTTGGCATTTTCCTTTTGTTGCTTTATTTTGTCCTAATTCTTGGTAATTTATATGTTACGTGTTGAGATGGATCGTTGGTTTCGTTGAGTCTTGTATACAAACTCAAATTCTCTGTGAGTAATTTTTTCAAAATTGTACTAAGAGAGTCCCAATTTTGGCTTCTCTCACCCAATTTATGAGTCCCCAATATCCGTAGTTGCGCCCATTAATCAACTCAACAAGCAGCTATGAAGAAATGGCAACAAGTTTTAAGAACCAAACAAACCAGAACCGAACCGTGATTTTTTACGGTTCAGTTTGGCATGAATTTTCAGGACTAACTCAAACATACTTTAATTACTTAAGGCAATGGTTGGGAACATACAAAGTGTTCATGAAAGGAAATATTTCGTGGACAATTAATATGTGCAAAGCAGAGAAATCTATTTATTTACTATCTACCAACTACTTGACTTTTTCCTTGCTCTGAAAAACTGAATCATGTGCTTATATACATCTTCTTTGGCACTTGTGCCAAGCACAAAGTCGATGTGACCATAATTCTCAAGATATAGCAACTCTGGTTCACAAGGTAGTTTCGCGAGAGTGCGTTCCACATCTGTCACGTCTGCTAATCCGTCGTTTCCACCATACGCCATCCACATCCGTAATGACGCCGGGATGAGGCCGAGTTCGAACTCCGGAGGTTTCGAAAACCCGTAAATCAATAGGTTTTTCAGCAACCCGTAGTCATATTGGGCGAAGCTCCCCTTCCGAATCACTTGAGAATGCATTATAATCGAATCAAAAAGGAGTGTGGATGAGTAAAGCTAAGGCCATGGAACACACATAAAAAACTATGAAGAATGAACATGTTAAATCAAGGATTCAAATGAGTAGATATCTTACTTTGGAAAAGATGGCGCAAGTTCTTGACAGATGACGGGTGAGGCTCGTAATCTAGATAGTATTCGATCCTCGAGGCGTTAAAACAACAGTTCTTCCCTGCCCTTCGTTGATACCATTTCGAAAGAAAGATTAGAACGGCGCAAAATCAGAAGATATGAAGGCAAGTTATAGCCGAAACAAGCCTCGGTTACTTGCTCGTCTTTGGTACTGCATCATACTACTCTGAAAGTCGTTGGTCTCTAACGAGAAAAGTAAATGCTGAAGCTTGAAAAGCTAGTCTTTGGTACTGCCTTACTGTTAGTTTTGGTGGTAGACAAACTAATTTTGCTTTTACATGAAACCGCAATAGTTCCTTCTAGCGACTTTGTTCTATGTAATTCTCTGTTCTTTTCCTCACAAGCATCGTTATCGAACCAATGTATAAAAAATCATTTCTTTTCAACAGATCACTACAGGGAGATTACAGGAAGAGAAGAAAAACCTGTTATGGATGTGAGGAAATCAGTGCAATCCATATGTCCTTCGCATAACGAGTCAACAAGTTTAACTAACATATCACTGAAACACACAGAACAAATGTACCAAATTGTTAGTAAAGAGAAGTCACACTATATCAACACAAACGAAAAGCTAGATGAGACAGAAGTCACAACCTTCTAAAGTTTAATTGATGAAGACCAAGAGCAACGACCATCTGTAACGAGGACCAAATATGTTATTGTGACTCCCTGAAATCGCTTTTTACGATACTCAAGAGCCAAGAATACCTGATCTAGATGCATAAAAACCATTCTTTCTACAAGCGGAGCTGTGACGTGATCCAAATACGATATCGGACAAAGCAACGCAGCTGCTTCAACCATTTCCGCAACATGTGGCTGAGTAAGAGCAGCGAAAGACATGATAGTCCCCTATCGAAGAAACTAAAAAGTTAGCATATCAAGAATCAGCCAAAAAAGGGGAAACTTTAAACGATTTCAGAAGAATGACATTAACCTGAGAATGTCCAACAAGGATAATTTTGGAGTTTGCAACTGAATACAGATACTGAACCATTTCCGCAAGATCATACATAGCCAGATCTTGCCAACTCCAGTCCCAAAATTCCTGCATATAAAAATCATTTCTTTAACTATTCCTCTACATCAAAAGAAGTGAAGCCAGAGGAAACATACATATGTGATGTTGTGCCAAAAATAATTTGAACATAGAGAGGACCAAATAAACGTTTATATAACTCACAACAAGTTCTTACAAACCTTATCAGTTTCAGATAGAGTTATATGTCCATAACTATAGCGTGTACCACGGACATTTCCGACCCATACATCAAACCCATGATCAGCAAGAATGAAACCTAATGACTCTTTAGGAGAATTCAAGAACCATGCATCTCCAGCCTGATAAGAAATCCCACAGAAAAAGAGAAGATTTTTAGCTTGAATTTTAACGAATTTTACCAATAAAAATTGATGTTAAGCATTTAAAACAAGAAGATACCATAAATAGACCGTGTTGAAGAAGAACAGGTGGACCATATTGAAGTCTTGGATTCTGAGCAGGAGAAGCAACACGTTGAAGAGCAAGTATGTAGCCATCTTTCGTTTGAATCTATAAACAAAACCGAGAGATACTTAGTATGATTCAATCGAAATCTTAAATCTGAGGCTAGAAAATGAGTAAACTCGAGGATTGAGTCGGATGAATTTGTGATTTCCATGAGACTGATTCAATGAAATCTCGGTTTTAGTGGAGAGATGAGATTACAGTGTGTTCGGTGCAGGAGTAACCAGCCGGATGGATGAGATCAGCGCAGAGAGAATTGGCCGGAGATACACGGAGGATATGGGATTGTATTCTGGCGGAGAAGATCGTAAAAGCGGTCACCACGGCGACGAGCCACCACTTCATAGTCGCCGGAGACGACGAACAGTTCCTATCTGGAATTGTAAAATTACGCTTTTCTCCTCTTCTTTCTATTAAATGGCTTTATTTTTAATTTCTTGGTGTTTCGTCAACAAATGGGAATCTTATTCCTATCTTCTTCACTTGGATTGACAATTACAAGAAAGTGTTTTTATTCAAGTCATACTATTTTTGAAAGTAAGATATTTGTGTGAAGCGTTAAACCAAAACACATACTTATTCCAAGATGCATTTAGTTCGATTTTTTGTTTCTCGACTAAAATTTCAATTTACTTCAAAGAGTAATTACAAAGATATTATACAGAACTAGTGTAACACAAATTATTACTTACACAGATATATGTACCATATTAGACCTAGACATTTTAATCGGATCTGAAGAACCGAACCAAATTAAACTAAAAAATACCAAACTGAACCGGAAGAGACGTAATAACCCGAATGGGTTCCTACACATCTATATCCAAAAAACCGGATCCGAATCCGGACAGAGAACCGAATGGTATCCGAAATACCAGAAATACAATTATACTAGGTGATAATCTGCGCCATGCGCAGGATGAAAAATCTATAAAGGCGCAGGATGAAGAATCTATAAATAATTTTAGGAAAGATGATTTTGAAAATTGTTTAAAGTAAAAATAATTGAATCAGTTTTATACATACATGTGAATAATATAATTTAATATTTCAACTTTTTGACATAATATTTTTAACTTGTTTTCAAGTTTAAATATTTATATTATTTGGTTAATTTATATGGTTCTATTAACAAACCATATAACCAAAAAAATATTTATAAATATGGATATTTATTAAAATCACACATATCGAAGTATTTTTTATTGTAACCTAAATTATAGTTTTAATTTGTTATAATTTTTTTTATTATTAAAATCACACACATCGAAGTCTTTTTTATTGTAAACATATTTTCTGTCTAATTGAAAAAAGTATTGTGTATATCATAAATTGTGTATAAAATATATTTCATTGAATGATATTTTTTAAAGCTATTGTTTTATTCATTTTTAAGAAATATATTGTGTAATAAGATATATATCATAAATCATCACATATCTAAAATTCGATTTTAAATAATTCAGAAATCAAAACATAATTTTCTGGTTATATTAAAAGTAATAAATGGATAAATACATATAATGTAATTAGTCTAATCAAAAAAAGAAATTTGTATTAAAATAATGAGAGAATAAGTGTGGTGGTGACACATTAGCAAAATGGCACTACTGTAAATACTTCAAAAACTAAGACTACTCTCTAAAAATGTTTCTCAATTAATATATAGAGGATACCTAAAAATATTATTTATCGTTAAACTTGAATACTAAAATATTCAAAATTATAATTATAAATCAAATATATTAGTTAATTTTAGACAAAATAATCAAAATATGGAAAAATCTTTAGTTATATTTGTTAAAGTGATTTTTTTTTTTTACAAAATTCAACCAAATAACTGAAATATACAAAATATTTGAGTTTTTGTAAAAAATAATTAAATAAGTTTTGAGTGATTCGGATATCCGACCCATCCCGGATGGAACCGAACCGAACCCGAACCGAAAAGAAAAAAAAATACCCAAATGGATCCTAACTCCAAAAACGAAAGATCTGAAACCCGAAAGAACCGAACCGAACCCGAATGGGTATCCGAATGCCCATGGCTATGCCATACACTGAGAAAAATACATCAGAAGGGAGTTTGACGATGCTTTCCGAAGAGTAGTCTTACTCGCTAACCGATCAGAAGATCTGTTATTGTCCAACTTTATATTTGATCTTTCTCTGAGGCGATTTGTATGCAGCATCCGTGCCTGAACTTTCTTTTTACAAACCGCATCTTAAAATCCGATGTACGTAAAAACGTAATTCTGAAAAGCAGACACATAGGTAGCCCTGCAAATTTTGGGAGGGGTACCCGGTTCCCATCCGTACTCGTTTCGAATTTCCCGTCCAGTTCCCATTCCCGTTCAAAAAAACTCTCGTTCGGGACCATTTATATTTTTCAAACGGGTACGGGAAGGGTACGGGGCTAGGGAACGGGAATACCCGAACTTCCCGAACTTCCCAATTTTTTTCAAATTTTCTCAAATTTTCCCGAATTTTCACGAAATTTTCCGAATTTTCCTGAATTTTCCTGAAATTTTCCCGAATTATCCAAAATAATTACCCGTTTGGGAACAAAATTTACGTAAGGGAATTTTTCGAACTCGTCTCGTTCCCGTCTTGTTTATATGGATTCCCTTTTGGGAATTGCTCGTCAATTCCCGAATTTTCCTTTTCCGTCCCGTACCCATAAATTTCCCAAATTTCCCTTTTCCGTCCCGTAGCCGTAAATTCCCGTCCTGATTCCCGAAATTTTCAGGGGTACACATAGGTAACAAAAATTATGTACCAATTGGGAATTAAACACAAAACTTTGAAAAGAGATCATAAATAGAAACCAGCCACTTGTCATTGTTCAAATGCTTTTCACATATATAAAAAAAAATAATAAATTCAATTTCCCAAAAACAAATTGGAAAGAAATTGCTAACCAATTTCTCAAAAACAACTTTCGGGAACCGGTGATTGAAAGTTGGAAAATACGAAGAGCAAAATCATATTTACAAACATCTCTTTTCCGTTGTTGAACCCTTGATTGAAAGTTGTTTTACAAACTTTTTTCTAATCGTGATTTGTCTCCTAAAATATTAGATTGTATTAATCGTAATCCGTAAGTTTTGGGCTTGAATGGTAATGCGGCTATTTTTTTCGCTATTTTATACCATTTACACTAGAGCAATTCTCTTAGGGACTTTTAGGTGGATAACTATATTGGGATCTAAAATGTGCGATATAGCCATAGTGAAAAGTAAATTTAGAACGTAACCATCATCTTTTCCCTTTGACGAAAAATGCCCTTACATCAAAGTGGCGGGAAAAAAAGTGTAGATCCTAGGTTCCTGCTGAATATACAAGGGACCCACTTATAGATTTGTCCCACTTCCGTCTTATTTCTAGGCTAAATCGTATAGTATGTGACATTCTATTCTGTTAACACGTCATCACAAATTCTATAGCTGGAAAGCGATCAAATATATATATTATGCCCAGCGAAAATAACGAAATTATCTCCACCTTCTCCCTCGACTGTGTGACTGGAAATGAGTTTGGTAATAAATGTTAAATAATTATAACAATTTACCGATCAAATTTTACGTAATGTTTGCTTAATCTTAATTACTATTTTCGCACATGTAGTATCGGACGCCCTGTATATAATATATTGTCTACAGCGATGGAGGAGAACAACTCGCATATGAGATTTATTCGTTTTGACTCGGCTCAAATCTGAATATAGTGAGGGATAAAATCACACAATCATTGTACTGTACTATAAATTTGATGTTTTATAGTATTCTATTTTAGTTTATGCTTTGTAAGTGTTATCTTTGGTAATTGTATGATTGGTGCTATTAAATACATGAATCGTGTTCCATGTATTTGTAAGTGTTATCTTTGAAAAATAAATGTTTTCACTTTTCAACGTCTGTTTAGATTTTGTTGGCATATACATTCAAATGACTAAATCAAAGACTATACTACTTTACTTATGTAGTTTAGTTATCCGATCAAACAGTATGATAAAGAAAGGCTTTCCATATATTTACTACAAAATACAATACATCCACTTCGTGTCTAAATCAAAAGCTATACTACTTTACTCATGTAGTTTAGTTAACCAAAATAAGATATGTTTAAACAATTCACAAATTAATCGATGTGTGGAAATTTGCTGGATCGTGTGGGCTCATACCCATTCTCAAACACACGATCTGGTAATCCAAGTTCATCTATCCTGCAGAGAGGTTAAAATATTTATCAGTTCAAACACACTAAATATACACATAATTTATACTATCTACCATGCAACCGCACTACCGCGACACATCAAATATAACTACATACTATACTACATGGCCATACTTAATGGAGTAACATAGACAACATTATATAATAGAGGGAAAGTTAAAATCAAGGAAGTATAAGTTGTTTTGATTGAACACCGTATTGACACCCATACAGACAATAGAACGATTCAATCATACTCGTTACCAATCGTACATGTTGCCAACAAAATAGAATCACATGAAACTCACTTTACACTACATCCGACTTACAACATATCCACACCCACCACATCCTTAATTCAAACTACATAACTAACATATACCCAACTATTAGTTGTCACCCCAAACAACACCGCTTAAATTTGTTTTTCCGTCTAAAGATTTTATGAAGTTATTTACGCCACAAAAACCATCATATATTACACAATCTACCCAAATATCCCACATACGACAAACTTTTTCATGTACCGTTACAGGCTTTTCGGTGTCCGCCAACACGACGACTGTAAATCGATAGACAGCTTTCCGACAGAGACAGGCGAAGATACTGTAATTAAACAATACAATTGGTCGTAAATGTTGAGTACCTTTGCGAAATTATATCGTTAAGGCGATAACATTTCTCCCCCGTCTCAGATTCGGCGACGAAATCGGTTTGAGATAGAATCTTAAATGCCCAATTTCGTTTTTCCTGCGTCGGGTCTTGAGAAAGCACTGATATTAGATTTAAGTTTTGAAATAATATTTCCTCCTCTTTCTATTCCGCTTCTCCTTGGAAACCCACGTGCGCATCACATCAGGTAGCATAACCAATGTCGACATTCCTTTTGTTTATAATAGGGATCGTTTCGGAATTAATACATAAAATCCACACTATATCATAGCCCTTAATTTGTTATGGTTATAACGTTAAATAACACACTCGTTATGGTCACTGAGCCAAAATTCTCATTCTCTTATATAGCCAAAAACAAGTTCCTGCCTTACCAAAAAAAAAAACAAGTTTCTGATTCAAATAAAGCCCACACGCTGATTTCTAATCAGAAGTAGCCTTCATTAAACGGTTAATAACGATTGTACTCTTCCTCACAAAATTAGGAAGTTTTTCAGAAATAGCACTTTCTTCTTCCTTTCGCGATAGAGACGATTTCTCACTAAACCCTAATTTCCCGATGAACGTCTCCGGTGAACATCTCTGACGACGAATATCTTCGAAGGCGAGACGGCAGCGACGTTGACGGCGATGAAATCGACGGCGAGGCGACATTGACGGCGAGGCGACATCGACATCGACGCATCAATATAGGTATCTATTTTCACGATTTTGTAATCGTTTTGAAAAATTGGGGGTTTTTGTACGATTAGCAGGATTTATGATAGAGTTTAGTTCCTATTGTAGGGTTTGAACAATTTCTAAAAAAATGGGGTTTGCTGTTTATTTACAGGTGATTTATCAAAAATTTGATTGTTTCACGTTTGGGAAATTTGGTGATTTCCTAAACTCAAACCTAAAACCAAAATTTGGGAAGCATCCCTAGCGTTTTAGGAAGGATTTGTGAAAGTTTAGGATGGTCATTCTACATTCAAGTTTACTTTGAGTTTAGGAAAGCCTTCCAAGAATATCAAATTTTAAAGATCTAATTGTTGCTCTTTCGATTATAGATCGTTTCTCTGTTTTCTCAAGTTTTCTTTTAGCTTCATAGTTGTTTGTTTGTTTGTTGTTATTGACTGAAAAATATAGTTTTATTGTTAGCGCCTGAAACAAAATTTGATAGTGTATAACTGATATTTTGTTTCTTGATCTCTAACAGGTGAAATGGATCACATCACACTGCCTAAGTTACATTACATAATGGGGGAAGAACCACTAGAAGGTTTTAAAGACATAGACAAGTTTTCAGATTACAGCTACATCGGGCAAGTAAAAGATATCCTCGGGCCTGTTCAGTTTAAGAGGATAGAGGAATCTTTTTTGGGTCCTATTTTGAAGCTCTTCCTGAGAAATTTGTTAATGTCTGGGAAGATGATCCACATGGTCCTGACGAAGAGCTTGATAACCCAAAAATACAACGAGTTAAGGTTCCACTTTGGTGGACAGCCTATGAGATTCCCGATAAGAGTATTTCATATGGTGACAGGCTTGAAATGTGGTGCATGGGTTCCATAAGGCGATGAAGAGACAGACAATTATGCTTGGGTGAATAGAAGGATGGTCATACGCCAGACGACTTGGTTGAGCTCATGGTCGATGCTGATAAAGATGCTCATGATGAGAAGTTATCTTTAGGGATGCTGCTCCTTATCGAAACCATCTTTCTTCACAAGCACTCGAAGGCTAGCTAGGTTCTCGACAAAAAAAAGGCTCAAGATATGGATGTATTGATGAATCATCCATGGGGCGTAGACACATACGCGGTCCTCTTGGAAAACGTGAAGAAGACTGTGGACAGTAAGTTGGAGAAAAGAAGTACTATCTGGATGGGTTCCCGGTTGCCCTTCACCTATGGATCTTGGAATCCATACCCAAGCTTCAATCAGCCTTCTCTACGATTGACAGGACAGTCCCAAACACAGCTTATTTGTGTGAGAAGTATCTGCGCATATCATCACCTAGCATTACTGATGTTTTAAGCATCGAAGGAGATCAAAATGTAAGTTCATTCCTTGCTTTTACTTATGTTCTCTAATAGGTTTTAAGGAAGGATTCGTAGTAATTAAGGAACGTCTTCCTAGTTTTTTACTTATGTTCTATAATAGTTTTTCAGGAAGGATTCGTAGTATTTAAGGAACGTCTTCCTAGTTTTTTACTTATGTTCTATAATAGTTTTTCAGGAAGGATTCGTAGTATTTAAGGAACGTCTTCCTAGTTTTTTACTTATGTTCTATAATAGTTTTTCAGGAAGGATTCGTAGTATTTAAGGAACGTCTTCCTAGTTTTTTACTTATGTTCTATAATAGTTTTTCAGGAAGGATTCGTAGTATTTAAGGAACGTCTTCCTAGTTTTTTACTTATGTTCTATAATAGTTTTTCAGGAAGGATTCGTAGTATTTAAGGAACGTCTTCCTAGTTTTTTACTTATGTTCTATAATAGTTTTTCAGGAAGGATTCGTAGTATTTAAGGAACGTCTTCCTAGTTTTTTACTTATGTTCTATAATAGTTTTTCAGGAAGGATTCGTAGTATTTAAGGAACGTCTTCCTAGTTTTTTACTTATGTTCTATAATAGTTTTTCAGGAAGGATTCGTAGTATTTAAGGAACGTCTTCCTAGTTTTTTACTTATGTTCTATAATAGTTTTTCAGGAAGGATTCGTAGTATTTAAGGAACGTCTTCCTAGTTTTTTACTTATGTTCTATAATAGTTTTTCAGGAAGGATTCGTAGTATTTAAGGAACGTCTTCCTAGTTTTTTACTTATGTTCTATAATAGTTTTTCAGGAAGGATTCGTAGTATTTAAGGAACGTCTTCCTAGTTTTTTACTTATGTTCTATAATAGTTTTTCAGGAAGGATTCGTAGTATTTAAGGAACGTCTTCCTAGTTTTTTACTTATGTTCTATAATAGTTTTTCAGGAAGGATTCGTAGTATTTAAGGAACGTCTTCCTAGTTTTTTACTTATGTTCTATAATAGTTTTTCAGGAAGGATTCGTAGTATTTAAGGAACGTCTTCCTA
>JAHZTW010000001.1:386369809-386446495 GCA_020283515.1 Alliaria petiolata
TAGAATAAGCATTAAACACAAATCCAGATGAAGAACTCTAATGATTTTATCCTAACAATTTAATTCGACCTAACAATTCATCAATCACCTTTGAAAAACCCTAAACCTAACAAGCAAACTACTCAGACTTGATCAATGAAACATAAATCATAATTTGAATAGAAAGCATAAGAGAAATCAATAGAATCAAAGGAGTTCCAAATTTGCTCTGAAAGAGTCAAATTCTTCTCTCTACAATCTCTCTAAAAATCTCTCTCTAAAATAATGTGTAGCCTAAACAATGGCTGAAAAACTATATTTATAGGCTAAAACACGAGCTAGAGCACTTTTGTAAATAAGGAAATCTTCTGGGCAAATTTCCTTTTTCTTCAAGACTTGTAAAATCAGGCGGTTTTCGGAATCCACAATTGGTGTCGATCGACACCATTGGTGTCGATCGACACTCATTCCAAAAATCTGGCTCTTTCACTTCATCACTTCGCAGCTTCTTCCACAATGCTCCAGAATGATCCAAAATCTCCAATTATGCTCCAAACGTAGTCCAACCTGCAAAGACTCTAATATGACTCTAAAAATACCAAAAGACTCTATAAAAAGACTTATATCATGGTCCAAAAACGGGTAAAAACCATGATATATCATCTACATCAATCACTCTCCTCATGAACTTAAATCCTTTCAATGATTTCCCAAGCGCAAGAAAACTGTATTTGAACTTTCTATCATCGTCTATTTCTAGGAAACATTTTGAACCTGGATTCGTCTCTTGAACCTTGTATAGCCACTTCGAAAGTTTGTAATAACTATCTTCATGAGTTCATCTGACCAAGTTCTGAGCGTGTTTTTCGTTCTCCAAGCCTTTATGTACTTGATTTGTACACCATGTATCATCCTGACTAGATCGATAATCTGTTTTGGCCTGAGACCATCATTCTTCTCGGAATAAGTGCTGCATATTAGTGCTGCAAATGTTTTTGCAGTTGCTTGCCTATGGTTGGAATTCCTATGCGTTGTGTCACAGGTATGTTCATGAACATACTTTTTCACCACAAAGAAATCAGAATGAGGGAGAACTGTTGCACGCATCCTCCAAGTGCATTTATTATCAACACAACCTAATACCACTCTTGACTTGTTTGACCACAGGGACTTGAACTCAAACTTACGCTCTAATGCCCAATTCCTCATCCTAAACATCATCTCTTTCTTGTTCTTGAAATATATATTGACATATATATATCATGAGGCCCTTGCGTGGAAGGTGAACGCCCTATAGGAAGAGGAGATAAATCTGGAACAAGATGCAATAGACTCGAATAATCTTCTTCATCACCAGTCGATAATGTGTTGTTGTTTGCTATAGATACCGACATTTTACTTACAGAACATCTCTGAGTGGTCTAAAAAAAAGACAAAAACATCAATGGTGGCGTGTTAGTGCTCATGACAGAAAACTACATCACGAGATGCATTGAATGAATGATTTAGGAAAGCTATCCTAAGTTGTTCTGATACAAAAAAGACAAATCTATTCACTACGTCTCAGGGAGATTCTCTTCACTACTCAAGTCGTAAGTATCCTAAGTCTCAAGGCGAATATCTTTCACTACTCAAACCGTAAGTATCCTTAGTCTTCCCAAAACAAGTTTTAAGAATGTTTAATAAGCATTTAGGAAAGATATCCTGAAAGAAATGGATATTTGAGATCAATGAAGAATTACATGTCGTTGTTTATTCTCAGCTTGGCGAATCTCTTCATTACTCCCAACGTTCTCAATGGAAACAACATAGTCTTTATCACATGGCTGCATCACAGTGAAACAGTTTTAAGAAGGATTACTTCATATATAGGAAAGCTATCCTAAGTAATCTAAAACGACAACTGAGGAAAATCATGCAAAAAGACAACTGAGAAACATTACTTGTTGCTTTCTGTGAGATACATCTCCGTTCCTTGAATGTTCTACACTTGAATTTGTGTCCTGAATGTTCTCCACTTCAACATTCGCAAGATGATTTAATTTCTCTTTGTCACGCACCTGGATAAGAACAAAATGAAGATTTTGTGAAATGAAGAACATAGCATTAAAATGGTTTTACACGTTTTTGGGAAGGACTAGAAACAAATGTTAAGAATGTCTAAAACACATTTTGAAGGAGCATTTCTCACCGTGATACACAGACGAATTAGTTCTGGATCTCCTTTTATATAGTTGATAAAAGTTCGAAGTTGGCGATCATTTTTAACAAAGGCAGGCGGAGAATCTTCAACAAACACTTTCAACCTCGGTGGGAGTCCGTAGCTAAGTTTAACATCTCTATCTTCCACATATAAATCAATCTCGAAGTCTTCAATGACCATTTCAAACAAATCCTTGAATTTCACATTCTCATCAACATCGAATAGTGATAATCCTTTCCCATAATCGAGCTTAAAATCCACTCTCTGATTTCGTTTGACTTCCAATCTCCACAGACGCAATACAATTTCACCATAGCTGTCAAAAACAAAAACTCCAGTGAGGCAGTGATCAACGAAGCTGAAACAAAACACCTACAAAGTGCCAATAAATCTAATGAACAAAAACACATCGCCGATCTCTACAAAATAGTTCCAATTTTTCTTCTACAAATGAAAGATTCAATCAAAGAACAAATTGTCGATATCGGCGATTCAACTCGGACATTCAATTATTGTCTACAACCATTATATATGATTTCAAAACAGAGACAAAGCTTAAAAAACCTGATCTCTCATCGTCGCCGATCTCTCGTGTCTCTCGTCGTTGATAACATGCATATTTTACCCGTTTTTACTATAATAAGTGAATGCTTTAATAAGCATTTCACTAAGATTTTAATGCATAAACACTAGATTTTGAGTATTTGGTTGTTCAAGGATCTTTTCAAGTAATCTTAGTAAAAGACGCATATTTTGGAGCAAAATGGATATTTCTGGAAACAGTGCTCGAGGACATAAGTTTAACATCAGACGAAGGCCTTCCAACCACAAGATCAAGCTCATATTTGGAGACAAGGTAGCGTAATCAACTGTCTTTCACCTCGAAGTGGTTTGAGGACAATCCCACGGTTGGATCTCAAGTTATGGAAGAAGTAAGAAGGTCCGTCAAGCACCCGGAAGACCAAGTTGGCCGCGCCACGGCGTGACCAGACGACCAGTGGCCGCGCCACGACCAGTCGCTCGGCCGGCCAGCTACTTGACGATTTCCGAGCCCGTTTGAAGCCCAACTTAAACCCACAGACGTCTTAAAAAACCCAAGACCTAATTAACGACCAAGGGAACTTGAAGACCTATATATACTCGTTGTTTAGGGTTTTTTATAGGATATCACGGATCACGAAAATCACTAGGTTACACAACTCTTTTTCTCTTTCGGTAGCCGCGAATCTCTTATTCGCGGTTTCACTTTGTTCTTCGAGGGAGATTGATTTCTTCCTGAACCCTCTTTACTTCTCATCGATTTATACAAGTTATGCATTCATCAATCTCGTTTTCTACTCTTTCTTTTATGTCTGAGTAGTTTATTTTCGTTGGGTGTTCTTTAAGGGGATCTATGGGAAATTTCATTAACTGTTCTTGAACCGATTGTTTAGACCGTAGATTAGGGTTTTTTTTCTTATCAAACTTGTTCTTATTGCATGAATCTAGCGTCATGAACTAAAACCTGATTTTAGGATCTTTGAAAACCATTAACCTGCTGAATTTCAGTTCCGAACCTAATTTGGTGGAGCGCAACACTTATGGGATTCTCATGCATACCTAAGGAGAAGCCGTGAACGTTTATTATCCCAATCATTACTGCGTGTTTGCCTTGGCCGTTGAATACGAGAGTAGTGTTGCACACTTAGCACAACATAGATCGATATTGCTAGAGATAGTTTAGATCGTTAAAACCAGTGATTCCAGTTTAGGAAAAATCGCCTAGTCTCGTTTGTCTGAACTTTTGTGAGTTTGATTCCTAGTTATAACCCCATAGATTTCCCGAGAAGATCCCCACCGTGTTTCACCCATCTGTTTTACAACTCGAGATTTACGCACTTCAATATTTACTTTTTCTGCACTGCTCACCTGATTTGATTTTCCTTTTCCCGTTGGTTATAGAATTGGTTGACACCCTTCTCTATATAAGATGTTGATCTTCCTTCTTTCTTTTCTGCAAGAATCGTGACACTTATCCCAAAACCTCAATTCTCTGCGTCTTTGGTAGCCCTGATTTCCTATTTTGCAGTTGACCTCCTCCTTGTGGTTCGATACCTTAAGTATTACAACGCACGTTGTGCACTTGCATCTTAGGGTCCTACAAATTCAAAGTTGGACGAGTCCTCAAAGAAATCTTCCAATCTCAGACGACTATTTAGACCCCATCAAGCTTTTGGCGCCGTTGCCGGGGAGGTTGCGTTTCGCTGTCCAAAACAAAGGTTAGGATCACAACTCAAAGACATTATTTTTCTCTAACTTCTTGATCTTCTTCTATGAATTTCATGAACTACCACACTATGGAGAATGCAAGGATTGGCCCTTGTATCCCTCCAAACACACGCCCACCTGCAAAATCTCTTCAAAATTCTTGGAGACCACCTCTGCTCCTGCTGCCACACAAGCGCTTTACCCCTCGGCCAAAGGAAGAACCCGCGCCCCTAGCGCAAGATGGAAACGAGAGTTCTCATCTCCAAATCTCTGTTCTTCCTCACCACGACCAGGAGATCACGCCTTATCTCTTGCATAAACGATCGAACCAGATCATGGAGCTGATAAAAATCGTCATGGACCACGGGGCTGATTCCGAGAAGTCCTCTCATTCCCGGATCGATTCAATGCAAGCCGAGATATCCCGCAAGGTGCAAGGCATCGCAGATCAGGTCAAGAAACTTGAAACCCAAGCTTAAAAGGACCGAAACAAGCTGCTAAAGATGGAATAAGGGTTAGGATGCCATTACTACAACCTGACTCAGATCAAACGAAGAATCCGAGGGTACGACTGTGAGCTCGAAGAGACTAAGGAAGCCGTTGATGAAGTCAAAGATCATCTCGAGAGATACATAGAAGAAGCAAGATAAGGCTACCTTGCGATCAAGAGCCAAACCAGTAGCAACAGCAGAGCAATCGAAGGCACCACATTGGAATAAGAAAGAAGCGGCGAAGAAACCTCTGTTTCTTCAAGCGAGGAAGACATCGCACCAGACCGCCGGCCACACGTGAAGCTCAAGCAAACTAGCTTTGCACCTTGTAACGCCATCACCCGCTTCGGAGGAAAGCGCGATGTCATTCCCAGAGCAAAGCCCACCCGCGGCAAGTTCACATGTTCGAACCATCAACCGCACCAAACGTTCCCATCTCCCGGCTATGGATGACCATCCCCGAAACCATCACAGGATGAAATCTTGACCTGCCGATCAGACAACAAGAGGATCCAGAAAGAATCACGGTTCGGGGATCGCATTAAAAGAGAGAAATTGATCGAGTTCCATAAAAAGGCGAGGAAGACCCCGATATATGTTAGTTTCGATGAAGCATGGAGAAGGGAAGACATGAAGGAATACTCCAAAGGTAGTAAGGAAGATGAGAACATCATCAAATGCCACTTTATGCAAGCAAGGTTGAATGCCACCACGACTATGATCATGGACGTTCGTAGATACAAGGTCGGAAAGTTTCGCGACCTGATCAGCAGAGAAGACCCTGCAGAATTCAACAAGGTAGTGGAAAACCTTCCCCCGGAAACTACTTTCACTGCAGCGTGGAAAGAACATTTGATTGGGTATTACTTCTATGAAAGTGATGAGACTACGTGAGATATACTGCATCTCTACGAACTTGCAAGAGCCGAGAAGGAAGCTCGAGGTTTGAGGAAGACCCGAAGCCAGAAAAAGCTCTCCATCGCGTGCTCTGTCAAGGGAATCGAACATGAAGATGCGATCATGGAGAGACTCAAAGAGTCTTCAACAGAAGATGCTGCGCAGAAGGCAAAGAGACCTTGCCTAAGGTCGAGCTCACCCTCCAACTAAGCTCCCAAACTACCAAAGTCTAGCATAAAGACTCTAAACAAGAGCAGCTCAATAGGAGACAACCCATTTTAGGTATTCTCTTTCTCATCTCTTTAACCATACTAATGGATATTTCCGAGCAAAATGGATATTTCCAGAAACAGTGCTTGAGGACATAAGTTCAACATCAGATGAAGGCCTTCCCACCATAAGATCAAGCTCATATTTTGAGACAAGGTAGCCTAATCAGCTGTCTTTCACCTCGAAGTGGTTTGAGGACAATCCCACGGTTGGATCTCAAGTTATGGAAGAAGTAAGAAGGTATGTCAAGCACCCGAAAGACCAAGCTGGCCACGCCACGGCTTGTCCAGACGACCAGTGGCAGCGCCACGACCAGTCCCTTGGCCGGCCAACTACTTGACGATTTCCGATTCCATTTGAAGCCCAACTTAAACCCGCAGCCGTATTAAGCAAGCCAAGACCTAATTGATGACCAAGGGGATTTGAAGACCTATATATACTCGTTGTTTAGGGGTTTTTAGGATATCACGGATCACGAAAATCACTAGGTTACACAACTCTTTTTATCTTTCGGTGGCCGCGAATCTCTTATTCGCGGTTTCACTTTGTTCTTCGAGGGAGATTGATTTCTTCTTGAACCTTCTTTACTTAAAATCTATTTATACAAGGTATGCATTCATCAATCTCATTTTCTACTCTCTCTTTTATGTCTAAGTAGTTTATTTTCGTTGGGTGTTCTTTAAGGAAATCTATGGGGAATTTCATTAACTGTTCTTGAACCGATTGTTTATACTGTAGATTATGGTTTTCTTTCTTATCAAACTTGTTCTTATTGCATGAATCTAGCGTCATGAACTAGAATATGATTTTATGATCTTTGAAAACCATGAACCTGCTGAATTTCAGATCCGAACCTAGTTTGGTGGAGCGCAACACTTCTGGGATGCTCATCCATACCTAGGGGGAAGCCGTGAATGTTTATTGTCCCAATTATTACTGCGTGTTCGCCTTGGCCGTTGGATACGAGAGTAGTCTCGCGCACTTGGTATAACATAGATCGATCTTGCTCGAGATAGTTTAGGTCGTTAAAACCAGTGATTCCAGTTTAGGAAAAATCGCCTAGTCTCGTTTGTTTGAACTTTTGTGAGTTTGATTCCTAGTTAAACCCCATATATTTCCCGAGAAGATCCCCAACGTGTTTCCCCCATCTGTTTTACAACTCGAGATTTACGCACTTCAATATTTACTTTTTCTGCACTGCTCACCTGATTTCCTTTTCACAAGCACTTAAGTTGATTTTTCTTTTCCTGTTGGTCATAGAATTGGTTAACACCCTTCTCTAAATA
The DNA here is from genome assembly GCA_020283515.1 of Alliaria petiolata. NCBI lineage: Eukaryota > Viridiplantae > Streptophyta > Magnoliopsida > Brassicales > Brassicaceae > Alliaria > Alliaria petiolata. The sequence continues at coordinate 386,377,183 of JAHZTW010000001.1, forward strand.
AGACGTTGCTCTTTCTTCTTTCTTTTCTGCAAGAATCGTGACACTTACCACAAAACCCCAATTCTATGCGTGTTTGGTTGTCCTGATTTCCTGTTTTGCAGTTGACCTCCACCCTGTAGTTCGATACCCTAAGTACTACAACGCATGCTGTGCACTGGCATTTTAGGGTCCTACAAATTCAAAGCTCGACGAATTCCCAAAGAAATCCTTTAATCTCGGACGACTATTTATACCCCATCAGTCGTCGGTGAATCTCAATTCTCAGTTGACGGCAAATCCCAAAATATCAATCATCGGGTGTTAATTCAAAATGTAAGTGATTTATAAAAAGGGTTAGTATTGTCTTTTGTTCAGTTCAATAATGCTAGAAATGAATCACCAATTTTTTTGGAACTATTATTTAACTGAAAACCTAAAATGATGCTATTCTAAGCAATTTCTCTTTACCATATTTATTAAGTTTCTAAATTTTTACGTTTATAAAAAATAATTCTGCTATATATAACTAGCATGTTAAAAATATAAATTGAAAAAATAAAACATGACTAGTCTACTAAAAATAACTTTTTGACGATTTATAAATTATTCAATGAAAAAATCATTCAGTTGGGTTTGTCCCGATAACAATTTTTTAGTTATTGTATTTTTTTGTGTCATTCATCTAACCTACCAGTCAAACTCAACTTTTAAAAAAATTCTGACATATGTACTTTTGTGTCTTTGGATAACAATTTCTATATATAATATGATATGACAAAAAAAAACAAAAAAATACCAGTCATTCATGCCGTCTTCACCTTCACTTGCCAATTTGCCATGGTAAATGTTCGTCCTTGCCATATCCCACGCTAGTAGCTAAAGGTCCGTCCATGCGAAGTTTTCTTTCGGTTTCAAAATATAGACGTAGTGTGGAAAAAATAACTTCTCATAAGTCATATTTGTTATAAATCATTGAGGTTCGATCTCCATAACCGGCCCAGTCCATCAGACCATTGGCGTGAAGACAAAGGCCCAATGGCGTGAAGGCCCAATACCTTAAGACGGTCTATTAGATGTTTTCCTTATTCATGTAGGAAAAGGATATTACCTTTTCTACCCTTATGTAACTCCTATATAAAGAGACCTTATGGTCATAATAAAGAATCACGAATTCATAACCTTCACAACACGTTATCAGCACGAGCTTGCTCTGATAAACCCTAGCTACTAAAAACCCTAAACCGCCGTTAGCCACCGAGAAACCGCAGCCGCTCGATCTTCCGCCTAGCCGCGTGATCTTCCACCTCAGCCGCGCGTTTTCCCCTACCCGGAGAAAACCCTAGCCGCGCATCTCTCGCAGCTTCCCGATCCCGTGTTGCCGCGCATCCTTAGCCCGAGCATCCACGCGATCCGAGCTTCTCCTTGCCACGCGTTCCTCACGCTGCATCTTCCCGAACAGCCGCGCAACTCCCGCAGCTCGCAGCAGCTCGACCCGAACTTCTGCAGCAGATCATCGCGATCCAACCGCGTGATCCCTTACCGCAGCAGCTCGATCTCATCCCGAGCAGAAGCAGCACGACGATCCAGCCGCGCAAACCCTAGCCGCGTGCGATCCTACCCGACGATCCCGTGTAGCCGCGTGATCCTCTTCCCGCAGCAGCCGCGAGTTCCGCGTAGCTGATCCGACGAGTAGCCGCGAGTTCCGAGCAATCCAGGCGTGAGTTTACCGAGGTCTATTAGCTCCCGGTCCATTCCATTCAACCCAAAAGAAGGTTCAAAGGTATAAACAAATTTCTAAAACCCTAAAACTCAAGAACACCATAAAACCGAAATCTGACCTAATGTTTATGAAACCCTAAAATTCGGATTGATTGTTTAAACTTGTTTGATCTTTGAAAACCTATAAACCGAATTGAATCTAAGAAAATATGAAACCCTAAAACTTGGATTGATTGAATAACTTGTTTGCATGATTTCTTAGCTTCATGTTTAATGTTTAGAATTCGCATGATCATATTATTTACTAAAACCGAATTGAACATTAAACTTACATGAACCCTAAAAAAAAAAAAATTGTTTCATGTGATTGATTGTTTGATTGTTTAAAATTCGCATAAACCCTAGATAGAACTAGAGAAGAAGAAAATTTCCTTTTTCCATAAAACCCTAATCCTATTCCAATTAGGAAAACCCTAAAACGTTTTTCTATTGTTTAGATAAAACCCTAATTGAATTAGGAATCCTAATTGAACTAGGAATTGAATGAAGAATTTTCGGACCATTAAAATTTTGTTGGTAGAAACCGAAAACCATAGTTTTCCTTTTAGGATTGAATTTGGAAAATTTCCTTTTTGCTTGATCACATAGAAAATCGCATAGGAAGTTTCCTTATTTAGAATTTGGATTTTCTTGTTTCCTTTATCACATAGAATTCCTTGTTAGGATTAAATTGGAAACTTAATGGCATAAAATCGGAAATATAAATCAGCCATCTTGCTAAGGTTTTGATTTTATTTAAAAGCCCTAAATCGACCATTGTTCTAAGGTCTTGATTTTGTTAAAAGCCCTAAGAGATAGTTGGTGCATATTTTCAGATGTCTAAGGTTGCCAACTTAGACTATGCAGCCCTTGATCTCTCCGGAGATAACTACTTAAAGTGGGCGCTTGACACCAAGATCATGCTCAACTCGAAAGAGATTGGTGAATGTATCGTCGACGGAAACAATGAGTCCGTGAGAAACAGATACAAGGCGATTCTCATCATACGCCACCACCTCACTGAGAGTCTCAAGGATCAGTATCTTACAATTGAAGATCCGTTGGATCTATGGAAGGAATTGAATAAGAGGTACGCCCATCAAAAGACGGTTGTACTGCCGAAAGCCAGATTCGATTGGCTGAACCTAAGGTTCATGGACTTTAAATCCGTAGAGGAGTACAACTCGACTTTGTTTAAGATAGTTTCAAAGCTGAAACTATGTGGCGAGACCATCACTGAGAAGGATATGTTGGAAAAGACCTTCTCTACCTTCCATTCGAGTAATGTGTTGCTACAGCAACAATATCGCGAGAGAGGCTTCGCGACTTACTCAGATCTGATCGCTTGCTTGTTGCTTGCAGAACAAAACAATAGTCTTGTTCTGGCCAACAGCGAGATGAGACCAGCTGGATCAACCCCAATACCTGAAGCCCACGTGGCCGCTGAAACAAAAGAAACCGAGGCAAACTATGTCCATAGATACCAAAAGCATAATGGTCGCGGATCCAACTCTAACCGCGGACCAGGACATGGACATGGAAGAGGACGAGGGCGTGGTCGCTACCACCCGTATGGTCGAGGAAATGGACGCGGATCCAATTCTAACCGCGGTCCAGGACGTGACCAAGGACGTGGTCATGGGAACCAAACCGGACACAAGTCCGGCCCGACCAAGTCCGTTTGCCATCGGTGTGGGATGGATAATCATTGGGCCAAGACATGCAGGACTTCCAAACATCTCATTGAACTTTATAGAGAGAGTGTTAAAGGGAAGAATCCTGAGGCCAATATGATCCAGCATGAACATGAGCATGATGATGAGGGCGATTTTGATCATGAAAATGATGATGATCTCACTAAGTATGAGACATCCGATTTCCTAAAATGATTTCTAGACTTAGAGTTCTATTTGCTTTGTTGCTTTTATGTTTGCTTTTATGTTTGCTTGATTGATACTTCATAAATCTTATACTTAAAAGGGCAAACATAAGTGCTATAGCAGGACAGGCCAGCCTAATAGAAGGCCACGGCCAGGCTAATGTTTTAATACCTAAAAGGCACGCATCTAGAAATCTCGGATGCATTGTTTTCACCTAGCTCAAATCGTAACTTATTGAGTTTTAAAGACATTCGAATGAATGGTCCTCATGTGAAAACAATGGGCGGAGGAAATAGAGAATTTCTTCAGATAGTTAAAAACGCCCAAGGCCATAAGAAAGTCCTAGAGACTATACCTGCTATAGCCACTGGCATATATTGTACTAAGGTCAATATGATTGAGGCCAATGCCACCGCAAACCAAGAGTTTACGGATAGGTTCAACCTATGGCACGACCGGCTGGGACATCCCGGGTCGAATATGATGGGAAAATTGATTGCCAATACTTATAGGCACGCCTTGAAAGAAAGGAGAGTAATCCCAAAGAATTCAAGGAGACATATGCGGACCAATACACCCACCTTGTGGGACATTTCGATATTTTATGGTCCTCATTGACGCATCTACAAGATGGTCACATGTATGCTTATTGTCATCACGGAATATGGCATTTGCAAGACTCCTTGCTTAGATAATACGCCTAAAGGGCATGAGTCTCTCACCCATATAAAGCCCATTGAGTTATGAAAATGGTTTCCAAATAGAAACAATGGGCACAAAAGAAAATGATTGAGACTATACTCTACTGATCTAGACTATGCCAAAGATCAGTATGATAGAGGCAAAAGCCATGGTAACCACAGTTGGTATACCCCACGAAATTTACACTATATGGCATGACTGGACTAGCCATCCAAGTCCAAAACTTGATGCATAGATTGATCATAAAACGGCACAAAGAGTTATCCCATAAAGTCTCACGTTGTGTTACATGTACACAAGGGAAACTCATTAGTTTTATTGTCCCAAGCATCACGAAACTATAGTATATTCATGAGGGGAAGTGAGGACAAACCCGTGGTCCATGACTATACTACAATTTCGATGATCATAATAAGACTTGGCTGAATTTTATAAACAAAGGCATTGCCTAAAGTTTATCAGCTTGGAGACATCACAAGTTTTACATGTATATAAGATCAATATGCATCAGGCCATATGAGTGAGCATAGATATTCCCATCTCATATTGAATACGGGTTATGAGCCAGACATATACCATCTTAAGAGTTTTTGAATAAAACCACCACATACATATGTGCCGTCTAAGATGGAATCTCATAAGGAGATTGGAGAGTGGGAATATATATATGTTGGATAAGAAACGTTTCTCCTACGAATTTAAAGAAACCTTTGAGCCAAATATGGGTGATATATTTAGTGGCCAAGGAACACGGATTACATGAGTTTTAAGTAAATCCGAATATCCAACATTATAAGGAGAAACGTAATAAGCTGATAAGAGAATTGATATGGTATAAACCATCGGTGTCTTGGCATGATCCTCGGACTAGAGAAAAGATTTAATGACGTCCAAATAATTAGATGCCAGACACATGAACCCGAAAAGAATGACTAAGTCATCTCAGCTTAAGCACCACGAAATTGATGTCATAGAGACACAATCAAGTTGCTACTGAGTCTATACAAGATAGACCAATAAGTTCCATAAGATAAGAAACCGCGGAAAATGGTGCATAATATCCGGGTTTATTAAGGAAACCAGACCAGACATTGAGATATAAAGGCTGGCCAGCTGAACATCTAAGGTACCATTCCATGTAGCTTGGGACGCCAAGCTGCAAGGCATTAAAGGTCCTGGATAATGAAATCTCAGATCGATCATATCATGTCTGGATCAATATAGGAACTATATAAGTGTGTTAACACCAAAATGTATAAGAAAGCGCGTACAATATAGTAGCACTTGAAAGAAAAATGCGAGGATCAAAACTCACGTCAATATATGAGTGCACTCAGCGACCAGATTGGATTAACTGGAAAGACGCTATAAACGTGGAGTTAAACTCTTTAAAGAAGAGAGAGGTTTTTGGTCCCATATCACGGACACCTCATGATATTAAACCAGTGGATAAATAAGTCCTGTGAGAAAAGAAAATCGTGAGACCACATGACCTAAAGTGTTCATGTTTTACAAGCATTTCGAGATAGCTTGATTACACAAGGATACTCACAGGGACTAAGGAATATGTGGTTGGTGCTGCTATAAACTTGAAAGTTTATAATGTCTGGACATATAAGCAGCCTATGGTCCACTGGATAAAGAAATATATATGAAAATCCCAGAGGTGATAGAGCTGAAAGAAGTTCTCGAGACCAGCATTGTACTAAGCTGAATAAATCGCTCTATGGATTAAATAGTCAGGTCGCATGTGATAGAGGGCTATAAAACGATCCCATAATACTTGACAGGGATTCGTAATCATCGCGATGTATGTAGACGACCTGAACATCATAGGAACCTCTGAGGAAATATCTCAAACAGTTGAATACCTCAAGAAAGAGTTTTGAGATGAAAGACTTATGAAAGACTAAGTCCTGTTTGGGAATATAACTTGAGTACGTCAATAATGAAATCCTTGTGTATCAAATGGCATATACAGAAAGGGTACTCAAGCATTTTAATATGAACCAGGCTCACCCACTGACTAGCCCAATGATGGTGAGAAGCCTTGGTCTGGACAACGATCCATTCGGTCCAGTAAAGAAGGACGAAAAGGTCCTTGATCCCGAAGTGCCATATTTCAGTGCTATAGGAGCGTTAATGTACTTGGCTAGTCATACTAGACCAGACATATGTTTTGACGTGAACCTCCTCTTTCAAGATTCAGTTCTTGTCCGATCCAAAGACACTGGAACGGGATTAAACACATATTTCGATATGGATATATTTTTATACTAACCTTAACAAAGAAGGATTAGTTTGGTTTTGCTGATGCAGGTTACCTTTCGGATCCACACAACGGTCATTTTCATTGATGAGGTTAATGACTCAACACATTAGACGAGATTGTGGGATGACAGAAGGGAAAGAAGAACCGACCAGCATGTACAGAGAAAATGCCGCATGCATAGCTCAACTGAAGGATGGATACATCAAAGGAGACAGAACGAAGCACATTCTACCGAAGTTCTTTTTCACTCACGATCTACAGAAGACCGGTGAAATCAAAGTGCTCCAAGTACGTTCAAGTGACAACTCAGCCGACCTATTCACAAAGTCACCTCCAACCTCCACGCTCAAGAAGCTCATGTATCCGATCGGCATGCGCCGATTAAGGGACCTTCAGTGATGTCTAAAACAAGGGGGAGTAATACGTGCTGTACTCTTTTTCCTTCACTAAGGTTTTGTCCCACTGGGTTTTCCTTGGTAAGGTTTTAATGAGGCAGCATCCCCAAGCGTATTACTATGATCCATTCGTCACGACCGGTTATGTCAATCAAGGGGGAGTGTTATAAATCATTGAGGTTCGATCTCCATAACCGGCCCAGTCCATCAGACCATTGGCGTGAAGACAAAGGCTCAATGGCGTGAAAGCCCAATACCTTAAGACGGTCTATTAGATGTTTTCCTTATTCATGTAGGAAAAGGATATTACATTTTCTACCCTTATGTAACTCCTATATAAAGAAACCTTATGGTCATAATAAAGAATCACGAATTCATAACCTTCACAACAATATTCTTTTTTTTTTTTTTTTTTTTTAACTGATATAAGTACTAGTTAAGCAAACCGATCCTAAACCTCACAACTGATTACCTTATAATATAATTTTTTTAGCAAGAGCCTTAGAATCAAAAAACACAGCAATATGTATATATTTGTCTTCCAATCGAAAAACTTACGAATTCATAAGATTACAAATGACTGCAAAGGCTATTTAACTATTTATTCTTTTTAAATGGTTTTATTTTATTTTAAATACCATATAACACATTTTACAGTAAAACATACATAAATTAATAATGTTGGGACTTAAAGATTTTATTATCTTAACTAATAATTATTAATTTATCGATAAATTAATAATTTATTAATTTATATAGATATTTTCGGTTTAAACTTTTAACGTTCATCAAGAAACAGTACAAAAATATTTTCAAAATTATAAAATTCATTTAGAAAATATCATATCAAAGACTTTAAAGATAAATCAACAATGTATATAAACTTAAAACAATAATTTAATCATATTTTACTATATTACCTTAGTTATATATGTAGATATATATGCTTAGATGTATAATTATTAATTTAACTTATTATTGGGACCATATATTTACATAAGAGTTTCAAAAAATTTATTATCTTATTATCTTATCGAATTTTGCTAATTTTTACACTGCCCTGCCTCGGAACCAGCAAGATTTATTAATTTAGTGATTATTAATTTATCGAGTATTAATTTATAAAGGTTCTACTGTAGATTGTTTTGTATGGTTTTAGTATTCATCACTAACCATACATGGCCTTGTACTCTCCCCAGAGTTGATTCACGTCTTTCCCAAGCTACTCAACAAAGAAGCCGTCACTGTAGCCACTCCTCATCTTCTAAACCCATTCCTCAAACCGTTACAATATTCCAAAAACCTCGCGGTCACGTCATAGCCCTGATCCCACCTATCACCACCACCGGGCCCTGTCCAGTGACCCGGGGCATAACCCTCTTTCAGCCTCACGTAGTCCACCATCCCTTCGATAAGTCCACCCGGAGCCTGATTCTCACCTTTCTATTGCAAAGAATGGACCACCTCCTGATAAACCACCCCGATAAATTCTCTTTTCACATCTCCAAGAGAACTCCGTAAGATATCCCGCGTTGAAGTGTCTCTCTTCTCCGTTGTTGTACGCCACACCGTCCCCGTTCTCAATGAAAAGTGTGAACCTCGTAATGGGCCTTTTGTCCGAGGGTTATTGGTTTGCTGGAACAAATCCCATACGAAGTTTGTCGCCGAGGTATGTGACACTCTGCCGTAGTTTTCACCGCCGATCTCTTTTCGGAATCTTCTTTAGCCGGGGGAGTCGCCGGTGTTGTCCACCACCGAGAAGTGAATTGAATACGCAGATTATGCAGATTATGTGAGCCATCAGACAGATGATGCATCAGGCAGATGATGCATCAGACAAATCACAAGCACCATACACGACATTATACGTAGGGGTGGGCATTTTACCCGGATCCGAAAATCCGACCCGGTACCGATCAAAAAATATCCGATCCGAACCGATCCGGATTCATCAAAATATTCGAACGGGAGTAATCTTTCCTTAGTTCGGGTACCCGGTAATATCCGATCCGATCCGATATCCGAAAAATATCCGAAAAAGTATCTGAAGTATCCTACTTCTAAGATACAATGCCTAACTTTTTTTTCTTTATCTCTCGTCGATTGCAATTTGCTCTATCCCGGTTTTCAAGCCACAAAATATAAAAAGTAGCATTCCCAAATCTAAAAATCTGAAAACCCTTAATCGTTTCTCCGCAGTCTCTCTTTCTTCTGAAACGTCAAAAAATCAGTTTCAGCTATGAAATTATCTTTTTGGTTTTATATAAATAAAATATAACACATATATATTTCTAGTTTGGTTTTATGTCAATACATAAATTATCTTTAAACTTATTTTACTTTTGTTTTAATGTAATGGATTTTTTTTTTGGTTTTATATTTTTTGTATTTCTTTTCTTTTGTAACAGTTTGAAGTTGGAACTTGAATGTTTATTTTGGTTTTGAATTTTGATTGGTTAGTTGGATTTATAATTTATATTACTCTACTTACTTTTGAATTTTCATGTTTAAATTTTCGGTTATTTTCGAGTATTTTTGATTATATTTGGTTACTTTTCGGATAAAAATACTTGAACCCGAACCGAACCCGAAAATACCGGATCTGAAATAGGATATCCGAACCGATCCGAACCCGGAGGGTACCGAACCGAATCCGATCCGAAATCTAATAATACCCGATTGGTACCAAAAGTTAGACTCCCGAAATATTCGAAACCCGAAATATTCGATCCGATCCGATCCGGTAATCCGAACGCCCACCCCTTTGGATATGGAAAGTGTATATATTCAAAGAGGGACGCGTTGAATATAATACTTGGAGATAAAGCTCAAGAAAAAAGGAAGATTGAAGCTATTTGGAAGACTTGATGGGATAAAGAAGTATTAGTTTGATTAGGATCTAACTTGGAGAGTTAGGAACGAAATCCTATAAGTTTAAGGTGTTTAGAGTTAAGAAAACAGCTCTTTAGACGTGAAAATGAGTTAGCAAAGTGTGATAGTCGTTTGTCATCTTTGAAAGAAAAGGGTGAGAGTTCATCACAAAGTGAGAGTCTTGGGTGTAGATTAGTGTGGCTAATCTTAGGGATCTCATAGTGAGTTAAGAATAGATTAGGGTCGATGATAACTCCATAGTTTACACCGTTTTAGCATGCATTTAGTTTAGGTTTTGCTCTCTTTTAGGCATTTATTCATTAGTTTTTGTCCCATTTCCATTCATATTAGTTTTAGGATAGGCATTGCATATTTTGCATGTTTGGAGTACTTGGCAGGTACTTTTGGAGCCTGTGGAGGTTCTATGGAGTTTGGGAGAAGAACTAATGAGCAGCCAAGGCAAGAAGGAGCAAAAGAGAAGACTTCTACAGCCACCACGGTCAGCCACAACGACCTCATCCTGATATGAAGCAAGACGTTGCTTCAAGATCAATCAACTAAACCGAAATGGACAAGCCGTTGTGGAAAGATCAGCTCGGACGAAGGTCTTCTGGCTCGATTCAGCTTCTGATGTCTTCATACGATTTGTAGAGGATCGAGTTAGCTTTCGTCTGGTGGAAGTATCAAGTCATTACGATCGGCGGTTCAGAAGTTACTGCGGAAACAGTGAGCATCGGTCTGGCCAGCTCGGCAAGCTAGTGTATAACGGGCAAGCATAACGACTTGTATCCGATGAAGCTTCTGCTGGGAAGATAAGAGCTTGGAGCCAATATCAGGGTGCCATATCGACATGAAGCTGTTGCAGCATAATTCCAAAAGAGCACAAGAGTCCAAAGAAGTTTGCTTTTAGCATTGGATCCCATTTTTGTGGATAAGGGTCACTAGGGTTTTTGTTGCTCACCTATAAATACCCTAGCAACCTCAAAACGAAATCCCTCTCTTCCCTCTTTTCCTTTTAGACATTTTTAGTTTTTCCTTAGTTCTCTCTTTATTTTCAAGAAACTTTGTAAATACTTTTTATTTTAATTTAGTTTTTGCACTTGTCTTATTTATTTCTTCTTGTTCTTGCCTTCTAATATTGTTTAGCCACATATTCTTCATAGGATTTCGAGGTTAGGCATTATTAGGATTTAAGTTTATGCTTTTACTTTGTTCTTGAGTTCAAGAACTTTTATTTTGTGTTTATGCTTAACCAAGACTTGTTCTTTAGCATTTCTTGGTAAAGCCTTTGCCTTTATTTTACTTTTATGTCATTGATCTCTCTCTAACATTGTTTAGCTTTTATTTCCTCATGGATCTAGAGGTTAAACACATGAAAAGGGAGTAGATTTCGTGGTTATTAGGATGTGAACGATTCATGGTGATAGATCTTGATGCTTATACATTTAATGATCTTAATCCTTTCTTGTTTATTGTTCCCTATGCTTAGTCTAGCTTGATCAACTAGTCTAAAGACTATAGGCGGCTTGACATGAACACCACATGCTTGCTTAGCCAAACCCATAAACAAGAGATCTACCTATCCTAGATTAAGACTAACCATCTGTCTAGGGGGATTTCGGCTTTATAGGGTTGGGTATTCTTGCTTGCTATTCTCATGGATCACTACGCGAGAGCGAGGTTAGGTTGTGAGTTAGCAAAGTGACTTCTATCACGACAGTGGATTAGTCTTGATTAGAAACCCTATGCCTAAGGATTACCATCTAAGATCCAAGGTCTAGATGTTGATTATAAGCCATCATTGATCGCCCATGTGCATCAAACCTATCAACTATCTCATCCTATAAACCACTTTTGTCATTAGTTTATTTTAAGTCCAAGCTTGTGTCTAGTTTTTCCTTGTCTAGCTTTCTTCTTTTCTTAGTCTTTGTCTAGGTTGTGTTAGATTTTGCTCTCTATTTGCTTTCTCTTATTTTATATTTGTCTCTAGGTTGTTAGAAAACTCCCCTTCTCTATTAGCTTAGCTTAGCGAGATCTCTATATCTCAAGTGTCATTAGCTTCCCAAGTGGATTGACACCTCAAATACTACAATGACATGTGTGTTTGAGGATTGACCAGAAGCCTAAAAACCTCTTGCATCAGTCGATCTAAGAGGTTCTTAGAGTCGTGTATTTCCAAATTGGACACTAATTGTAATTGTATTCAAGAGCATTCTTAATAAATATTTGAGGTTGAGGCGCGTTGCCTAACCATGGTGTATTTTGTTTTGTCTTGCGAGTTCTTTGCACTGACAATTGGTATCAGAGCCTAACATAGGCAGAAGAAGAAATTATATTTTAGGGAACGGTCCTGCAGAGAACACAATGACACAAACGATGATTTTTGGCGCAGCAAAAGCGTTTGTATTGGGGTCAGAAAACTATGGCCATTAGAAAGTGAAGATGATACATGAGCGGGAGGGAATTCATGAGGATGTATGGACAATGGTCGAATCTTAATGGGAGCCACCAAGACAAGCTGTTGCAAGCGCTGATAGAGGTCCTGATGCAGTGCTGCTCCAAAGCCAAAATCAGAGTTGTCAACACAGGAGAAACAGATGTCTAGATTCAATGCTCTGGCACTGTCAACAATATATCGTGCTGTTTCAGAAGATCATTTCGAGATGATTTAAGGTTGTATTTCAGCAAAAGAGGCGTAGGATACCGTGCAAAATATTTTTGTAGGAACATCAAGTGTTAAACGCACAAGGTTAGATATTCTCGCTTCTAAATTTGAACTTTAGAAGATGGATGATAGTGAGGATATTGCTAGATTTAGTGGTAGAATATGTTCCATGGCACATAAAGCACGTGTTCTTGGGAAGACATACAAGAATACGAAGTTGGTCAAAAAGTTGTTGAGAGGTTTACCTCCGAGGTTTTTTGTGGTGAAGACTGTGATGGAAGTCGCTCTTGATACATATAATATGTCTTTTAATGAGGTAGTTGGAAGGCTGCAAGTTTATGAGCTGAGTTTACCTTCTGATGGATCAAACAACTCACCAGAGATTGATATTTGCTCAGATATTGGTAGTGGAGATGGCTTAACGTCTTATAAGATAGAAGACATCATGGATCTTGTGGAAAAGAAAGTGGAACAAGTTCTGAAGAGAATCAACAAACGAAAGAGAGAGAAAACCCAATGTCATGAATGTAAGAGTTTTGATCATTATAAATCAGATTGTCCTACAGCCACGAAAAGAAAAATCACGACTGGTTTTTCCAAGGATTATAGACCTCATAACTAAGTAGATACACGTGAGGAAAGTTTGTATAATCTTGTGGCATTATTTGGATAGCCAAAGAAGCTGATACTGATTCTGATAGATCGTCTGATGCGAATGCGGATATAGACACCAGCTCAGCCAGCTGTTCAGGAAGTAAGAAAGGTGACCCTCAATCTGTAATGCAAGATTTATATGAGGATCTTGTGAAAACTTGCAAAGTAAACGTGGATCTAGTACATGAGAAGAAGAGGTTGCACATCAAAATTGAAGAACTTCAAAAGAACTTGATGTTAAGAAGAAACGTGCTAACAAGGTAGAGGATGCGTTGAATGGAAGGAGTAAGAGTAGTGACATAAAGAAGAACACATATGTGTGTCTCGGTTACAGGTGAAACAACTCAGGAAAGGAGATAATGTGTGTTTCTAAAAAGTCTCAAAAATCTGTTGCAAAGGAGGCTACAAGTATTATAATGTCTCAGAAATCTATTGCAAAAGAGGCTACAAGTATTGTATAGGAGCTGTAACAAGCACTTCTACAGAAGTCAAAACACGATCTGAAGCAAGACAGAGTGCCAAGATGAAATTTGACACATGTTCACACAAAATATAGAAGAAACGGTGCTGATACGAGTGTTGATACAACTAAAGCTCAGACAAACAGATCAACCACCATATCAGCTTGGCATCGATTTGTTGAATGTTATTGTTGTTGTAGACTTGGGCATATCAAGGCACATTCATTGTTACAGATTTTTACAACGTGAAGATCAAATATGGAGGATAAATCGATATGTTCCACACTTTGTGCAGTCCAAAAAAGGGTGGATGAAGAAGAATGACTATCATGTAAGTACTTCTTCAATCAACGGTTCAATAGGTGTATTAAGCTGTTATGGTGGATGCTCAGGGCCTGTGAGAAGTAATCAAGGGGCCTATCAACAGAAGAACCTTGACAGAGACATGAATGTGAGATGTTACAATTCAAGTAGGTGGAAGAATCGTTGGATAAGGAGATGTTGAGCCTGATGAGTTGTCCACATACAAGTAGGTTGATTAAAAATAGAGAAGAAGATGAAAAGTTGTATGTGTTGACGACTGTTGAATGTCGTGTGCGGAAGTCTGTAACATGGCATATAACATAGTACGTAACAACATGTAAATATGAGTAATTGGTGATGCACCTTGAGGAGATGTCGTTTATAGTGTTTTTAACTGAGTTTTGCACTCAGGGAGATGAGGTGGATATTGGTTTATGTGGTGCTGATGTTGATTCTGTTGAGCGTGCTGATGTAGATGAAGCACAATTCATGGGGGAGTCTTGTTTGCTTGGGTTTGGATGCTGCTTTTCCTTGTGCGGGGGCTTGAAAATGTTTGTGCTTGAATATCAAACTGAGTTAAAAAGGGGGAGATTGCAGATGCAAGTTTTGTGAGCCATCAAACAGATGATGCATTAGACGCACATACACGACATCAGACGTGTCATCAAGAGGCAGAAATTTATGGAAAGTGTATACAGTAAAACCTCTATTGGGACTTGAAGATTTTTATTATCTTATAGAGTTATTAATTTATAGAGATATTTTCGGTTTGAAATTTTAACCTTTATCAAGAAACAATACAAAAATATTTTCGAAATTATATAATTCATTTAGAAAATATCATATCAAAAAATTTAAAGATAAATCAACAATGTTTATAAACTTAAAACAATAATTTATTCATATTTTACTATATTACCTTAGTTATATATGTAGATATATGTGGTTAGATGTATAATTACTAATTTAGCTTATTATTGAGACCATATATTTACATAAGAGTTTCAAAAATATTATTATCTTATTATCTTATCGAATTTTGTTAATTTTTACACTGACCCGACTCGGGACCAGCAAAATTTATTAATTTATAGTAATTATTAATTTATTGATTATTAATTTATAGATGTTCTACTGTATACTCAAAAGGAGACACCTTGAATATATTATTTGGAGATAAAGCTCAAAAAAGGAAAATTAAAGCTATTTGGAAGTCTTGATGTGATATGGAAGTATTAGTTTGATCATGATCAATAAAAAATGAATATTTTCCTCTTGTCTTTAGGAAACTTGTTAGGATGGTAACTTGGAAAGTTAGACACAAAATCCTATAAGTTTTAAGGTGTTTAGAGTTAAGAAAAACAGCTTTTTAGACGTGAAAGTGAGTTTGGCAAAGTGTGATAGCCGTTTGACATCTTTGAAAAAAAAGGGTGAGAGTTCATCACAAAGTGAGAGTCTTGGGTGTAGATTAGTGTGGCTAATCTTAAGGATCTCATAGTGAGTTAAGAATAGATTGAAGTCGATCTAAGAGGTTCTTAGAGTCGTGTAATTGCAAATTGGATACTAATTGTACTTGTATTCAAGAGCATTCTTAATAAAAATTTGAGGTTGAGACGCGTTGTCTAACCTTGGTGTATTTTGTTCTGTCTTGCGAGTTCTCTGCACTAACAATTAGTATCAGAGCAATTGTAAAGAATGGACCACCTCGTGATAAACCACCCCAGTAAATTCCCTTTTAACATCTTGATATATCATGGTTTTTACCCATTTTTGGACCATGATATAAGTGTTTTTATTGAGTCTTAGTATTATTTTCGAGTCTATTTAGAGTCTATGCAGGTTCATGTACAATTGGAGCTCAACTGGAGATTTGGATACGTTTTGGAGCATAATGGAATGAAGTCACGAAGTTGGATTGAAGATGCATGATTGGTGTCGATCGACACTAGCTGGTGTCGATCGACACCGAGTTTTCCGGATCAGAAGACGTGAACATTCCAGAATTTTGAAGAAAAATGAAATCTCCAAGACTTTTCCTAATCTTCCAGGGAATTGAGGATTCGTGCCTTAGCCTATAAATAGAGCTTTTATGCCATTGTTTAGGCACACACTTTATAATTTAGAGAGACAAAGAGAGAGTTTAGGTTTTGAGAGTTTTAGGGAGATAAATCTGCACTTTGTTCTTGAGAGATTTGGAACCCTTGTATCTCTTCTATTCTTTTTATGCAAATTACTTATTCTATGATGTTTTCTGCATCCATGTCTGAGTAGTTTCATAGTTAGGTTGTGGGGAATTCAAGGGATTGATGATAGGTTGCTAGAATTGGTTTACTATTGGGATTATTTGCTTGTTCTTCATCTTAGATTGTTTTTAACTCTGAAACTTAGGACTGATCACCTAGATTTCGAAACCCTAGGTAATTAAACGGATGCGAAAGTGTAGTTAATCACCTAGCGATCAGATCTTTAGATGAGCATTGAAATCTATTCGCAACGACAGTTGGTTTAGGTCTTTGTGAACAATATCGAACCTGAAATTAATGCATGTCTTTGTCTTAGAACTCGCAGCGAAAGTTGGTTTTCTAGGTTTAGACATTGATAACATCTGCAGCGAAAGCTGGTTTGTTTGCTTTTCGTGTTTCGAGTTCTAGAACAATTAATCCTAAATAGTAGTCAAACCTTCAACCTAAATCTTCCTGAGATACCTCACTGCCTAGCGCCTTGTCTCCTTGATTTTAAAACCAGAATTCGAACTTGCTTGTTTACTTTATTGCTTTTACTGCTTTCCTACATTACTCTTAGCATAAATCTGAATTAGAATTTGTCTAGTTACATCGATTCTCTGTGGAATTCGACCCCTAAGTACTACAGTGATCTCTTAATTTGAGAGAGTAACTCAGGGCTAATTTGAGCATATCAAATTTTGGCGCCGTTGCCGGGGAATTGATAGTTTTCTAGACAGATTTCTTGTTTAGAATTTTTGTCTTAAGTTTTATCTAACTATTTTACTAACTAGTTTTCTTTCTTTTGTTTCAGGTGTATGCAGAACCGCTCCACCAGAAGCAACAAGGAAGCAGAGCTAACTTTACTTAACCTAAAGGCACTTGCGAAACTAGAGCGTACGAACCGAAAATCTGCGAGAGCGTCGATCGACACCAACATCATCGATCGACTCCCTTCGCAGACGAAGATGCCAAACGCTATAGTTTTGATACAAGATGCCGCAGGTCTGCTACGAGACCGAGAAGGAAACCGGCGCAATGAAGAAGGGGCGCGTCTTGATGACAATGAGGCTGTGATCATTGAACAAGTCAATGACGTAGAGGATGAGCGCACCCTTGGTGACTACAACATGCCAGATCAGTTCTACGCCAATAGAGCTACAATCCGCCTACCCACTTTTCAGAGGAATGACTTTGAGCTGAAGCCCGCATTTTATACTCTTGTGGCTCAGCACCCTTTTCATGGTCTTCCTCATGAGCACCCGATGGATCATCTAGAGAGGTTTGAAGACCTGGCTTCAAGTATTAAGGCACATGGAGTGACTGAAGATTATCTCTTCTGCAAGCTCTTCCCCTATTCTCTTGGAGGAGATGCTGCGTACTGGCTGAAGCAATTGGAACCTGGTTCATTGACCACTTGGGAGGAGACCAAAAACGCATTCATCAACAACTTCTTTGATGATGCGAGGTCCGAGGAGCTGCGAATGAAGATTTCTACCTTTTGTCAAGGACCTAGCGAAGCATTCAAAGGTTCTTGGATCAGATTCAAGGCATACCAGAGAGATTGCCCCCATCATGGATTCACTGATGTTCAGCTGCTGGGAATTTTCTTTAGAGGGATAGACTGGAGGTACCAGATGGCACTAGATGCTGAAAGCAATGGGAACTTCAACACTAGATCCCCAACAAAAGCAGTAAAGCTGATTGAGAACTTGGTATCTAGCAATAGTACCAAGAATGCAGATCTTCAAAGGAAAGCATCAGCTGGCGCTAATGATGGAGGAAAAATCGCAGAGATGAAAGCCATGCTAGGGTCTATGCACAACCTTCTAGTGGGGAAGAAACAAGTCCAATTTGCTGCAGAAGTGGAGCATTTCGAACCAACAGTTGAGGTTCAAGTGGAAGACTGTAATTTCGTAAATGAAGGTGGCTTTCAGGGGCAGAAGTTTGGGAGTCAACAGGGGAACATGTTCTACAATGGAAACAACCAGAGAAGCTCTTTCTCTGGAATTCAGAACTCAGGTGGTTATTCTCCAAGATCCCAGTTTCAAAAGACCGAGTTTCAGAAGCCTTATCACAGCACCAACTACACCAGAAACTATGGGTCTTCCTCCTATCAAAACCCACCAGCTCATTCTTCTGAAGATAGTGGTTTGAAAGCAATGATGGAACAGCTTTTAGAAGGACAACAGAAGATGACAATGAGATTTAATGGAAAGATGGATGCCATGTACCAAGACTTAAATGGGAAATTCGAATCTCTGAACAACCATGTCAAGAAATTGGATACTCAAGTGGCTCAAACTGCAGAATCTGTGAAAAGGCAAGAAGGATTTTTTCCTGGGAAAACAGATACAAATCCAAGACGCCATGTGAATGCCATCACGACAAGGAGCAGAAGCAAGCTGGAAACAGAGCAGAGGAAGGATCTAAGTGTTGAAGACATTGTGGAGTTGCAGAAATTCGAAGAAGAAGCTGATGAAACCTCTGCGGAGCCAGTGTCGATCGACACAGATGAGTGTCGATCGACACAAGACGAGAATCACGAAGTTGTCGAGACACCAAACCCGTATGTCGATCGACACCAGGCGGGTGTCGATCGACGCCACGCCCAGACAACTGAAGAAGCACCTAAAACTGCAGAAACTTCAGAAACTTCAGAGGAACGAGTTTACAAACCCAAAATCCCATATCCCAAAACCCAGAAGAAGACCAAACAAGAGCTAGAAGACGCCAGATGCAAGGCAATCATGGATAAACTTGTTGTTGAGATCCCATTGATTGATGCTTTGAAGATTAGTCCTGTTCTTAGGAGATATGTGAAGAGAATGGTGACTAAGAACTTGGGGCTTGAAGAAGGAGTTGCTCTAATTTCAGAACAAGTCAGTGCAGTAATTCAGAACAAGTTACCAGAAAAGCTCAAGGATCCTGGGAGCGTTGTGTTGGATTGCTCGATTTTTGCAGAAAGATTTGAGAAATCTCTTTGTGATTTGGGAGCTAGTGTCAATCTCATGCCGCTCTCAGTTGCTAAAAGTTTTGGGATGACTGATTTTCAACCCACAAAGATCTCCCTAATCCTTGCAGACATGACCACTCGAATCCCTGAAGGTGTCTTGGAGGATGTACCAATCAAGGTTGGTGATTGCATGATTCCAAGTGATTTTGTGGTGCTGAAGTATGGAGAAGAACTCAAAGATCCTCTTATCTTGGGTAGACCTTTCCTAGCCACAGCAGGAGCAATCATTGACGTCAAGCGAGGCAGCATTGCACTGAATGAGGGTGACCTAGTCATGAGATTCAACATGGACAAGCTACTGAAGAGGCCAACAATAAATGGGCAGACTTTCTTTGTGGATTCACTCACCCATCTAGCTGAAGAGATTTTCCAAGAGATGAGTCCTGAGGATCCTATAGAGAGTATACTGGCCAACACCACATCTTGATGAAGCTTCTGCGGGGTTCAACAAGATGATGAACACGAGCAAGCAAGTCTTGCAACTAGTCGCACAGGAGAACCTGTGTCGATCGACACCCATGTGTCGATCGACACCCTGCGAAATCGGCCAAAAACGCAACACTTGGCGATTGGAGTGAAGCCAAAGCACCTAAAGTTGAGCTTAAACAGCTCCCTGCCGGGCTAAGGTACGCATTTCTTGGTCCCAATTCCACTTATCCTGTTATTGTCAATGCTACTTTGAACAATGCAGAGCTCACGTTACTGCTAAGCAAGATGCACAAATTTCGCAAAGCTCTTGGCTATTCTCTTGATGACATTTCAGGTATATCTCCAGACTTGTGTATGCATCGCATTCATTTTGAGGATAAGACCAAGACATCAATAGAGCATCAGAGGAGCCTGAATCCGAACTTAAAGGAGGTCGTGAAGAAGGAGATTCTGAAGCTTTTGGCCGCAGGGATCATCTATCCTATCTCAGACAGCACCTGGATCAGCCCAATTCATGTTGTTCCTAAGAAAGGAGGAGTCACTGTGGTGAAGAATGAGAAAGAGGAGTTGATTTCTACAAGAACGGTGACTGGACACAGGATGTGCATCGACTACAGGAAGCTGAACGCATCCACAAGGAAGAACCATTTTCCATTGCCTTTCATCGATCAAATGCTGGAAAGACTGGCGAATCATCCTTACTACTACTTCCTAGATGGGTATTCTGGTTTCTTTCAGATTCCCATTCATCCAGATGACCAGGAGAAGACCACATTTACATGTCCTTATGGTACATTTGCATACCGCATAATGCCATTTGAACTTTGTAATGCTCCTGCAACATTCCAGCGCTGCATGATGTCTATCTTCACAGACATGATTGAAGATTGTATGGAAGTCTTTATGGATGATTTCTCAGTCTATGGGTCTTCTTTCAAAGACTGTCTAGACAATCTCTGCAAGGTGCTAGCTAGATGTGAAGAGAAGCACTTGGTTCTAAATTGGGAGAAATGTCACTTCATGGTTCAAGATGACATTGTACTTGGACATAGAGTTTCAGCGGCTGGGATTGAAGTGGATCGCGCCAAAATCGAGGTGATGACAACTCTGCAGGCGCCAAATTCAGTAAAGGCAGTGAGAAGTTTTCTAGGCCACGCTGGGTTTTACAGAAGATTTATCAAGGACTTCAGCAAAATTGCAAGACCTCTTACCACTTTGCTTTGCAAGGATGTGAAGTTTGAGTTTTCTGCAGAATGTCACTCAACTTTTGAGCAGATTAAGAAGGCTTTGGTGAGCGCCCCATTAGTACAACCACCAGACTGGGATTTACCTTTTGAGGTGATGTGTGATGCTAGTGATTTCGCAGTGGGCGCTGTACTTGGGCAGAAGAAGGACAAGAAGCTTCATGCCATCTATTATGCAAGCCGAACACTTGATGAAGCACAGCGAAATTATGCAACAACTGAGAAGGAATTATTAGCTGTGGTGTTCGCTTTTGAGAAATTTCGACCATACCTTATTGGGTCCAAGGTAGTGGTTCATACTGATCATTCTGCACTCAAATACTTGATGCAGAAGAAGGATGCAAAACCCAGATTGCTGAGATGGATTCTGCTTCTTCAAGAGTTTGATATTGAGGTGAAGGACAAGAAAGGAGTTGAAAATGGAGTTGCTGATCATCTATCCAGAATTAAGGTCGAAGATGACGTGCCAATTGATGATTTCTTGCCAGAGGAGACTATCAATTCGATTGAGACTGGATTGAAAGGAAGAAGGGCAGGAAATTTGCAAATTTCTGCAGAATCGGAACCGGTGTCGATCAACACACATAAGCATCGATCGACACTCCGGCTCGAGGATGACGACCACGACGCAAGACCCCGTGTGTCGATCAACACCACCTGCAATTAGCGGAGCGGCTTTTGAAGGCCATGAGTGATTCATTTAATGAACCAATGATGGTTGTCTCTACTTGTCAGAGACCGTGGTATGCTGATATTACCAACTACCTTGCTGCAGAAGATGAACCAACTGTCTTAAGGGCTATGAGAAGAAGAAATTCTATAGGGAACTTAGGAGGTATTATTGGGATGAGCCTTATCTGTACAAGCATTGCTCAGATGGAATCTACAGAAGATGTATTGCTGAAGCTGAGGTGCAGGACGTGCTATTTCATTGCCATGGCTTGGATTATGCAGATCACTTTGCAACATTCAAAACAGTTTCAAAAGTTCTTGAAGCTGGATTCTGGTGGCCAAAAATGTTCAAAGATGCTCATGCTTTCATCTCTGGATGTGATGCTTGTCAAAGAAAAGGGAAGATCAGCAGGAGACATGAAATGCCACAAAACTTCATTCTTGAGATCGAAGTCTTTGATTGCTGGGGCATTGATTTCATGGGTCCTTTTCCCTCTTCTTATGGGAATAAGTACATCTTGGTTGCTGTGGATTATGTGTCCAAATGGGTTGAAGCAATTGCCAGTCCAACCAATGATTATGCTGTGGTTCTTAAGCTGTTTAAGTCCATTATTTTCCCTAGATTTGGAGTTCCTCGGATCGTTATAAGTGATGGTGGCAATCACTTCATTAACAAAGTCTTTGAGAAGCTGCTGAAGAAACATGGTGTTCAACATAGAGTGGCTACTCCTTACCATCCTCAGACAAGTGGGCAAGTGGAAGTTTCCAACAGGCAGCTTAAGGAGATTCTGGAGAAGACGGTTGGTGCCACAAGGAAAGATTGGGCTGTGAAACTGGATGATGCGCTTTGGGCTTACAGAACAGCTTTCAAAACGCCACTTGGTACTACACCATTTCATCTACTTTATGGGAAAGCTTGTCATCTTCCAGTAGAGCTCGAATTCAAGGCAGCATGGACAGTGAAATTGCTGAAATTCGACATCAAGTTTGCTGCATAAAGGCGCCTGATACAGCTGAATGAATTGGATGAGCTCAGACATCACGCTTATGAGAATTCAAAGCTGTACAAAGAGAGAACAAAGGCCTATCATGACAAGAAGATCATATCCAGTCAATTCGTTTACAATTGTTTCCGGGAAAATTGCGTTCTCGTTGGTCAGGTCCTTTCACAATCAAAGCTGTCAAGCCATATGGAGCCATAGTCCTGATCGACCCAAATGGCAAGGAGTTTACAGTCAATGGACAAAGGGTGAAACATTATTGGGCACAAGCCAAAATCCCAGAAGCACAAACGATACCTCTGGCTGATGCACCCATCGCCTGATCACTTGCCAAAGTCGAGCTAATGACTGTAAAAAAGCGCTTAGTGGGAGGCAACCCACTGGTAAGTCAGTTTTTCTTTCATTTTTGAGTCAGTTTTCAGTTTGATTTGGAACTTTGGTTGAGTTATGAGTTTGGACTAGATATTGGTTCTTTTAACCGTGTTATGTGAGTACTCTGACATTGCAAGCTTTGGAGAATTCGGATTTACACTTTTATAGGACCCAATTACGATTTTGGGAAGTCAAAATCCGACTACAGACACAGTGTCGATCGAAACTAGTCTGTGTCGATCGACACCCCCCGCGAACACAGGTAAGTGCTTTCTCCTTGCTCGTTTCATCGTTCCTTTTCATTTATTCTTCCAACTTCAGGCTCAATAATAGGGACATTGTTGTTCAAGTTTGGGGGAGGAAAATACTGATATATTTTGCTTTATTTTGGTTATTTAGAGTCAGTCAAAAATGTGTTTTATCGGGTCAAAATCAGTGAAATTTTTAGTTTTCAGAAGAACTAACCACAGAAGATTGACACTTGAAAGACCATTGCCATAGCAGTTGATTGCAGGTTTTACTAAGTATAAAGCTGCAAGTGGAATCAGTCTAACAGGACGAGTTCAGATCCCCTTATAAGAACTAGGTATGCGCAGAACTTGATTCCCCCTTTCAGTCCGAACAGATAGTCAATTGCAGTCTCTCCTTGATCTTCCCTTGAGAAAAGAAAGAAAATGAGTTTAAGTCTGGGAATAGTGCCTTTGTCATGAGTCTGTCTCCTTACAAGGAACAGTATTAGTGATGCTCTTGAACACGTCTCCTCACAAGGAACACAAGTAGAGAGTAGCACTATTTCCAGAGATTTCATAAGAAAAAGAAGAGTCAATGAAAAGATCTTAGAACACCCTGAAAATGGGCAGAAGTTGACTAAGGGAAGAGAAAATAGGAGAGGTGCATGAGAATGTCTTGTTCAGGCACTAAGGAAGGGAAAAGAATCTCTAAAGTTCTGTGGAAATACCACTGTTAGGGTTCAAAATATTTCAAAGGAAAGGATCTGGATTCAAACTGGGAGATTGCTAAGCTTGTGGTAAGTATACTGAAATACTACCTAAGGTTGGCTCTATGGTATGTGGATTCAAGAAATGTTAGTTCAATGTGGCATTCTGAAGGTTAGCAGGATATTTTTGTTTTCAAACCTCGACTCAATACTAAGTTTCTGTTTTGCTTGAGGGCAAGCAAAAGCTAAGTCTGGGGGAGTTGATATATCATGGTTTTTACCCATTTTTGGACCATGATATAAGTGTTTTTATTGAGTCTTAGTATTATTTTCGAGTCTATTTAGAGTCTATGCAGGTTCAGGTACAATTGGAGCTGAACTGGAGATTTGGATTCATTTTGGAGCATAATGGAATGAAGTCACGAAGTTGGATTGAAGATGCACGCTTGGTGTCGATCGACACTAGCTGGTGTCGATCGACACCGACTTTCCCGAAACCAAAGACGTGAAGTTTCCAGAATTTTGAAGAAAAAGGAAATCTCCAAGACTTTTCCTAATCTTCCAGGGAATTGAGGATTCGTGCCTTAGCCTATAAATAGAGCTTTTATGCCATTGTTTAGGCACACACTTTATAATTTAGAGAGACAAAGAGAGAGTTTAGGTTTTGAGAGCTTTAGGGAGATAAATCTGCACTCTGTTCTTGAGAGATTTGGAACCCTTGTATCTCTTCTATTCTTTTTATGCAAATTACTTATTCTATGATGTTTGCTGCATCCATGTCTGAGTAGTTTCATAGTTAGGTTGTGGGGAATTCAAGGGATTGATGATAGGTTGCTAGAATTGGTTTACTATTGGGATTATTTGCTTGTTCTTCATCTTAGATTGTTTTTAACTCTGAAACTTAGGACTGATCACCTAGATTTCGAAACCCTAGGTAATTAAACGGATGCGAAAGTGTAGTTAATCACCTAGCGATCAGATCTTTAGATGAGCATTGAAATCTATTCGCAACGACAGTTGGTTTAGGTCTTTGTGAACAATATCGAACCTGAAATTAATGCATGTCTTTGTCTTAGAACTCGCAGCGAAAGTTGGTTTTCTAGGTTTAGACATTGATAACATCTGCAGCGAAAGCTGGTTTGTTTGCTTTTCGTGTTTCGAGTTCTAGAACAATTAATCCTAAATAGTAGTCAAACCTTCAACCTAAATCTTCCTGAGATACCTCACTGCTTAGCGCCTTGTCTCCCTGATTTTAAAACCAGAATTCGAACTTGCTTGTTTGCTTTATTGCTTTTTCTGCTTTCCTACATTACTCTTAGCTTAAATCTGAATTAGAATTTGTCTAGTTACATCGATTCTCTGTGGAATTCGACCCATAAGTACTACAATGATCTCTTAATTTGAGAGAGTAGCTCAGGGCTAATTTGAGCATATCACATCTCTAGAGAACTCCGCGAGATATCCTATGTTGAAGTGTATCTATTCTCGGTTGTTGTACGCGACGCCGTCCCCGTTCTCCATGAACAATGTGATCCTCGTAACGGGAAACGGGCCTTCTGTCCGAGGGGTTATTGGTTTGCTGGAGCAAATCCCATACGAAGTCTGTCGCCGAGCTAAGTGACTCTCTGCCGTAGTTTTTACCGCCGATCTCTTCCCGGAATCTTCTTCCGCCGAGGGAGTCGCTGGTGTTATTCACCACCGAGAAGTCATCTGCATTGACCATTGAGACCACGAGCATCAGAGGGAGTACTAGGAAGCTTTTGTAACACGTCATCTTTATATTTTTTTTATCTTATAGATTTATATTTGTGTGTGTGTGTTCTGGCTTGGATTTTGGGAGGTCTATATATAGAAAATATAAAGAAGAAAATTACTCAAGATTTTGGTCCATCGAAGACATTTTCTTCCCTAGTGTCCCGCAATCGTAAGTTTTGGGTAATTGCGACCTGGTACACATTTTAATGTTGGTGACAAAATTTTTTTTATAAATAAAATGAATTGTTCTACCAAAAACTACAACGATCAAAATTTATAAATAATAATAACTTATAATACCGTGTTTGTCTTGTCTATCGTTTAGGCAAGCGTGGCTTCACGAAATCTGGCCTCCTCGTGCGATGCGACGGTACGGTGGTGCAGTAGATATGTTGGCGTGGAGGAAAAACGGTTAATTTCCCTATAAACTCATAACTATTAATTATTCATACACGACATATGAACTAATGCTATCAACTACATAAATTACATACAAATTTGACTTTACCTCAAAAATGAAACAAATATGATCGATACCACCAAACCGCATACAACATGAGTTTAATTGTTAATGGTTCGAGACAAAGACGACATGTGTCACTTCAAACCAACTTCATTTTGGTAATTTTACTTTAAAACACCCAAAAAACGTTGACTTGTCTCTGGTTTTAAATTATATATTTAATTATTTATTTTTAATAAATTAGACCAAAATGATGTCGTTTTGGTTCTTATGTCGCGATTTTACAGAAGTCAAAACGATGTTTGTTTTGATTCAATTTATTTAAAAAAAAAAATTAAATCTGAAACAAAAGGACACCGTTTTGGATGTTTCAGGTCAATTTACCAAAACGAAGTTGTTTAGAAGTGTCATGTGTCGTCTTAGTCAGCAACCCTTAATGGTTAAACTCACGCAGTTTGTGGTTTTGGAAGTATCGATCATATTTCTTTAGTTCATGATGTAAATTTAAATTTTAATATAGTTTATGTTGTTGATGACATTGGTTCATTTGTCGTGTATAAATAATCAGCAGTTGGTAAGTTCATAAGGAAATTGGTCGTTTTACCGGGCGTGGAGGGGGTCTGGTATGGTAAGTGGACTTGTGGAGGATGAGTAATTCAGATGTCTCTCCCACAGAACGTGGATCTGCTAGAGAACAGTAGAGTTGCACAACTGATTAGGTTTTCCTGGTGGTCTCTTTTGTCTCTGATCCTTTTTCTCCCTCCCTCGTGTATCATGCTCCCTTGCGGTGTAGGTATCTCATCATGGTGGTCTTGTTATGGACGGTGGAGGCGTGGTTAGATCTTTTCTTCCCACTCGGTAGCCATATTAATTCTCAACTTTTTTAATTTTATTTAATCTTTTAAGTTATTACACTAAATTAATTGTCAAACATTATATTTTCTAATCTGGATTAATCTCTAAATATGTTTAGGTTTCTTGCAAAAATAACCCAAAATTGTTAGTCAAATGCAAAACGAACCTTCATTTCAACCATTTTCAACGTTAACCACTTTCTTCCAAAACCACCACTCTCAGTTCCACTTATTCACAAAACTGCCATCTAATTTGGTTTTTTTTTTCGAAAATCCAATTAACCAAACTATCCTCATCCTCCTCACTTATTTACAAAAAATGCCATCATCATCCATTCACCCAACCACCAGTTTTAACCAATTTGAAGTTTTTAAAGCTTCTCCAACCAATTTTTGAGCTTTTAAAGCTTCTCCAACCAATTTTTGAGCTCTTTAAGCTCATTATTTCCTCTCATAACCTTCTATTCTTCACTTTTCTCTCCATTTTCATCCCAAAAACTCTCTAATTTACCTTTTTCCAAACTTAACGTTCTAAGATATTGCCATAAGTTCTCGGCGGTCGAAAAAGCTAAAGACCACTTCTAGGTAAATTTTTCAGTTGATTTTCGTGAATTTTCTGATCTGTTCCGCGACAGTAGACTTCTCCAAGAAGTCTGATGGTCAACGCACATTAGTTTTGCAATTGACCGCGTGTTCCGATTTCTAATAGTAGACTTCATGTTGAAGTTTGCGCCTTTCTTTGAGAACAAAAAAACTAGCGTAGATTTCTCAAGGAGACTTCTTGAGAAAAGCTTAGTTTTGCAATTGACCAAAATGAAGACTTTTTTAACGAAGTCTACTGAAGAAGTCTGTAGAAAAGAGAGGTTAGTTTTGCAATTGAACAATATTTGACTTTTTTGCAGACTTCTTGAGTAGACTTCAAGGCTAATTTTGGGGTGACGAAAATATTATTTAATTAGGAGACTTCTTAGAGAAGTCTACTCTTCGCAGACTTCTCTGAGAAGTCTACTAATTAATTAATTCAATGTTTGGTCAACCCCAAAACTAATCCATTTTAGACTTCGTTTGGAGTGGGGAAGTCTACTTGAAAGGTCAAACTTGGTCAATTGCAAAACTAACCTCCAAGAAGTCTCCCTTACGTGGAGAAGTCTCATCCGAAAAGTACAGAAAGTACAACACAATTTTTCAATTGCAAAACTAACCTCCAAGAAATCTACTTTTCATAGGAGACTTCTCCACGTAAGGGAGACTTCTCGGAGAAGTCTACAAACTTTTTTCAATTGCAAAAGTAACTTAAAAAGGAGACTTCATATGTTGGCTACTATAGTAGACTTCTCTGGTAGACTACTATGGTAGACTTCGTTATGAAGTCTACTTTTACAAGTTTTTTTAAAAAACGCATTTTTATCAAATTTATAATGATTTTTAATGATTTTTTTTTGTCTTGAGCTTGTGTAGTAAGTGTACTTGCTTCTGTATCAGTTTTACATGATAATATTTTATACGTATGGTGGAATCAGGTTTTGTTTTAAGATAGTCAACTTATTAAGCACAAACTTCTTAATGAAGTCTAAAAAAGTAGTCTTCTTTGTTAGTCTCCGACATAAATTTTTTATAAAATTCTGAAATTTGTAACAAATAAAAATGATTATTTGAGTTATGAGTTTGTGTTATTTATTGGTCTTACTTATGTATGAGTTTAACATGTTTGTTTTTTATAATAAAGCTATAATTAATTTTCTTGTGTTTTTAGGCATTTAGATTATCAGTAGCAGACTTTGTTTAGAAGTCTACCTTCGTTTTTTTTTCAATCTGCGACATCAATTTTTTTTTTATAAAATTTATTTATCTGAAATTTGTAACAAATAAAAATGATTATTTGACTCTTGAGTTTGTGTTATTTATTGGTCTTCCTTATGTATGAGTTTTACATATTTGTTTGTTATAGTTAAGCTTTAATTAATTTTATTGTGTTATTAGGGATTTAGCTTATTACTTATTCGACATTGATTTCTAATGTGGTTTGAATTTAGTTTTCTTACAGAGAATGGTTCACATAGCCGCTGTTTTTTTTAGAATGGGTGAGGACTGAAATGTTGTGGCATTTCGAGGACTGAAATGTTGTGGCATTTCGAGGCGAATGTTATTCTTGAGAGATGGTTGCACACACGGTGAGCTTCTTCAAATGGCACAAGAGGATTATATGTTGGAAAAGGAAGCAGAGTTTGTGGACTTATTCTATCCATTACCACCTGTGATGCTTCAACAAATGCCTCATGATTCTCCTCCTATTTATGTCACGAATGATAGACATGTTTAGAGCTTGATCGAGTTGAGTAGGATGCATGGTGTGCGGCTTTGCGTTTCGAGTAGGATAATAGAGCATGAGAATGATGATGTGCGTGGACAGGCAGATGACTGTTATGATGATGCGAGTGAAGATGGTGAAGAAGATTGGGATGAAGACACTGATGATTATGGGGATGATAACCAGAACGGTGATGATGCGAATGTGAAAGCCAAATATGAGTTCGATGACTTGGATGTGGAGTACACTGAGTATGTGAAAGTGAAAGATGAGGATGAGGATGAAGCGGATATGTCTTTTGTTGGTGAGGGTTTGAAAGCACGTTGTAGTGGTCAAGTGGAACGTTGGTCCTATAATATATTTGTCAATAACAGTTTTTCTAGCAAGGAGAAGCTTGTATCAGAATTAAGATTGACGGCATTGATGGGAAGATTTGTGTTTAAAGTATCCAAGTCTACCAAGATTTTGTTTTGTCGCAAAATGTTCGGTCAATGGATGTGCATGGAAGCTTAGAGCGGCTGTGAAGAACGAAGCAAACACATTTTGGGTGACAAAATATTTGAAGATCATACTTGTTATGTGTCAGACATATCAGCTCACTGTAGACGTTGCACACCTAAGTACGTTGGAGCTTTGTTTATAGAACGTGTTGGCATAATCGATGGAATTGTGCCAAAGCATATCAAAGATTCTATGAAGGTGGTGTTCGGTCTAACCCTCGATTACACCACTTGTTATAGAGCTTTGATGTATGCCCAACAATTGGTGAGGGGAACATCAGAAGATGGATATGAGAAGCTGCCTTCTTATTTGCGCTAAATTGAGAGAGCAAATCCGGGAAGTGTAACGGACCTTATATGCGATGAGATGAATCGCTTTAAATATGTATTCATCTCTTTTGGGGCTTCCATAGCTGGTTTTCAGTACTTGAGGCGAGTGATTGTGGTTGATGGGACTCATCTAAATGGAAAGTACGGAGGTGTTTTGCTAGTGGCAGCCGGACATCACGGTAACTTTCAGCTATTTCTGTTGGCTTTTGCAGTTGTAGATTATGAGTGTCATGCTTCGTGGAATTGATTTTTCACCAAATTGAGTAGATGTTTTTCAGACGAATTTCCGATGGTCATAGTTTCTGATCGGCATGACTCCATCGCTAACGCATGTAACAATGTGATACCTTGGGCAACAAGAGGCATATGTTACTATCATCTACATCAAAACATAGTGACACAATTTCACAGGAAGCAACTCATGTACTTGGTGAGACGCTGCCTACGCGCATACACTTTCAGATTATAATCGATACATGGACGCACTTCGAGATGTAAACCCCGCTCTTGCAACCTACTTGGAAGAAGCGGACCCGAGGTTATGGTCACGAGTTCATTTCTCGGGAAATAGATACAACATAAAGACGAGCAACGTCCCATAATCGATCAACTCGGCGATTAAGCAAGCAAAAGGGTTTCCCATCACATTTATGTTGGAGTTTATTAGAGAGAAGCTCGGGAGATGATATAATTAAAGGCGTGAAGATGCTCTAAGTCTCACAACCAGGCATACTCGAGGAGTAGAATATGTATTTGCAATTCGAGAATATTATGCGGGAAAGATGAAGTTAGAACGCATAGATGGCTGGCGTTTCTTCATTAAGGGTGGACCTCATAATTGTATTGTCGATTTGGAACAAAGAAAGTGTTCTTGTGGTGTTTTCGATGTTGAAAAAATTCCTTGCTCACATGTCATTGCAGCGGCAACATCGACCGATATGTTAATATAGACATTCGTGTGTCTAACTTACTCGAAGGAGACGTTATACACGACATATTTGCATCTCGTTTACCCCCCAATTTCTGATGAATACGACATCAAGAAGGAATAATGTGGTCTTCCGGTCGTGAAGATTGCTCCGGGGAGAAAGAAAAAGTCGTGGTGGCAAACTTGGCTAGAAATGTCAAGGAAAAGAGGCACCAGACCGAGAAAGATGCACAAGAAATACAGTTGTTCAAAGTGCAAGCAACATGGACATACTCGACCCCATTGTGTAATTTAAACACAACATTGGACTTACCTTGTATGTGGTTTATTTAGGAAGTCTATTCAAGAAGTCTCAAACAGAAGTCTATTCAAGAAGTCTGACACAGAAGTCTATTCAAGAAGTCTGAAATAGATGTCTGCTTAAGAAGTCTACTCCGAATGGTGAGAGAGCCTTGTAATATGGTAGATAACCTGTGTTGTTGTTGTGTTTTATCTATTTAGAAAGTCTATTTAAGAAGTCTGAAACAGAAGTCTGCTCAAGAAGTCTACTTCGAAGAGAGCCTTGTAATATGGTAGATAACTTGTGTTGTTGTTGTGTTTTATCTATTTAAGAATTCTATTAAAGAAGTCTGAAACATAAGTCTGCTCAATAAGTATGAGAAAGAAGTCTGCACTAATACTTATATTACCGAACCTGTAATGTTAACTGACGGGTTACAACTACTTTCCTACCACCTCAACAGGTACAAAAGAATAACAAAGTTAATTGGTGGGTTACAAAAAAAACTTTACCCACCATATCACTTTCTTACAAAATACCATAATTAGTAAGTTCAAATTATCAACAACAAACATCATGAATCTTCGTAGATGTCCAAATCCACCCGGTCGCGATTACCAGATCCACATCATTCGATCTCATGAAATATATCACAAACAAGGTTCTCTCTGATAACTTTCATCTTGTCATCACACAATGTCTAGGGAAATGGCAGTCCAAGTGCATGAAATTCAATGAACTTCAGGCAATACACTCCACAATCACCGCCGGGACCTTGTTGTGGCACTCCCTCTACCCGTGTGTGCGTGAAAGCTTCAATAGGAAACTTATCTTTATCATCTCTGGAAGCCTCTTCCCGGAGCAGATAAGCCACCATGACAGCAACATGCTCCACTGCTTTGATTATTTCTTCTTCACTAGAATGAATTCGGAGGCTGTCCCAAATCACAATGTGCCTCTTCGGTAATGATATCCACAGAGTAACCCAATGATCCCCTTTTACATTCAAGGGCATGTATAGGTCATCAATCTCGAGAACCCATGTCTTGTCCGTTATGCAGTATGTCGGTGCCTCACCGTTGTAATAATCAAACGCACCCGAGGGAAGTTATCTACCTGAGCCATCGAAATTCGGTGTTGTGTCAAGAAACTCCTTGTACTTGGTACTCCACATCAATCCCAACAGAGAATCAAGTAAGCAAATACGATCACTCCTAAACCATTCATGATGTTTTGTCATACGAAATCTCAGCAGGTTGATGACGGAATCTAGGTGCTACATTGAGAAATAGAGAATTAAAGAAGTCTGAAAACAAAGTCTGAAAATGAAGTCAGACAACGAAGTCTGAGAAAGAAATATATCGTGTCTAACAGCCACTGTGTTCGAGTCCTCAAAAGCCACCACAACTTGTTTAATGCGAGCTTCTTATTGTCCCTTTTCGGCCAATAACTGCACAAACGTAACGAGTAGATAACATTCAGACTATGTACATTAATACTTCTCAATATATAGACTTTAAAGAATTTATTTTTATAGTGACGACTGATATATCATGGTTTTTACCCGTTTTTTAAGCCATGATATAAGTGTTTTTATAGAGTCTTTTGCTAGTTTTGGAGTCTTTTTAAAGTCTTTACAGGATGGAGAGCATTTGGAGCTAAATGGAAGAAACTGGAACGTTTTGGAGTATTTTGGAGAAGCAGCCAAAGTGATGAAGTCAAGAGGCTGGATTTACGAGCTGAGTGCCGATCGACACCATCAGTGTCGATGCAACGCTTCTTTTTTTACCGGTCGTGGCCTTTGACTTCACTATGGAAATCATCATAACACCTTTCACCCGCCAATCACTTGACTTTCACTTCCAAACTACTCCCACCAAACTCCACAAACATGGCTTTGACTATGTTCTGGATCAGAAGATCCTCGAAATCATCATCCCAAGTTGGGAACATATCCTCCATTTCCAGAAAATTGAAGTGGTTGAAACTGTCCTGCAAAACAATTGAGGCATTTGTAAGGGAAAGAAGTCTACATAAGAAAGGAAGTCTACACAAGAAGTCTACATAAGAAAAGAAGTCTACATAAGAAGTCTACACGAGTAAAGAAGTCTACACAAGAAAAGAAGTCTACACACGAAGTCTGAATATTGTAAAAGAAGCCAAAAGATGTCTCCATACCTGTTTCAGCATAGCCTCCTTGATGTATTTTCGTCCTCGGCAACCGCTGTAAGCCAGTACAGGGAGAGTGGGTTTGTTGGGAAAGGGATTTCCGTATACACCTCCAATATCCGGCATAGCAAAATACGCCCAAACTTAGAGCACTTCAGCAAACCCTGTAAGCGAATATGTCTTGGTCAAATTCACTTTCCTTACAGACTCTATGAGGTTCTTGAAAGCCACTCCTCCCCACGGATAATTTTCAAATGCCTCTAAATCCATGACTAGCCTTGCCATGTTAACCGGTGTTGGTGTATCCCTTCTCCGTGCCTCAATGAATCCAGCGTAGATGGATAAAAATCCTAACCTAATCATATCCTCTCTGGTCCACTCTCCAGCATAAGTACATGCTCATGTAAGTTGTTCAACACTTGGACCAAGCTCTGCATTCACGCCAAGCTTCTCCCAAAATTCTGCAGTCTCAGGAGGAACTTCAACATCTGGATCCACCAGATCCTTTACATACTCACAGTTGAGACCAGTGAGTTGTTCAAACTCATTCAGTGAAAACTTCAATGGGTTTACACGGATAAAACTCCATATCTTGTACTTTTTCTCGCAAAAAGCTAAAAACCGAGTATATAGTGAACCACCCTCGATGCCCAACCAAAATTCAGTTTGTAGAACTTTACAAAAACACCCAACTTTGAATTCAAAAGCTCTTCCCATTCATCCTCTCTCAACACTGCTTCCAAGGCAGGAAACAGCTTCGAGTCGTTGTTGTAGTAGCATATGATTTTTGCCGGCTGGGGCTCATCTCCCATTGTATATAATCTCTTTGCAAATTTTATCTTCTCCCTCCTGCTCAACAAAGGACGAAAATTAGATAAGTCTCAGCAAAACCGACAAAAGTTGTTAAAAAGTTGTCTGCGGCTGAAATCTACACAGAAGTCTACTGAAGACTAAAAATGAAGAATGAAGTCTACTGAAGTCTAAAAATGAAGTCTGATACGCAGTCTACATCATAACCTGAAATCACTGAAATCCGGCAGAGACAAGCAAGGCCGTCAAATCTGTAAAACCAAATCAGAAATATCAAAGATATCCGGTGACGGCGATGATATCTAGGGTAAAATTTAGGAAACTAAGAGAAAGGGGTTGAAGAGAAACTACCCCCCCCCCTCCCGAGTAGTGGGAGACAAAGAAAGTAGATCCACATACTGAAAGTATGAACACAAAAGGAAGAGGAAGACGGAGATGAGATTAACAACGAGAGAGGAAGGAGAGGAGATTCACGGCGAGAGGAACATAGATTACCAGTGGTGACGACTAAGAAGGGGCGGCGGCGACGGAGAAAATAGATCCAGCGGCGATGACGGAGATGAGATTGACGGCGAAATAGGAAGGAGAGGAGATTCATGGCGAGAGAGGAGGGAGGGTAGAGGGAGGCCTTGTTTTAGAAAGAGAAACATATTTTGTTTTTACCACAATTAGGTTAAACTTCCTTTATATACGAGTGTAGATTTTTCATAACAGTAAAATATTTCGTTTAAAATTAAATAGACTTCTTTTGAAGTTTGCACAAGAAGTCTACTGAAGAAGTCTCCAGGTATTAAAAAATTAGATTGCCCGCTAGGGTTAATTTGAATTTCAGACTTCTTTTTGAAGTCTACAAACGAAGTCTACTGAAAAAGTTTCCAGATAATTAAATGGATTTCCCGCTAGGGTCAATTTGAATTTTAGACTTCTTTTTGAAGTCTACAAACGAAGTCTCCAGATAGTTAATTAGATTGCCCGCTAGGGTTAATATGAATTTCAGACTTCTTTTTGAAGTTTACAAAGTCTTTCAAAGAAGTCTTCTTAACCCTAAACCCTATATCGAATATTTTTTATTAAAATATTCAAAACCCTAAGATGATTCAATGCGCACAGGTTTAATTTGAATTTCAGACTTTTTTTGAAGTCTACAAATGAATTCTTTCAAATAAATCTTCTTAACCCTAACCACATCGAATATTTTTTATTAAATTAATCAAAACTCTAAAATGATTCAATTTTCACCGGTTTAATTTGATTTTCAGAAGTCAACAAACGAAGTCTGATTTTTGCAGAATAAAAAAAATACACATGATTTAGGAATTTGGTACAAAACATTTACATAATCCAACAATCTAAGATCTACTCAAGCTAGCACAAAGGTAAATGATCAAACCTACAAGGACTACAACATGCACTATCACATTCCTCAGCTCGGGGCATCTGAAACGGTTCTTCTTCAGAACTAGCTCCTTTAGTTGAGCTATCTCTGGCTCAATCCGATTTTATGCTTCCTGCCCATCATAATTTTCGAGGACACGCCTGCGGTCTCCTTGGTTTTCGAGGACACGCATGCGGTCTTCTTGGTTGTCCAGGGCACATCGTAGCTCTTGAAATTCCTCCATCATAGCCTCATCCCACCACTTGACTAGATGGCGGGGACAATTCTATTCAAGAACAACAGAAAATGTACATCTAGTTTTCGTATTCAAATAAATCAAATAACAAAAAAGACTTCAAAACAGTCTACTTACCTTATAATTCTTGCATCCAAAGAACATCCTACCCGAATACTCATTTGTACTGTCCATTTGTTTCATCACCAAAAGCAAACCGCAGTAGCATTTATTAGGAATTCCAAAATCTATAGATCGACACAGAGTAGAGCCCACTTCTAGTTCTCCGTTACACCACAACCTTGTAGAATCACTGGAAGGTTGACTGTAGATGAATCGCCCCATTTCTGTGTACAGTTAAACAATAAAGCATTACAAAATAATTTTTTCAAAACTTATTACTATGGACATAGATCTGCAACCATAAGAAAAGGGAAATGTTGAAACTCAGATCTCGATATTATCAAATTCTAGAAGATGAAAACGAGATGAAGAGACACAAAGAAAAGTAGATCCATGGACTGACAAGTACGAACACAAAAGCAAGAGGAAGACGGAGATGAGATTGACGGCGAGAGAGGAATGAGAGGAGATTCACGGCGAGAGGTGGGAGAGTAGAGGGAGGCGCCGTTTTTGAGAGAGAGACACATATTTTCTTTTTAACACAATTAGGTTAGACTCTCTTTATATGTGAGGGTAAATTTTACAGAATAGTTAAAAATTTCGGTTAGGTAGACTTCAAAAAGTCTACTGAAGAAGTCTTCATATCCTGTTCCCACCTATTTAGTTAAAAAATTCGATTTTCCACTGTGTTTAATTTGAACTTCAGACTTCTTTTGGAAGCATATTAATAATGTTTTCCATTTTTTGAAAATAATTACGGAGAAGACTTCTTTAAAAGTAAAGAAGTCTACAAACGAAGTCTGTTTTAGAAGTCTAAGTAGGGTTGTATTGGTTTCTAACCTATTTCGTCTTTGTTGCTTTAAATGGAATCATTAGTATGAAATTTTGTTTTTTAAAGATGCAAAATGTATAGGTTTAGTTTTTGTATACAAAATTTTTATCAAATTATTTTTTATAATTTTTATAATTAAAATTTAAGAAATAATTACGTAGTAGACTTCTAAAGAAGTCTACAAACGAAGTCTGCTTTAGAAGTCTACATAGCGTAGACTTCGTAAGCACACTTCCGTGAGTTAAAACCGTCATTGTCGCGAACGTTTTTTGTTTGGTCATAAGGGAGTGAGTTGTAATTTCACTACCCCTATGGATTATTTTTGCCAAACATGCAATATGTGGATTACTTTTGCAAACAAAACCAAATAATAGGTCATTTTCATCAATTCCCCCAATATGTTTTAATCTAGATTAATCTCCAAATAATTTTATCTACGTTATCAAACCCATTGCCAAACATTCCAATTTTTAATTATCATATCTTTCATATTCCCACAAAATATTCATAAAAAATTGATATTAAATTTTTATTATTCTAAAATAATTATTTTCAAAAATAATTATTTTCAAAAATAATTATTTTCAAAAATTAGTTGATGGTATCAAATAATGGTATTCAATTTTGGAATGTTTTAATCACTTTTACACCAAAAAAAAACTTATTTGCATTCTCAAAATAAATAAATTTGAAGTTATACATTTTTTATGTTTTACACAAAAAACTATCAATATAGCTCAAATATTGATTTTTATAAATAAATTTTGACTATAAAAAATAATAAAAATGAAAATATATAAAAATCATATTCGAGTTCACGGGTTTTATTTCTGATTTCATATTTTCGACGGTAGAAAATTTAATCACTATCTTCATTTTACATTAAAAAAATTACAAGTTATAGTCAAAAACATTTATACCACGCAGACGCGCAGGCTATAATCTAGTATGATATTAAAGTGCAAGAACTTAAAACCTAGGTTGCATGGAAATAAAAACGAATACGTGGAAGCAAAATGTTTTGAAACGTGTAAATGTTATTTTCAAAAAACATAAGAATGGAACAGTTTGAAAACACTACAAGAAAACAGCGAATTCGCGACTATAATGCAACTAATATCGGATCAAAAAAAAAATAGTCGGTAAGCAGTCGCTAATTGGCAACCAAAAGTGTCACCGTTAATTAGTCATAAAGTTATGACTACCTTACGACTATAATTACGTCGCCAAACTTTGGTCGCAAAATAGTCGCAATATTTCCGACTAATGAGCGACTCTTTCGGCGGGTTACAAAACAGTCGCGTTGTAGTCGTAAAATACCGGTATAAAACACGTTTTCTACGTTTGGTGGTTGGTGTGCCTACTTTTTGCGATTACGAGTTATCGTCATTAATTAGTCGTAAATTTACGACTACCTTACGACTACAAATACGTCACAAAACATTAGTCGCAACATAGTCGCAATATTTATGACTAATGAGCGACTCTTTTGGCGAGTTGCAAAATAATCGCGTTGAAATCGTAAAATACTGGTACAAAACACCTTTTCTACGTTTGGTGGCATAGTTCATAGCGGGGGGTCGATCAATTCATGACATTTGCAAATAACCAGCCTCTAACGCAGAGCAACATGTGTAAGTTTCACTGTCCTTGTAGTGTTTGCAAAAACGAGAAATTTATCTCTGATAGTGTTTCACTAAGGTTTTTAAATTCAGATTATGCTAGGTCGAATTGAATGAAAGTAAAACAATGCAAGAAATAAACGAGCAATCACGAAATAGGTTCTTAAAATCAGGAGACTAAGGCGCTAGGTTCAGAGAAATTCTCAGGTGATCTAAATTGCATGTCTAGAAAGAATGTTAGGAAATTATTAAGATCCGTTCACGAACTCGAAACACTAATGTAAAATCAACCAACTCTCGCTGCGAAGATTATCTATGCCTAAACCCTAAAATTCCAAATCTCGTTGCAAATTCTAACAATTCAAACAAGCATTAAAGTTCAGGTTCGATAGTTCACAAAATTCTTAAACCAAATCTCTTTGCGAACAGGTATTTTGCTCATCTAACATTAGTTCAGGTAATCAATAATACTCTCGCATCTATTTATTAACATAAGATCAGATTCTAGGCCGCGAAGATAGAATAAGCATTAAACACAAATCCAGATGAAGAACGCTAATGATTTTATCCTAACAATTTAGTTCGACCTAACAATTCATCAACCACCTTTGAAAAACCTTAAACCTAACAAGAAAACTACTCAGACATGATCAATGAAACATATATCATAATCTGAATAGAAAGCATAAGAGAAATCAATAGAATCAAAGGAGTTCCAAATTTGCTCTAAAGGAGTCAAATTCTTCTCTCTATAATCTCTCTCTAAATTAATGTGTGTGTTATAAACAATGGCTAAAAAACTATATTTATAGGCTAAAACACGAGCTGGAGCAGCTTTGTAAATAAGGAAATCTTCTGAGCAAATTTCTTTTTTCTTCAAAACTTGTATAATCAGGCGGTTTTAGGAATCCACGATTGGTGTCGATCGACACTCATTCCAAAATCTGGCTCTCTGACTTCATCACTTCGGCTGCTTCTCCAAAATGCTCCAAAAGGCTTCAAAATCTCCAATTATGCTCCAAACGTAGTTCAATCTGCAAAGACTCTAATAGGACTCTAAAAAGACCAAAAGAATCTATAAAAAGACTTATATCATGGTCCAAAAATGGGTAAAAACCATGATATATCAACTCCCCCAGACTTAGCCTTTGCTTGCCCTCAAGCAAAACAGAAACTTAGAATGAAGTAGAAGTTTGAAAACAGAAACTTTCGAGTACCTCTTCAAAAGGCCACATTGATTAACACTTCTTGAATCCACATGATATAGAGCCAACCTTAGGTAATGTTTCAGTGTACTTACCACAAGCTTAGCAATCTCNCAATGGGTTTACACGGATAAAACTCCATATCTTGTACTTTTTCTCGCAAAAAGCTAAAAACCGAGTATATAGTGAACCACCCTCGATGCCCAACCAAAATTCAGTTTGTAGAACTTTACAAAAACACCCAACTTTGAATTCAAAAGCTCTTCCCATTCATCCTCTCTCAACACTGCTTCCAAGGCAGGAAACAGCTTCGAGTCGTTGTTGTAGTAGCATATGATTTTTGCCGGCTGGGGCTCATCTCCCATTGTATATAATCTCTTTGCAAATTTTATCTTCTCCCTCCTGCTCAACAAAGGACGAAAATTAGATAAGTCTCAGCAAAACCGACAAAAGTTGTTAAAAAGTTGTCTGCGGCTGAAATCTACACAGAAGTCTACTGAAGACTAAAAATGAAAAATGAAGTCTACTGAAGTCTAAAAATGAAGTCTGATACGCAGTCTACATCATAACCTGAAATCACTGAAATCCGGCAGAGACAAGCAAGGCCGTCAAATCTGTAAAACCAAATCAGAAATATCAAAGATATCCGGTGACGGCGATGATATCTAGGGTAAAATTTAGGAAACTAAGAGAAAGGGGTTGAAGAGAAACTACCCCCCCCCCTCCCGAGTAGTGGGAGACAAAGAAAGTAGATCCACATACTGAAAGTATGAACACAAAAGGAAGAGGAAGACGGAGATGAGATTAACAACGAGAGAGGAAGGAGAGGAGATTCACGGCGAGAGGAACATAGATTACCAGTGGTGACGACTAAGAAGGGGCGGCGGCGACGGAGAAAATAGATCCAGCGGCGATGACGGAGATGAGATTGACGGCGAAATAGGAAGGAGAGGAGATTCATGGCGAGAGAGGAGGGAGGGTAGAGGGAGGCCTTGTTTTAGAAAGAGAAACATATTTTGTTTTTACCACAATTAGGTTAAACTTCCTTTATATACGAGTGTAGATTTTTCATAACAGTAAAATATTTCGTTTAAAATTAAATAGACTTCTTTTGAAGTTTGCACAAGAAGTCTACTGAAGAAGTCTCCAGGTATTAAAAAATTAGATTGCCCGCTAGGGTTAATTTGAATTTCAGACTTCTTTTTGAAGTCTACAAACGAAGTCTACTGAAAAAGTTTCCAGATAATTAAATGGATTTCCCGCTAGGGTCAATTTGAATTTTAGACTTCTTTTTGAAGTCTACAAACGAAGTCTCCAGATAGTTAATTAGATTGCCCGCTAGGGTTAATATGAATTTCAGACTTCTTTTTGAAGTTTACAAAGTCTTTCAAAGAAGTCTTCTTAACCCTAAACCCTATATCGAATATTTTTTATTAAAATATTCAAAACCCTAAGATGATTCAATGCGCACAGGTTTAATTTGAATTTCAGACTTTTTTTGAAGTCTACAAATGAATTCTTTCAAATAAATCTTCTTAACCCTAACCACATCGAATATTTTTTATTAAATTAATCAAAACTCTAAAATGATTCAATTTTCACCGGTTTAATTTGATTTTCAGAAGTCAACAAACGAAGTCTGATTTTTGCAGAATAAAAAAAATACACATGATTTAGGAATTTGGTACAAAACATTTACATAATCCAACAATCTAAGATCTACTCAAGCTAGCACAAAGGTAAATGATCAAACCTACAAGGACTACAACATGCACTATCACATTCCTCAGCTCGGGGCATCTGAAACGGTTCTTCTTCAGAACTAGCTCCTTTAGTTGAGCTATCTCTGGCTCAATCCGATTTTATGCTTCCTGCCCATCATAATTTTCGAGGACACGCCTGCGGTCTCCTTGGTTTTCGAGGACACGCATGCGGTCTTCTTGGTTGTCCAGGGCACATCGTAGCTCTTGAAATTCCTCCATCATAGCCTCATCCCACCACTTGACTAGATGGCGGGGACAATTCTATTCAAGAACAACAGAAAATGTACATCTAGTTTTCGTATTCAAATAAATCAAATAACAAAAAAGACTTCAAAACAGTCTACTTACCTTATAATTCTTGCATCCAAAGAACATCCTACCCGAATACTCATTTGTACTGTCCATTTGTTTCATCACCAAAAGCAAACCGCAGTAGCATTTATTAGGAATTCCAAAATCTATAGATCGACACAGAGTAGAGCCCACTTCTAGTTCTCCGTTACACCACAACCTTGTAGAATCACTGGAAGGTTGACTGTAGATGAATCGCCCCATTTCTGTGTACAGTTAAACAATAAAGCATTACAAAATAATTTTTTCAAAACTTATTACTATGGACATAGATCTGCAACCATAAGAAAAGG
Organism: Alliaria petiolata; assembly: GCA_020283515.1. NCBI lineage: Eukaryota > Viridiplantae > Streptophyta > Magnoliopsida > Brassicales > Brassicaceae > Alliaria > Alliaria petiolata. The sequence continues at coordinate 386,419,212 of JAHZTW010000001.1, forward strand.
GAAATGTTGAAACTCAGATCTCGATATTATCAAATTCTAGAAGATGAAAACGAGATGAAGAGACACAAAGAAAAGTAGATCCATGGACTGACAAGTACGAACACAAAAGCAAGAGGAAGACGGAGATGAGATTGACGGCGAGAGAGGAATGAGAGGAGATTCACGGCGAGAGGTGGGAGAGTAGAGGGAGGCGCCGTTTTTGAGAGAGAGACACATATTTTCTTTTTAACACAATTAGGTTAGACTCTCTTTATATGTGAGGGTAAATTTTACAGAATAGTTAAAAATTTCGGTTAGGTAGACTTCAAAAAGTCTACTGAAGAAGTCTTCATATCCTGTTCCCACCTATTTAGTTAAAAAATTCGATTTTCCACTGTGTTTAATTTGAACTTCAGACTTCTTTTGGAAGCATATTAATAATGTTTTCCATTTTTTGAAAATAATTACGGAGAAGACTTCTTTAAAAGTAAAGAAGTCTACAAACGAAGTCTGTTTTAGAAGTCTAAGTAGGGTTGTATTGGTTTCTAACCTATTTCGTCTTTGTTGCTTTAAATGGAATCATTAGTATGAAATTTTGTTTTTTAAAGATGCAAAATGTATAGGTTTAGTTTTTGTATACAAAATTTTTATCAAATTATTTTTTATAATTTTTATAATTAAAATTTAAGAAATAATTACGTAGTAGACTTCTAAAGAAGTCTACAAACGAAGTCTGCTTTAGAAGTCTACATAGCGTAGACTTCGTAAGCACACTTCCGTGAGTTAAAACCGTCATTGTCGCGAACGTTTTTTGTTTGGTCATAAGGGAGTGAGTTGTAATTTCACTACCCCTATGGATTATTTTTGCCAAACATGCAATATGTGGATTACTTTTGCAAACAAAACCAAATAATAGGTCATTTTCATCAATTCCCCCAATATGTTTTAATCTAGATTAATCTCCAAATAATTTTATCTACGTTATCAAACCCATTGCCAAACATTCCAATTTTTAATTATCATATCTTTCATATTCCCACAAAATATTCATAAAAAATTGATATTAAATTTTTATTATTCTAAAATAATTATTTTCAAAAATAATTATTTTCAAAAATAATTATTTTCAAAAATTAGTTGATGGTATCAAATAATGGTATTCAATTTTGGAATGTTTTAATCACTTTTACACCAAAAAAAAACTTATTTGCATTCTCAAAATAAATAAATTTGAAGTTATACATTTTTTATGTTTTACACAAAAAACTATCAATATAGCTCAAATATTGATTTTTATAAATAAATTTTGACTATAAAAAATAATAAAAATGAAAATATATAAAAATCATATTCGAGTTCACGGGTTTTATTTCTGATTTCATATTTTCGACGGTAGAAAATTTAATCACTATCTTCATTTTACATTAAAAAAATTACAAGTTATAGTCAAAAACATTTATACCACGCAGACGCGCAGGCTATAATCTAGTATGATATTAAAGTGCAAGAACTTAAAACCTAGGTTGCATGGAAATAAAAACGAATACGTGGAAGCAAAATGTTTTGAAACGTGTAAATGTTATTTTCAAAAAACATAAGAATGGAACAGTTTGAAAACACTACAAGAAAACAGCGAATTCGCGACTATAATGCAACTAATATCGGATCAAAAAAAAAATAGTCGGTAAGCAGTCGCTAATTGGCAACCAAAAGTGTCACCGTTAATTAGTCATAAAGTTATGACTACCTTACGACTATAATTACGTCGCCAAACTTTGGTCGCAAAATAGTCGCAATATTTCCGACTAATGAGCGACTCTTTCGGCGGGTTACAAAACAGTCGCGTTGTAGTCGTAAAATACCGGTATAAAACACGTTTTCTACGTTTGGTGGTTGGTGTGCCTACTTTTTGCGATTACGAGTTATCGTCATTAATTAGTCGTAAATTTACGACTACCTTACGACTACAAATACGTCACAAAACATTAGTCGCAACATAGTCGCAATATTTATGACTAATGAGCGACTCTTTTGGCGAGTTGCAAAATAATCGCGTTGAAATCGTAAAATACTGGTACAAAACACCTTTTCTACGTTTGGTGGCATAGTTCATAGCGGGGGGTCGATCAATTCATGACATTTGCAAATAACCAGCCTCTAACGCAGAGCAACATGTGTAAGTTTCACTGTCCTTGTAGTGTTTGCAAAAACGAGAAATTTATCTCTGATAGTGTTTCACTAAGGTTTTTAAATTCAGATTATGCTAGGTCGAATTGAATGAAAGTAAAACAATGCAAGAAATAAACGAGCAATCACGAAATAGGTTCTTAAAATCAGGAGACTAAGGCGCTAGGTTCAGGGAAATTCTCAGGTGATCTAAATTGCATGTCTAGAAAGAATGTTAGGAAATTATTAAGATCCGTTCACGAACTCGAAACACTAATGTAAAATCAACCAACTCTCGCTGCGAAGATTATCTATGCCTAAACCCTAAAATTCCAAATCTCGTTGCAAATTCTAACAATTCAAACAAGCATTAAAGTTCAGGTTCGATAGTTCACAAAATTCTTAAACCAAATCTCTTTGCGAACAGGTATTTTGCTCATCTAACATTAGTTCAGGTAATCAATAATACTCTCGCATCTATTTATTAACATAAGATCAGATTCTAGGCCGCGAAGATAGAATAAGCATTAAACACAAATCCAGATGAAGAACGCTAATGATTTTATCCTAACAATTTAGTTCGACCTAACAATTCATCAACCACCTTTGAAAAACCTTAAACCTAACAAGAAAACTACTCAGACATGATCAATGAAACATATATCATAATCTGAATAGAAAGCATAAGAGAAATCAATAGAATCAAAGGAGTTCCAAATTTGCTCTAAAGGAGTCAAATTCTTCTCTCTATAATCTCTCTCTAAATTAATGTGTGTGTTATAAACAATGGCTAAAAAACTATATTTATAGGCTAAAACACGAGCTGGAGCAGCTTTGTAAATAAGGAAATCTTCTGAGCAAATTTCTTTTTTCTTCAAAACTTGTAAAATCAGGCGGTTTTAGGAATCCACGATTGGTGTCGATCGACACTCATTCCTAAATCTGGCTCTCTGACTTCATCACTTCGGCTGCTTCTCCAAAATGCTCCAAAAGGCTTCAAAATCTCCAATTATGCTCCAAACGTAGTTCAACCTGCAAATACTCTAATAGGACTCTAAAAAGACCAAATACTCTATAAAAAGACTTATATCATGGTCCAAAAAGGGGTAAAAACCATGATATATCAATCTCGGAGAGAAAAGTTTGGAATCATCTGTATAGTAGATGATTTATGCCAAATTATTATGTTTGGTATAAGCATTGAGTTCCATATTTGGAGACAAAAGAATTCTATTATTAAAAAACGACTATATGGAACTTTGGTTCTCCGTCGTCCGTTGTTAGGCTTTCATCTTGGTGCAACACAAAATTGACACTTATCCCACTTTTCATCTTCTTTCGAGAAGATCATACAATTTTAAATACAAACATCAATTGTATAATATCGGAAGCCTAAATTGCGCATCAATTTTTCTGCCTCTTAATGTGAACTAGGTGATTGATTTTTGTCTGGTAAATTCTCTGTCATCATTCCGCAAATCGAATCCATGCACTTTTCATTCATATTATAATCTGACTTATTTTTCAGAACTCGAGCAGCTAAGGATAACTGTGAATGACCTTCATAACAACCATCGTATAATAGATTTTTCGCTCCTTCTAACAAGTCGTAGAATTTTTTGGATTGGTTATGTATCGGTTCTTCTACATTCTGATCACTATCATCCTGATGATAGTTATCAAAATGCGCAGTATCACGAAATGCATCCTTCACCATATATACATATCTATCTTCTACTACATTACCCACTTCTTCACTCCCACTTATATGCGTCGTATTAACATAACTCGTTCCTAAATCCATATTAAATTTTCTCAATGCTTATACCAAACATAATAATCTGGCATAAATCCTCTACTATACAGATGATTCCAAACTTTTGTCCCCGAGATAAATTTCTCATTTTTGCAAACACTACAAGGACAATGAAACTTAGCCCTATTGTTCTGCTCTAGAGGCTGGTTATTTGCAAATGTCATGAATTGATCGACCCCTTCTATGACCTCTGCCGAGAAATTTCCCATCTCTTCATCTATCCTCTTATACATCCACTCCCGAAAATTATTATAATTATAATTTTCCGACATTATATGAGAAAAAAACTTAATCTCTCTTTTTTCCCCCTAAAATAAATAAAAGCTTATTCTCTCTTTTTTTTATATCAAACACTTTTTTTTTATTTCCCGTTTCTAAGTAATGAAAGGAAGAAGTATCCACGTACGATTGATATATAGAGAAAAGTTTGCGACTGAAATGCGACTACATTTATTACTGATTTAGGACTACTACTGGTAATCGCAAAAAGTAGGCACACCAACCACCAAACGTAGAAAACGTGTTTTGTACCGGTATTTTACGAATTCAACACGACTGTTTTGCAATCCACCGAAAGAGTCGCTCATTAGTCAGAAATATTGCGACTATATTGCGACTAAAATTTCGCGACGTATTTGTAGTTGTAAGGTAGTAGTAAATTTAAGACTAAATAACGACGACAACTCGTAATCGCAAAAAGTAGGCACACCAACCACCAAACGTAGAAAACGTGTTTTGTACCGGTATTTTACGAATACAACGCGACTGTTCTGCAACCCGCCAAAAGAGTCGCTCATTAGTCATAAATATTGCTACTATTTTGCGACTAAAGTTTGGCAATGTAATTGTAGTCGTAAGGTAGTCGTAACTTTACGACTAATTAATGATGGCACTTTTGGTCGCCAATTGGTGACTGCTTACCGACTATTTATTTTTTGATCCGATATTAGTCGCAAACTATAGTTGCGAATTTGCTGTTTTTATATATAATGAAACATTAAACATCTTAATTATATTAAAAAAAAATGTTTAATTTAACACAAATCCATTATTTAAATATTAAACAATTTAACTAAAGATAAATGTCACAACGTTTAGAATCAAAGATTTAGAAGATCTTCTTTATTATCATTTTCATTAGCTTTATCAATCAAAACTATCTCTAATTCTTGTTTATCCAAAAAAATCATCACTCAATAATACTAAGATTAATATCATCTAATGAATCAAATTAATCATGAACTTACTACTATAATGAATCAAATTGATCACATAAACTACTTTTTTTAATAGTTTACCTATTACCAAATATAAAAAACAGGATTCCATCGCGTTTATAAACTAAAAATTTTAGAAAACGTATTTTCCTGTGTTTCCTAAAGTTTCTTCAAACAGAGTTTTCATGTTGAGTTTCCATGCAACCTACCTTAAAACAAAACAAAGGTTATAATTTTTTTAATAGAAAAAAACAAATCATTTTTTTAATAGACAAAACAAAACAAAACAATGATTTATAGAAGATTAGAAGATTTGAGAAACTCTAAATATCAACAAAAATATATATAATTTGTCACAGGATAAAATGTTCGTTTCTATTTTGTACTTCTCAATTAATGTAAATAAGTTTTTGGTTGCACAGAAAAAAAAATTAGATGTAATTTTGCATCTCAATTGTACATCTTTGTCCAAATAAAAAATTGACATTGTCCAAACCCAAAATCTTAAAACCATAACGGTATGATTTCTCTTGGCAATCCTTCAACCTCGACTTAGATCTGACGAGTGTTTTGTCATTTCAAAACGTTTCTACTACTAGTCTACGGTCTACCACTGCCAATACTTTTATTTTATTTTATTTTCAATAGTTTATATACTTCATTTTCAGATTTTAAAACCTGACCTAACTAGGAGATTTCGTAACGTACAAGACGGGGTATAAGTACGTAGACTTGGACGACGACGACCATAAGGAGATTTATTCACGAGACTGACTCATTATACCAAACACCGGTCTACGCAATCTATTCCTAACAAGATACACATTTCTGTCAGCTCTATACCACATTTGGAGTCTTTGGAGATAGAGAAACAATCGACGGCACGGGAAACTCCTTCACCGACCTTATGTCTAATCAAACTGTAACACCCCGACCGCCCCTACCGGCGAGTCACCCATCCCTCCGTCGGGCTCGTGGGCCCCGCCCCTGTCCGACGGTCGGTGCGTTATTTTTCTCGGTGGCCCGACCGACTGATTTACTCGTCCCTGCAATCACCACGTGACCTTTTCCCGTGTTTTGGCCTCACTCACACGGTTCCGCAGAGGACTTCCCGGAAGGTCACCCATCCTAGTGCTACTCCAGCATAAGCACGCTTAACTCTGGAGTTCTCTTAGGGTAAGTGACCGGAAAAGGTAAGTGCACTTTGATGACATAGGTAGCCAAATCAATCCATTTAAACTTATTCAAATGGGCCGGGCCCGGGTCGTTACAATTCTCCCCCACTTAACGGGAATTCGTCCCCGAATTCTGATCCCGCTAGTGTGAACCCTAACCCCCAAACCCCAAGACAGTCTCCTGGGACAGAACCAGTTTGACTTCCCTTGGCTCTGATACCACTTGTAACACCCCGACCGCCCCTACCGGCGAGTCACCCATCCCTCCGTCGGGCTCGTGGGCCCCGCCCCTGTCCGACGGTCGGTGCGTTATTTTTCTCGGTGGCCCGACCGACTGATTTACTTGTCCCTGCAATCACCACGTGACCTTTTCCCGTGTTTTGGCCTCACTCACACGGTTCCGCAGAGGACTTCCCGGAAGGTCACCCATCCTAGTGCTACTCCAGCATAAGCACGCTTAACTCTGGAGTTCTCTTAGGGTAAGTGACCGGAAAAGGTAAGTGCACTTTGATGACATAGGTAGCCAAATCAATCCATTTAAACTTATTCAAATGGGCCGGGCCCGGGTCGTTACAATTCTCCCCCACTTAACGGGAATTCGTCCCCGAATTCTGATCCCGCTAGTGTGAACCCTAACCCCCAAACCCCAAGACAGTCTCCTGGGACAGAACCAGTTTGACTTCCCTTGGCTCTGATACCACTTGTAACACCCCGACCGCCCCTACCGGCGAGTCACCCATCCCTCCGTCGGGCTCGTGGGCCCCGCCCCTGTCCGACGGTCGGTGCGTTATTTTTCTCGGTGGCCCGACCGACTGATTTACTTGTCCCTGCAATCACCACGTGACCTTTTCCCGTGTTTTGGCCTCACTCACACGGTTCCGCAGAGGACTTCCCGGAAGGTCACCCATCCTAGTGCTACTCCAGCATAAGCACGCTTAACTCTGGAGTTCTCTTAGGGTAAGTGACCGGAAAAAGGTAAGTGCACTTTGATGACATAGGTAGCCAAATCAATCCATTTAAACTTATTCAAATGGGCCGGACCCGGGTCGTTACACAAACTCATCATCAAAAACGTTCAGAATCATATAATTAAACTCAATTTGCGCTGCTGAGGATCAAAAGTATGCTGAAGGTCTTTGTTGGCTGGTTTGCCACACGATAACGTATAATATTTGTTTGATACTTTCTCTAGTTAAATTCAAAGTCTTTTAGAGCCATCAAAAAAACTTATGCATTTATTGTAAACAACTTTCTTGGTGTCAATAGATTCCGGGAAGAGATTGGTGGTATAAGATACGCTACACAGTCACTGAGGGCTGCGACAGACTTCACGTGGCGTTTGTTCCAGCAAACCAACAGCCCTTCAGACAGAAGGTCCACTCCAAAGATCTCAATGGTCATGGAGAATGGAAACGGCATAGCGTACAGCTCGCAGGACGAGATACACTTCAACGCGGGACATCTCGACAGTTTCTCGGGAGATGCACGGAGGGAATTTACAGGCATGGTTTATCACGAGGTGGTCCATTCTTGGCAGTGGAACGGTGCGGGTCAGGCTCCGAGTGGGCTCGTCGAAGGGATAGCAGACTACGTGAGGCTGAAAGCGGGTTATGCTCCCGGTTACTGGCCTACTGGGTAGGGCCCGGTCGTGGTGATAGGTGGGACGAGGGTTATGAGGTCACTATGAGGTTCTTGGATTACTGTAACGATTTGAGGAATGGGTTCGTTGCGGAGATGAACAAGAAGATGAGAAATGGTTACAGTGATGGCTTCTTCGTTGAGTTGCTTGGGAAAGACGTGAATCAACTCTGGAGAGAGTACAAGGCCAAGTATGGTCAATGAATGCAAAATAATAGAAAATTCTATAGTTATATGGTATTTAAAACAAAATAAAATATTTCAAGAAATAAATAATGAAACACCTTTTGCAGTAATTTGTTATCTCTTATATAGTTTTTGTAAGTTTCGATTGGAATATAGATATATCATCCTTTTGTATTATTTTAAAGTTCTACTGCTAAAATCGATATTATAAGTTATATTTAATCGTGTGAAACTCTCTTAATTTAGTGATTAACAAATGTTTATGCTCTATTCGTTTATGCATTTAGATGCTGTATCTGGATGCAAATCTTCAAATATTGTTTGTTTGGACATTTTATAATTAATATCTAAATGCTGCATTTGTTTACAAAATCAATAATTTCAAAAATCTAAAATTTGAGATGTTAAAAAAATAGAATTTAGATGAAATTTTGCATATCAAAAATCAAAAGACTAAAATACCCCTTAATATGATATAAAATTAACTAAATTTATGTTTATTATTCTTTAAATATTAATACTTTACATTTATCATTAAACTAGCATTTTCACGCCAAAATATTATTTTTCACAAAAACAAGTGTTTGTATACTAACTCGATTTCTAGAAAATGTGAATTATTTCAGATCAATAGAGTCAAACTTACCAAAAAAAAAAAAAAAAAAAACTTACCAAAAAAATTAGTGTGGTTTTGTGCATTAAAAGATTAAATTATTCATCCCAGCGTAGCTAAACTCCATGGAACATTTTGTTGTGTGTTCACTGTGTACTTTTGGGTTTCCAAGTGATCTATACTAATAATGTTCTAACAAGAAGACAATCAAACAAAAGTACTTTAATCAATTTGTGAGTTAGAGATATAATAGGAGTTGATTTAGAAGTTCAGGTCATCAGTGTTTGCTCGTTGAACGTGGTCGAACAAAATCAGTTTTTTGTGAGAACAAAATTTACAAAACTACTAACGTAAAATCCAAGGCAACATAAGATTCGCATTTGTTCACAAACACACACAAAAACCCCTGTTTAGGAAAAAGAGGAGAAAAACGCATCTCCTACATGGAATTCCGCTAGAGAAAAACGCAAAGGAGAGAAAACGTGAGTAAGGGGAAAGTGGAGAAAAGAGAGTATTTGTCAACATTACTTTTAACAAGATTTTAATTTGCTTAAATTTCAATTACATTCTTTGTAAATAACAAATCAACTAAAAGTTATTTTGTGTAAAAAATGTTTCTCGTTTAATAACAGAGAGTTTATAATGTCGTTGGTCGAATATTAAGTCATTGCCTAACTAACTAAGATCGGTGAGTTACTAACTTACTATACTTTTACGAAATGTGAGTTTGTTTATATATTTTATACTAACAACGACTTCAGCACTTCGATCTGCTTCGCTAAAATCAGGAACTTCTCTAAACAAAGTATGTAAGACATAAATTCCTTCATCGAACCTAGCCGCACGAATTAAAAATAGTCCAAGAGCTAACCTAACATACATTATATGGGAAGCTGCCACAAGTAGCATGTTAATTCCAACCTGTGATTGACCGGGTTTGAGCAAGAAGGCGTAGTTCTTCTACATAGTTTGCAGTTTTATTTCTAGCATTAAGACATGCCAGAAGGAATGATGACACAAGACTCGGAATCCACCAAAGTCTCACACAATTGATTCAAGTCTTAGCCGCGAGATGGAGGCGATAGAGATGATGAAGTAAGCGGTTTGTTAAGTGAATCCATAATCAACGGTTTATGTTTCTAACTTCCAAGGGCTATTCCTCTCAAAGACAGTAAGAAACAACACGAAAAATCTAAGGGTTTGATTCCACAAACACTTAAACACTCGTAGGAACAAGATTGATTCAAAGATAATTCTCTTGAAACAAACAAAGAGGTTTCTATTGATTTAAAGCGTGCATACAATATGTGAATGAAAATAGCTTATATAATGATCGACTTAAACATAAACTTAAGGTAACAATTATGAAAAGAGAAAGCAATAAATTGAACAAATCGTGATCTGATCTCATTGGTCGATCTTCTAGCCATTAGGCATTAAAGGTGATGCGGTTTGGATGAAATTTGAGGAGAAAGTGACGCTTTCTAGGGCTTCATGGTGGCATGGACGTCTAGGATCTTCTGTATGAGATGGAGGGTCGAGATCAGCTGGTGTAAATGGTCGTTGATCTTTTATTACTCCAAGTGTGAATGCTTCTGATATAGAAAGTTTGTAAACAATGGGATCCGCCTGATCCTGTGACTCTCTTGGATGGTTGGATGTGTCTCTTGAATGCTCAGATGTCTCTCCTGGTCGCCGAAGACTTGTTTGTAAGTGATTAATCTCGAGAGCTTCCAAATAATGCGAGATGAGACTCCTCCGTTTTAGAAGTTGAATAACTTCTTCATATAATCTCGGCTTGAGCTGATTCCACTTCGTCATGATTCTATGATGAGTTGAGCTCCAAAACAAGTTGATTTACAACTTGTTTCCTCCTGGTTCGTTCGTAGTCCTCCAATTAATGCACGTATATCCGACTCGGGTAAGTTCAGCATCACCCGTTTTGCAAGTTCGATAACTTTGACATATGAGCTCGGCTTGATCTCATTCCAATTCGGCGTGAGTCTCTGATGAGTCAAATTTCTGGAATAAATTGACTTATTTCTTGGTTCATCATGTTTCGGCCGAAATGACTCGATGAGTGATTGTAGGTCTACATCGGGTCCAATGGAGATCGGAATGGGGTTAAAACTAGTGAACCAATTTGCCTCGTTAAAAGCTTTCCTGGAAAATCCATTGGGATAAAACCAAGGATAAGTAAAAAGAGTACAAATGGTCACAGCCCATTTGTAAGCCTCAGCTTCACCTTCGGATCCAAGCTCGGCAACTAGTTCTACCTTGGGTGCAAGCTTGTTTAGCTCCGGATTGGCTCTAATGCAGCTTCTCTCCTCTGGTACGGTTGTAGTGGCATTGATGTTTACATCATACTCTCCCTCTTGAAGAAGTTTCGACCTCGAAACTAGCTCATCTGCACCAAAATAAAACAAGTTAGTCTTTGTAAAAGGTTTGGGGTTTAGAAACTTACCTTGGTGTTCTTTGTATTTTTCTGGAAATAAATGCTTGAGTAGGGACATGAATGGAATGTCGTTGGATTCAGTAAGCTCGATGTTGGTTTTAGCTTGGTTAAAGGTGGTTTCACCTTGTTGTACATCAGGTTTTCATCCTTGCTTCTCACGTTTTCCTCTATTAACACGTTTTGGTGTTTTTGCTCCCTTAATCCTGCACATAAGTCATTTGGAAAGAACAAGTGCATCATATCTGGTGGACTAAATGATAAAAGATCTTGTATAGCAAAGTAACTAGCCTTAGCTTTAGTATCTGTCATAGTTCTCAGTTGCATTACTCTGATTTCTTTTTGTACTAAAGGGGCAAGAACAAACTTCCAATGGTTGATGGTGAATGAATACTCATTAGTTCGGCCATTGTGGGTTACAGCTCTGTCATATTGCCAAGGTCTTCAAGTAAAACATGGCCAGCTAGCATTGGCGCAACATCACAGAGGATTTAATCCTTGTGTTGACCAATGGCGAGTGATACTTCAACTTGTTTAGACACGTTTAACTCCTCTTTGTCATTGAGCCACTTGAATTTGTAGGTTCTAGGATGTTGTATTCTACTAGTGAAACACTAGAAATTTTAGCACAAGAACCACTATCAATAATCAAATGACATACCTTATCCTTGATAGTACAGCGAGAGTGAAAGTGATTGTCTCTTTGTTCTTGATCTTCTAGGATATGCTGTGTATTTAAGGCTCTTTGGAGGAAAAAAAAGTTCTCCTTTTTCAGCATATATGGTGATTTCTTCTTCCGTATTCTCAGTTATGACTTCGTTTTGAGAATCATAACCATCAATGGTGGTGATCATAACTCTTTTGTTGGGGCATTCTCTTGATACATGTCCCCTACCTTGACATTTATAACAAATAATGTCATGATGTCTTTGAGAATTACTAGAATTACCTTGCTCTTGGAGATGATCATTGGATTTAAATCTTGAATCCACTACTACAGCTTTGCCTTTTGATAGGGTTCAGGTTTTACCCTAATAAAACTACTGCAAGTGCACAGCAAATGCAATCATAGTATAAGGGGTATCGAAATCTCAAGGGAAGTAGATGCTACTCTAAGGTTTCTAAATTCAGATTATGCTAGGTAAAAAGATTAAATTAAAAGACAGAAAGCAATTTAAAAAGACTTTGTAAATTCAGGAGACAAAACGCTAGGTTTAGGGAAATTCTCAGGTGATCTAAATGTTAGGAATTATGAAGAACTGTTCACGAACTCAAAACACTAATGTAAAATCAACCAACTCTCGCTGCGAAGATTATCTATGTCTAAACCCTAGAATTCCAAATCTCTTTGCAAATTCTAACATTTCAAACAAGCATTAAAGTTCAGGTTCGATTGTTCACAAAATCCTAAACCAAATCTCTTTGCGAATAGGTATTTTGCTCATCTAACATTAGTTCAGGCAATCAATAATACTCTCGCATCTATTAATTAACCTAAGATCAGATTCTAGGTCGCAAAGCTAGAATAAGCATTAAACACAAATCCAGATGAAAAACTCTAATGTTTTTATCCTAACAATTTAATTCGACCTAACAATTCATCAATCACCTTTGAAAAACCCTAAACCTAACTAGCAAACTACTCAGACATGATTATGAAACAGAAATCATAATTTGAATAGAAAACATGAAAGAAATCAATAGAAGAAATAAAGGGGTTCAAAATCTCTCAAGAACAGAGTATAGGATTTATCTCCCCAAAAGCTCTCTAAAATATCTCTCTAAAATTATTGTGTAGCCTAAACAATGGATGAAAAACTATATTTATAGGCTAAAACACGAGCTAGAGCACATTTGTAAATAAGGAAATCTTCTAGGCAAATTTCCTTTTTCTTCAAGACTTGTAAAATCAGGCGGTTTTAGGAATCCACGATTGGTGTCGATCGACACTCATTCCAAAATCTGGCTCTCTGATTTCATCACTTTGCAACTTCTTCCACAATGCTCCAGAATGATCAAAAATCTCCAATTATGCTCCAAACGTAGTCCAACCTGCACAAACTCTAATAGGACTCTAAAAATACCAAAAGACTCTATAAAAAGACTTATATCATGGTCCAAAAATGGGTAAAAACCATGATTTATCAACTCCCCCAGACTTATCTTTTGCTTGCCCTCAAGCAAAACAGAAACTTAGAATGAAGTAGAAGTTTGAAAACAGAAACTTTCAGGTACCTCTTCAGAACGCCACATTGATTAACACTCTTGAATCCACATGCTATAGAGTCAACCTTAGGAAAGTTCAGTGTACTTACCACAAGCTTAGCAATCTCCCAGTTTGAATCCAGATCCTTTCCTTGGTAAATTTTCGAACTCTAACAGTGGTATTGCCACAAAACTTTACAAATTCTTTGCCCTTCCTTAGTGCCTGAACAAGACATTCTTTCTACAGCTCTCCTATTTTCTCTTCCCTTAGTCAATTGCTGTCCATTTTCAGGGTCTTCTAAGATCTTTTCATTGACTCTTCTTTTCTTTTGCAATCTTGGGAAATAGTGCTACTCTCTACTTGTGTTCCTTGTGAGGAGACAGGTTCAAGAGCACTCACTAATATTAATCCTTGTGAGGAGACAGGCTCATGAGAAAGATACTATTCCCAGACTTAAACTCTTTTTCTTTCTTTTCTCAAGGGAAGATCAAGGAGAGACTGCAATTGCCTATCTGTTCGGACTGAAAGAGGAATCAAGTTCTGCGCATACCTAGTTCTTATAAGGGGATCTGAACTCGCCCTGTTAGACTGATTCCACTTGCAGCTTTCTACTTAGTAAGACCTGCAATCAACTCTTATAGCAATGGTTCTTTCAAGTGTCAACTTCCTGTGGTTAGTCCCTAGAAAAACTGAAAGTTCCAACTGATTTTGACTCAATAAAACAAAATTTTTTTTTGAAAACTTTTTGACTCTCAAAACAAAACACAAAGTCAGTAATCACCTCCCCCAGACTTAAACAACAATGTCCCTATTGTTACCAAGCCCGAAGTTGGTTAAAAGAAAAATTAGAAACAACAGAAAAGACCATATTGAAGAATTACCTTCGTCTGCGCGTGGTGTCGATCGACACTGGCCTGTGTTGAGTCCAATGTCGTCTTTTCAACTGACTGAAACTAGGACTTAAGTAAAACCAAAACAAAATAAAAAGAAAACGTACCTAATAGTGGGTTGCCTCCCACTCAGCGCTCGTTTTCAGTCATTAGCTTGACTGTGTTGGGGTTCAGACGTCTGGTGGATCAGAGGGTGGCATTGAATGCTTCCTAGACGTATGTCTTCTCATCCATGGCGGCGTATAGGCATTATGTCAATGAGATTGACCAAGGAATTGAGGAACAGCAGCACGGTGGGCCTTGAGTTCGGGTGGGACACTTTGTTTTCCTGCAACATAATCAAAAGAAACACCAAGCCTTCTACGAGAATCTCGTTGCTTTCATAAGTGTGAAACATCTTTTGAACCTTTGGTATTCTTATTGATAAGATCAGGGGGTTTGGAATTGATTCCAGGGAATGCGTACCTTTGCTTCCTTCGAGGTTTCTGATCTATAGGACGTGGAGGCATCTGTTTGACCATATAGGATGGACTTGCATCATTGGAAACAGCTTCTGGTGTGATCCGCGAAGGGTGTCGATCGATACTAGTAGTGTCGATCGACACCAACTTTGTAGCTCGAATCTCTGCACTTTTGCTGCAATTCAGCTCTGCAATCCTTGCTTCCATGATGAAAACATCTTCCTCCATCAACTTGGCATTGTTTAGAGCTTCATCTTCGCCCAAAATCCTGAAGATATGATTGTTTCCACTCCAATCTTCTAGCTCAACAACTTTCTCAGAATTTTCAGCTAATGCCTCTTGAACAGCCACCTTGTTCACTTGCTCTTTAGAATCTAGCTCCTTGACGTTCCCAGCATTATTGTCGTATGAATGCTCCATGATTGGGTCTTGATCCATGGGCGACTCTACTGAAAAAGATTGACCATCGATGGTGGAAGGTCCCCTTAACTTGTCCATGTCAAAATTCATGACAACATCACCCAAGTCAAGCTCTATTTTCCCTTTCCTCACATCAATAATGTCACCAGCTGAAGCCAAAAATGATCTTCCCAAAATAAGAGGATCTGCAGGTTCTTCATCATATTTCAAAACCACAAAGTCTGTGGGAAGCATGCAGCCTTCAATCTTCAATGGAACATCTTCTAGAACACCTTCTGGGATTCTTTTGGAGCGATCAGCTACAACAAGGGAGATTCTGGTTGGCTTGAAATCAGTCATTCCAAGTCGAACATCAACTGAGTATGGTATCAAGTTGATATTTGAACCTAGATCACAGAGAGAACGAGGAAATCTTCCTGTTGAGGTTGAACAATCTAGCACAAAGTTCCCTGGATCGGGTAACTTTTCTGGAGTCGTCCTCTGAATCACAGCACTGACTTGTTCAGAAACCCACACCTTCTTCTTCTTCCTTGGAACTATGTTCAAGAGAATTGCATTCATATCTCTGGTAAGAAAGGCTCCTTCCTCAGGACTCACACCATTGACAACCATTCTCTTGACATATCTTCTTAATGCAGGTGAAAGTTGGACTGCATCAACTAAAGGTAGCTCAACCATCAGCTTACTCATCATCTCCTTGCATCTAGCTTCCTCTCTCTCCTGTTTAGATCTTCTGGGAGGCAGGGGATAGGGTATTTTTGGTTTGTACACCCTTTTTCTGCAACCTTTGTCGTTGTGAGCTGTTCTGGTGAAGTCCGTGTAGAGCGTCAATCGACAACCTCCTGTTGTCGATTGACACTCGCATTTGGTGTCGAGTCCTCCGTGTCGAGTTTGCTCGTTTCGTCTGGTTTCTCCTTGGGTGTTGATATACTCAAATTAGCCCTGAGCTACTCTCTAAAATTAAGAGATCACTGTAGTACTTAGGAGTCGAATTCCACAGAGAATTGAAGTAACTAGACGAATTCTAATTCAGTCTTTAAGCTAAGAATAATGTAGGAAAAGAGTAAATAGCAAGGAAATAAATGGTAGCAAATCGATTTATCGTTTTTAAAATCAAGGAGACAAGGCGCTAGGCAGTGAGGTATCTCAGGAAGATTCAAGATTGTAGATTAGATTACTACTTAAGATTAATTGTTCTAGAATTCAAAACACGGAAAACAAACAAACAAGCTTTCGCTGCAGATGTTATCAATATCTAAACTTAGAAAACCAACTTTCGCTGCGAGTTCTAAGACAAAGACATGCATTAATTTCAGGTTCGATATTGTTCACAAAGACCTAAACCAACTGTCGTTGCTAATAGATTCAATGCTCATCTAATGATTCAGTCGCTAAGTTATTAACAACACTTTCACATCTGTTTAATTACTTAGGATTTCGAAATCTAGGTGATATCTCCTAAAATTCAAAGTGTAAAACAATCAAAGATGAAGAACAAGCAAATAACCCCAACAGAAAATCGATTCTAACAATCTATCATCAATCCCTTGAATTCCCCACAACATAACTATGAAACTACTCAGACATGGATGCAGCAAACATCATAGAATAAGTAATTTGCATAAAAAAGAATAGAAAAGATACAAGGGTTCCAAATCTCTCAAGAACAGAGTGCAGATTTATCTCCCTAAAGCTCTCAAAACCTAAACTCTCTCTTTGTCTCTCTAAATTATAAAGTGTATGCCTAAACAATGGCATAAAAGCTCTATTTATAGGCCAAGGCACGAATCCTCAATTCCTTGGAAGATTAGGAAAAGTCTTGGAGATTTCCTTTTTCTTCAAACTTCTGGAATCTTCACGTCTTCACGATCTGGAAAACTCGGTGTCGATCGACACAGACTGGTGTCGATCGACACCCGTCGTGCATCTTCAATCCAACTTCAACATTTCGTGACTTCATTCCATTATGCTCCAAAATGTATCCAAATCTTCAGTTCAACTCCAATTGTACCTGAACCTGCATAGACTCTAAATAGACTCGAAAATAATACTAAGACTCAATAAATACACTTATATCATGGTCCAAAAATGGGTAAAAACAATGATATATCAACTCCCCCAGACTTAGCATTTGCTTGCCCTCAAGCAAAACAGAAACTTAGAATGGAGTCGAGGTTTGAAAACAGAAATATCCAGCTAACCTTCAGAACGCCACATTGAACCAACACTTCTTGAATCCACATACCATAGAGCCAACCTTAGGTAGTGTTTCAGTATACTTACCACAAGCTTAGCAATCTCCCAAATCAAGTTCAAATCCCTTCTGCTTTTAAGAATTTCGAACTTTAGACAACAGTACTGACCAAAAGACTTACAGATTCTTTCCCTTCCTTAATGCCTGAACAAGACATTCCTTCTACAGCTCTCCCATTTTCTCTTCCCTTAGTCAACTGCTGCCCATTTTCAGGGTGTTCTAAGAACTTTTCATTGACTTTTTCTTCTTATTCTTTTGAAGTCTCGGGAAATAGTGCTACTCTCTACTTGTGTTCCTTGTGAGGAGACGGGTTCAAGAGCACTCACTAATATTGTTCCTTGTTAGGAGATAGGCTCATGAGGTTCTTTGCACTATTCCCAGACTTAGACTCTTTTTCTTTCTTTTCTCAAGGGAAGATCAAGGAGAGACTGCAATATCGTATCTTGTCAGTGCTGAAAGAGGAATCAAGTCCAATGCATACCAAGCTCTAAGCAGGAATCTGAACCCTTTTTGTTAGACTGATCCACTCGCAGCTTTCTACTTAGTAAAACCTGCAATCAACTGCTCTGGCAATGGTCCTTCAAGTGTCAATCTCCTGTGGTTAGTTCTTCCGAAAGCTAAAAATTTCACTGATTTTGACTCGATAAAACAAAGTTTTGACTGACTCTTAATAACCAAAATAAAGCAAAATACATCAGTATTTTCCTCCCCCAGACTTGAACAACACTGTCCCCAGTGTTATTAAGCCCGAAGTTAGAAAGAATAAATGAAAAGGAACCATGAAACGAGCAAGGAGAAAGCACTTACCTGTGTTCACGGGGGGTGTCGATCGACACAGACTGGTGTCGATCGACACTGTGTCTGTAGTCGGATTCTGACTTCCCAAAATCGTAATTGGGTCCTATCAAAGTGTAAGTCCGAATTCTCCAAAGCTTGCACTGTCAGAGTACTCACTTAACACGATTAAAAAAGCACCAACATCTAGTCCATTCTCTTAACTCGACCAAAGTTCCAAATCAAACTGAAAACTGACTCAAAAGTTCTAGAAAAACTGACTCAAAAATAACTTACCAGTGGGTTGCCTCCCACTCAGCGCATTTTTATAGTCATTAGCTTGACTTTGGCAAGTGATCAGGCGATGGGTGCATCAGCCAGAGGCATCGTTTGTGCTTCTGGGATTTCGGCTTGTGCCCAATAATGTTTTACCCTTTGTCCATTGACTGTAAACTCTTTGCCGTTTGGGTCGATCAGGACTATGGCTCCATATGGCTTGACAGCTTTGATTGTGAAAGGACCTGACCAACGAGAACGCAATTTACCAGGAAACAACTGTAAACGAGAGTTATAAAGGAGTACCTGGTCATTCGGTTCGAATTGCCTGGATATGATCTTCTTGTCATGATAGGCCGTAGTTCTCTCTTTGTACAGCTTTGAATTCTCATAAGCATGATGTCTGAGCTCATCTAATTCATTCAGCTGTATCAGACGACTTTCTGCAGCAGACTTGATGTCGAAATTCAGCAATTTCACTGCCCATGCTGCCTTGAATTCGAGCTCCACTGGAAGATGACAAGCTTTCTCATAAAGTAGATGAAATGGTGTAGTACCAAGCGGCGTTTTGAAGGCTGTTCTGTAAGCCCAAACCGCATCATCCAGTTTTACAGCCCAATCTTTCCTTGTGGCGCCAACTGTCTTCTCTAGAATCTCCTTAATCTGCCTGTTGGAAACTTCAACTTGCCCACTTGTCTGAGGATGATAAGGAGTAGCCACTCTATGTTGAACACCATGTTTCTTCAGCAGCTTCTCAAAAACCTTGTTAACGAAATGCTTGCCACCATCGCTTATAACGATCCGAGGTACTCCAAATCTAGGGAAGATAATGGACTTAAATAACTTATGAACCACAGCAGAATCATTGGTTGGACTGGCAGTTGCTTCAACCCATTTGGACACATAATCCACAACAACAAAGATGTACTTATTCCCATAAGAAGAGGGAAAAGGACCCATGAAATCAATGCCCCAGCAATCAAAGACTTCGATCTCAAGAATGAAGTTTTGTGGCATTTCATGTCTCATGCTGATCTTCCCCTTCCTTTGACAAGCATCACTTCCAGAGATGAAAGCATGAGCATCCTTGAACATTGTTGGCCACCAGAATCCAGCTTGAAGAACTTTTGAAACCGTCTTGAATGTTGCAAAGTGACTTGCATAATCTGAGCCATGGCAATGAAATAGCACGTGCTGCACCTCAGCTTCAGCAATACATCTTCTGTAGACTCCATCTGAGCAATGCTTGTACAGATAAGGCTCATCCCAATAATACCTCCTAAGTTCCCTGTAGAAATTCTTCTTCTCATAACCCTTTAGACCAGTTGGTTCATCCTCTGCAGCAAGGTAGTTGGCAATATCAGCATACCATAGTCTCTGATAATTAGAAACAACCATCATTGGTTCATTAAACGCGTCACTCATGGCCTTCAAAATTCGTTCAGCCAACTGCACGTGGTGTCGATCGACACTCGTAGTGTCGATCGACACACGGGGTCTTGTGTCGTGGTCGTCGTCCTTGGACCGGAGTGTCGATCGATGCTCATGTGTGTCGATCGACACTGGTTCCGATTCTTCAGAAATTTGAAAATTTCCTGCACTTCTTCCTTTCAATCCAGTCTCAATCAAATTGATAGTCTCCTCTGGCAAGAAATCATCAATTGGCACGTCATCTTCGACCTTGATTCTGGATAGATGATCAGCAACTCCATTTTCAACTCCTTTCTTGTCTTTCAACTCAATATCAAACTCCTGAAGGAGCAGAATCCATCTCAGCAATCTGGGTTTTGCATCCTTCTTCTGCATCAAGTATTTGAGTGCAGAATGATCAGTATGAACCACTACCTTGGACCCAACAAGGTATGGTCGAAATTTTTCAAAAGCGAACACCATAGCTAGTAATTCCTTCTCAGTTGTTGCATAATTTCGCTGTGCTTCATCAAGTGTTCTGCTTGCATACTAGATGGCATGAAACTTCTTGTCCATCTTCTGCCCAAGTACAACGCCTACTGCGAAATCACTGGCATCACACATTACCTCAAAAGGTGAATCCCAGTCTGGTGGTTGTACAATTGGGGCGCTCACCAAGGCCTTCTTAATCTGCTCTAAAGATGAGTGGCATTCTGCAGAAAACTCAAACTTCACGTCCTTGCAAAGCAAAGTGGTAAGAGGTCTTGCAATTTTGCTGAAGTCCTTGATAAATCTTCTGTAAAACCTAGCGTGGCCTAGAAAACTTCTCACTGCTTTTACTGAATTTGGTGCCTGCAGTGTTGTCATCATCTCGATCTTGGCGCGATCCACTTCAATCCCAGCAGCTGAAACTCTATGTCCAAGTATAATGCCATCTTGAACCATGAAGTGACATTTCTCCCAATTCAAAACCAAGTGCTTTTCTTCACATCTAGCAAGCACCTTGCAGAGATTGTCTAGACAGCCTTTGAAGGAAGACCCATAGACAGAGAAATCATCCATAAAGACTTCCATACAATCTTCAATCATGTCTGTGAAGATAGACATCATGCAGAGCTGGAATGTTGCGGGAGCATTACATAGTCCAAATGGCATTCTGCGGTATGCAAATGTACCATAAGGACATGTAAATGTGGTCTTCTCCTGGTCATCTGGGTGAATGAGAATCTAAAAGAAACCAGAATACCCATCCAGGAAGCAATAGTAAGGATGATTCGCAAGCCTTTCCAGCATCTGATCGATGAAAGGCAATGGAAAATGATCCTTCCTTGTGGCTGCGTTCAGCTTCCTGTAGTCGATGCACATTCTGTGTCCAGTCACCGTTCTTGTAGAAATCAGCTCCTCTTTCTCATTCTTCACCACAGTGACTCCTCCTTTCTTAGGAACAACATGAACTGGGCTGATCCAGGCGCTGTCTGAGATAGGATAGATGATCCCTGCGGCCAAAAGCTTCAGAATCTCCTTCTTCACGACCTCCTTTAAGTTCGGATTCAGGCTCCTCTGATGCTCTGCTGATGTCTTGGTCTTATCCTCAAGATGAATGCGATGCATACACAAGTCTGGAGATATACCTGAAATGTCATCAAGAGAATAGCCAAGAGCTTTGCGAAATTTGTGCATCTTGCTTAGCAGTAACGTGAGCTCTGCATTGTTCAAAGTAGCATTGACAATAACAGGATAAGTGGAATTAGGACCAAGAAACGCGTACCTTAGCCCGGTAGGGAGCTGTTTAAGCTCAACTTTAGGTGCCTTAGTCTCACTCCATTCGCCAAGTGCAGCATCCTTCGTGGGTTTCGCATGGTGTCGATCGACACAGTTCCTCCTGTGCGATTAGTTGCAGGACTTGCTTGCTTGTGTTCATCATCTTGTTGAACCCCTCAGTAACCTCGTCGAGATGTTGTGTCTCTGCGGTGGTGTTGGCCAGTATACTCTCCAAAGGATCCTCATGACTCATCTCATGGAAAATCTCTTCAGCTAGATGGGTGAGTGAATCCACAAAGAAAGTCTGCCCATCTTTTATTGGCCTCTTCATTAGCTTGTCCATGTCGAATCTCATGACTAGATCGCCCACATTCAGTGCAATGCTGCCTCTCTTGACATCAATGATTGCTCCTGCAGTGGCTAGGAAAGGTCTACCCAAGATAAGAGGATCTTAGGGTTTTTCTCCATACTTCATCACCACAAAATCAGTTGGAATCATGCAATCACCAACCTTGATTGGAACATCCTCCAAGACACCATCTGGGATTCGAGTGGTCCTGTCTGCAAGGATTAGGGAGATATTTGTGGGTTGAAAATCAGTCATCCTAAGACTTTTAGCAACTGAGAGTGGCATGAGGTTGACACTAGCACCCAAATCACAAAGAGATCTCTCAAATCTTTCTGCAAAAATCAAGCAATCCAACACAAAAATTCCAGGATCCTTGAGATTCTCTGGTAACTTGTTCTGAATTACTGCACTGACTTGTTCTGAAATTAGAGCAACTCCTTCTTCAAGCCCCAAGTTCTTGGTCATCATTCTCTTCACATATCTCCTAAGAACAAGAGTAATCTTCAAAGCATCGATCAATCAATGGAATCTCCAATCTAACTCCTGTTTGGTCTTCTTCTGGGTTCTGGGATATGGGATTTTGGGTTTGTAAACTCGTTCCTCTGAAGTTTCTGCAGGTTTGGGTGCTTCTGCAGTCGTCTGGGTGTGGCGTCGATCGACACCTGCCTGGTGTCGATCGACACTCGGGTTTGGTGTCTCGACAACTTTGCGATTCTCGTCTGGTGTCGATCGACACTCATCTGTGTCGATCGACACTGGCTCAGCAGAGGTTTCATCAGCTTCTTTCTCAATTTCCTCCAACTCCACAATGTCTTCAGCACTTAGATCCTTCCTCTGCTCTGTTTCCAGCTTGCTCCTGCTCCTTGTCGTGATGGCATTGACATGATGTATGGGATTTGTATCAGTTTTCCCAGGAAGAAATCCCTCTTGCATTTTCACAAATTCTGCAATTTGAGCCACTTAAGTATCCAATTTCTTGACATGGTTGTTCAGAGATTCGAATTTCCCATTCAAGTCTTGGTATATGGCGTCCATCTTTCCATTAAAGCTCACTGTCATCTTCTGTTGTCCTTCAAAAAGCTGTTCCATCATTACTTTCATACCATTATCTTCAGAAGATTGAGCTGGTGGGTTTTGATAGGAGGAAGACCCATAGTTTTTGGTGTAGTTGGTGCTTTGATAAGGCTTCTGAAACTCGGTCTTTTGAAACTGGGATCTTGGAGAATAACCACCTGAATTCTGAATTCCAGAGAAAGAGCTTCTCTGGTTGTTTCCATTGTAGAACATGTTCCCCTGTTGATTCCCAAACTCCTGCCCTTGAAAGCCACCTTCATTTACGAAATTGCAGTCTTCCACTTGAACCTCAGCAGTTGGTTTGAAATGCTCTACTTCTGCAGCAAATTGCACTTGTTTCTTCCCCACTAGAAGGTTGTGCATATATAGACCCTAGCATGACCTTCTTCTCTGCGATTTGTCCTCCATCATTAGCGCCAGCTGATGCTTTCCTTTGAATATCTGCATTCTTGGTACTATTGCTAGATACCAAGTTCTCAATCAGCTTTACTGCTTCTGCTGGGGATCTAGTGTTGAAGTTCCCAATGATCGCAGCATCTAGAGCCATCTGGTACCTCTAGTCTATCCCTCTAAAGAAAATTCCCAGCAGCTGAACATCAGTGAATCCATGATGGGGGCAATCTCTCTGGTATGCCTTGAATCTGATCCAAGAGCCCTTGAATGCTTCGCTAGGTCCTTGAGAAAAGGTAGAAATCTTCATTCGCAGTTCCTCGGATCTCGCATCATCAAAGAAGTTTTTGAGGAAGGCATTCTTGATCTCCTCCCAAGTGGTCAAAGAACCAGGTTCCAACTGCTTCAGCCAGTACGCATCATCTCCTCCAAGAGAATAGGGGAAGAGCTTGCAGAAGAGATAATCTTCAGTCACTCCATGTGCCTTAATACTTGACGCCAGGTCTTCAAACCTCTCTAGATGATCCATCAGATGCTCATGAGGAAGACCATGAAAAAGGTGCTGAGCCCACAAGAGTATAGAATGCGGGCTTCAGCTCAAAGTCATTCCTCTGAAAAGTGGGTAGGCGGATTGCAGCTTTATTGGCGTAGAACTGATCTGGCCTGTTGTAGTCGCCAAGGTGCGCTCATCCTCTGCGTCATTGGCTGGTTCAGCGATCACAGCCCCGTTGTCATCAAGACGCGCCCCTTCTTCATTTTGCCGGTTTCCTTCTCGGTCTCGTAGCAGACCTGCCCCATATTGCATCAAAACTATAGCGTTTGGCATCTTCGTCTGCGAAGGGTGTCGATCGATGCTGTTGGTGTCGATCGACGCTCTCGCAATGTTTCGGTTTGTACGCTCTAGTTCCGCGAGTGCCTTTAAGTTAAGCAAAGTTAGCGCTGCTTCCTTGTTGCTTCTGGTGGAGCGTTTCTGCATACACCTGAAACAAAAGAAAGAAAAGTAGTTAGTAAAATAGTTAGCTAAAACTTAGAAAAAAATTCCAAACAAGAAATCTGTCTAGAGAGAAATCAATTACCCGGCAACGGCGCCAAAATTTGATATACTCAAATTAGCCCTGAGCTACTCTCTAAAATTAAGAGATCACTGTAATACTTAGGGGTCGAATTCCACAGAGAATTGAAGTAACTAGACGAATTCTAATTCAGTCTTTAAGCTAAGAATAATGTAGGAAAAGAGTAAATAGCAAGAAAATAAATGGTAGCAAATCGATTTATAGTTTTTAAAATCAAGGAGACAAGGCGCTAGGCAGTGAGGTATCTCAGGAAGATTCAAGATTGTAGACTAGATTACTACTTAAGATTAATTGTTCTAGAATTCAAAACACGGAAAACAAACAAACAAGCTTTCGCTGCAGATGTTATCAATATCTAAACTTAGAAAGCCAACTTTCGCTGCGAGTTCTAAGACAAAGACATGCATTAATTTCAGGTTCGATATTGTTCACAAAGACCTAAACCAACTGTCGTTGCGAATAGATTCAATGCTCATCTAATGATTCAGTCGCTAAGTTATTAACAACATTTTCGCATCTGTTTAATTACTTAGGATTTCGAAATCTAGGTGATCAATCCTAAAATTCAAAGTGTAAAACAATCAAAGATGAAGAACAAGCAAATAACCCCAACAGAAAATCGATTCTAACAACCTATCATCAATCCCTTGAATTCCCCACAACCTAACTATGAAACTACTCAGACATGGATGCAGGAAACATCATAGAATAAGTAATTTGCATAAAAAAGAATAGAAGAGATACAAGGGTTCCAAATCTCTCAAGAACAGAGTGCAGATTTATCTCCCTAAAGCTCTCAAAACCTAAACTCTCTCTTTATCTCTCTAAATTATAAAGAGTATGCCTAAACAATGGCATAAAAGCTCTATTTATAGGCCAAGGCACGAATCCTCAATTCCTTGGAAGATTAGGAAAAGTCTTGGAGATTTCCTTTTTCTTCAAACTTCTGGAATCTTCACGTCTTCACGATCTGGAAAACTCGGTGTCGATCGACACAGACTGGTGTCGATCGACACCCGTCGTGCATCTTCAATCCAACTTCAACATTTCGTGACTTCATTCCATTATGCTCCAAAATGTATCCAAATCTCCAATTCAGCTCCAATTGTACCTGAACCTGCATAGACTCAAAATAGACTCGAAAATAATACTAAGACTCAATAAATACACTTATATCATGGTCCAAAAATGGGTAAAAACCATGATATATCAGGTGTCGATCGACACATAGTAGTGTCAATCGACACTGGCTCCACAACATCTTCCACATCTTCAAGCTCCTCGAATTCTTTAGCATTTAGACCCCTTTTCAGCTCTGTTTGAAAGCTTCTTTTACTCTGGATCGTGATGGCATTCACGTGGTGTCTCGGATTAGTATCAGTTTTCCCTGAAAGGAAACCTTCTTGCCTATGAACAGCTTTTGCAGTTTGAGCAACTTGAGTATCCAATTTCTTGACATGGTTGTTCAGAGATTCGAATTTCCCATTCAAGTCTTGGTACATGGCGTCCATCTTTCCAGTCACATCTTGATATAATGTGTCAATCTTCCCATTAAAGCTCACTGTCATCTTCTGTTGCCCTTCTAAAAGCTGTTCCATCATAGCCTCCATCTTATTGTCTTGTGCAGGAGGCTTCTGGTAGGAAGAAGAACCATAGCTTCTTTGGAAGTTGTTGTTCTGAAAAGGCTTCTGGTAAGAAGAACCATAGCCTTGCTGATTGTTGAATCTCTGTCCTTGAAAGCCACCTCCATTGATGTAATTGACTTCTTCTTGCTCTGGCTCAAAGGACTCTACTTCTGCAGCGAAGTGAACTTGCTTCTTTCCCATCAAGACGTCCAGCTTCCTGTTGACCTCAGCTATTTGGCTTCCTCCATTTGTACCAGCATATTGTTTCCTCTCAAAGTCTGCATTCTTGGTGCTGTTGCAAGAGGCCAAATTCTCTATAAGCACTACCGTGTCTGCTGGGTATCTGGTGTTGAAGTTGCCATTACTTGTAGCGTCTAAATCTGCTGGGTATCTGGTGTTGAAGTTGCCATTACTTGTAGCGTCTAAAGTGATAGGGGTCAAATTTACCCTAAAACAACTCTCTCAAATTAAGAGATCAGTTGTAGTACTTAGGGATCGAATCCATGATATGGGGTCAAATTTACCCTAGAGCTACTCTCTCAAATTAAGAGATCACTGTAGTATTTAGGGATCGAATCCACAAGGAAAGAGATAGTGACACAGCAGACTTTTAATTTCGAATTAAGCTAAGAATAAAACCAGAAATAAAAGACAGCAAATAATTAACGACTTGGTAAATTCAGGAGACAAAACGCTAGGCTATGGGAAATTCGCAGGTATGAATCCAAGTTGCAGAATAGAAATCTGTTAGGATATTTATTAAGAACCGTTCTAGAACTCGAAACACAATTATAAAATCAACCAACTCTCGCTGCGAAGATTATCTATGTCTAAATCCTAGAATTCCAAATCTCTTTGCAAATCTTATCAATTTAGACAAGCATTAATAACAGGTTCGAATGTTCACCAAATCCCTAAACCAAATCTCTTTGCGAATAGGTATTTTGCTCATCTAACATTAGTTCAGGCAATCAATAATACTCTCGCATCTATTAATCAACCTAAGATCAGATTCTAGGTCATGAAGCTAAAATCAGCATTAATCACAAATCCAGATGAAGAACAAGCAGATTTATCCC
>JAHZTW010000001.1:386459572-386471706 GCA_020283515.1 Alliaria petiolata
GGGGGGGGGGGGGGGGAAGAACCACTAGAAGGTTTTAAATCCATAGATAAGATTTCAGATTACAGCTACATCGGGCAAGTAAAAGATATCCTCGGGCCTGTCCAGTTTAAGAGAATAGAGGAATCTTTTTTGGGTCCTGTTTTGAAGCTCTCCCTGAGAAATTTGTTAATGTCTGGGAAGATGATCCACACGGTCCTGACGAAGAGTTTGATAACCCAAAAATACAACGAGCTCTGGTTCCACTTCGGTGGACAGCCTATGAGATTCCCGATAAGAGAATTTCATATGGTGACAGGCTTGAAATGTGGTGCATGGGTTCCAGAAGGCGATGAAGAGACAGACCAGTATGCTTGGGGTGAATGGAAGGATGGTCATACGCCAGATGACTTGGTTGAGCACATGGTCGATGCTGATAAAGATGCTCATGATGAGAAGTTCTCTTTAAGGATGCTGCTCCTTATCGAAACCATCTTTCTTCACAAGCACTCGAAGGCTAGCTAGGTTCTCGACAAAAAAAAGGCTCAAGATATGGATGTATTGATGAATCATCCATGGGGCGTAGACACATACGCGGTCCTCTTGGAAAACGTGAAGAAGACTGTGGACAGTAAGTTGGAGAAAAGAAGTACTATCTGGATGGGTTCCCGGTTGCCCTTCACCTATGGATCTTGGAATCCATACCCAAGCTTCAATCAGCCTTCTCTACGATTGACAGGACAGTCCCAAACACAGCTTATTTGTGTGAGAAGTATCTGCGCATATCATCACCTAGCATTACTGATGTTTTAAGCATCGAAGGAGATCAAAATGTAAGTTCATTCCTTGCTTTTACTTATGTTCTCTAATAGGTTTTAAGGAAGGATTCGTAGTAATTAAGGAACGTCTTCCTAGTTTTTTACTTATGTTCTATAATAGTTTTTCAGGAAGGATTCGTAGTATTTAAGGAACGTCTTCCTAGTTTTTTACTTATGTTCTATAATAGTTTTTCAGGAAGGATTCGTAGTATTTAAGGAACGTCTTCCTAATTTTTTTATGATGATGATTTAACATTTATTCGCTGTTGGTGCAGCTGACAGTGATACATGTCCTGCCAAAGATACTAAGTGATCTCGAAGACGATGTATGTGTGCTAGACAAAGAAGACGAAGATCTGGATTCTTTACTAGATCTATTGGAGAAGGGTTTGAAATTGACATGAGAGCACTGGACGAGTGGGTTTCTAGATAGAAACAAGTCTTTGGAAGAGATTGCATCACAGTCATTTCGGTATCCCTGGTCGGAAAGAAGTAGACCAACTCCTACGGGTCTAGAGACATCAAGGCCTTTTTCTTCAGGGGAGTCGCTAGACATGAAGCTGACCAGACTCGTGAAATTGTTTGCAGATGGACAGAAAAAAGTCTTTGCTCGATTATCAAAGATCGAGGAAAAGCTTGGGATATATGATCCTGAAAATGCAAATGACGAGGTGAAAAAAACATATAGAAGATTTCATTATTTTAGAGATGGTTTAGGAAAAGTATCCTAACAACTACATGATTTCCTGTTTTTGTTGAAGGATTTTTTCTCTGATTTTATCTTCGTCCCACCACCACAGCAATATCCACCTAATCAACGATCCAAAAATTCAACTGATGGGACACCACCGAACTTAATGGAAGATGAAACACTAACAAATTATGTGGTAAAGATTTCTGGAATGTATTCCTAAATTTATGTTAAATGTCCCTAACAACAAAATGTTGTACTTTCAGAAAACAAAGAGAGCCAAAAAAGCGACTGTGGCTCCAAAGGAACCGGCTACTTCCACAGAACCACCTGCTGATAAAGAAAAAGCTGGTGGAAGCAAAACACAGGACCCACCTTTGGTAAAGATTTCTAGTTATTATTTTGAGTTTTGAAGTTTTAAGAATGTATTCCTAAATTTTTGTTAAATACTCATAACAACAAAATGTTGTACTTTCATAAAACAAAAAGAGCCAAAAGAGCGACCGTGGCTCCAAAGGAACCGGCTACTTCCACAGGACCACTTGCGGTAAATATTTCTGGTTTTTTCTTTTTGTGTTTTGATATTTTAGGAATGTATACCTAAATCATGTTAAATGTTCCTAACACAAAAAATGTTGTACTTTCAAAAAACAAAGAGAGCCAAAAGAGCGACTGTGGATCCAAAGGAACCGGCTACTTCCACATATCCACTTGCTGATAAAGAGAAAGCTTGTGGGAGAAAAACGCAGGAGCCACCTGCGGTAAAGATTTCTGGTTTTTTCTTTTTGTGTTTTGCGGTAAAAGATTTCTGGTTTTTTTAATATTCTCTCTTACCTTCGGCGTTGCACGCTTATCAAGTTTAGCAGCTTTTTCCCTGCGTTCATGAAGCCAGCTGGTGAGGGCCAACCTTATCGTCTCAAGCAGAGATATAACCGGCATCTCCCTTGGCATGTTTAACATCGAATTCAGGGACTCGACTATGTTTGTTGTCACAATGTTGTATCTATTAGCAGGTTTGTGAGATCTAGACCATTTTGCAAAATTTGCATCCCCTAAGTAGGTAGCAAGTCTCGGGTTCCTACTCTTCAAATCTGTGAAAATCTCATTAAACTCGAATCTAGTGTACGCATCAGCAGCAACTTCTACAATCGGGATGAGACCTTTATTCCCAAACTTGGATTTGATATTCCTCAAGAGATGAACTCTTTAAAAAACCATGATGTGCGAGGAGATAGATTGTTGATAGAGGTTTGGCGATTGATGGAGCACGGTCAGACACAAACACTAGATCTTCTGCGTCAGGGATCACAGTCTTCAAACCTCTGAAGAACCAAGTCCAAGCATCATCATTTTCGGAATTCACAATCCTGAATGCTAAAGAATAAATGTGGAAATCTCCTAGTAGATTTCCCTTGAACTTGCCTTTAAAGAATGTACCATCTACTGATAGGGCTCAGGTTTTACCCTAATAAAACAACTGCAAGTGCACAACAAATGCAATCGTAGTATAAGGGGTATCGAAATCCAAAGGGAAGTAGATGCTACACTAAGGTTTCTAAATTCAGATTATGCTAGGTAAAAAGATTAAAATAAAAGACAGAAAACAATTTAAAAGACTTTGTATATTCAGGAGACAAAACGCTAGGTTTAGGGAAATTCTCAGGTGATCTAAATTTCAGGTCTAGACAGAATGTTAGGAATAATGAAGATCCGTTCACGAACTCGAAACACTAATGTAAAATCAACCAACTCTCGCTGCAAAGATTATCTATGTCTAAACCCTAGAATTCCAAATCTCTTTGCAAATTCTAACAATTCAAACAAGCATTAAAGTTCAGGTTCGATTGTTCACAAAATCCTAAACCAAATCTCTTTGCGAATAGGTATTTTGCTCATCTAACACTAGTTCAGGCAATCAATAATACTCTCGCATCTATTAATTAACCTAAGATCAGATTCTAGGCCGCGAAGCTAGAATAAGCATTAAACACAAATCCAGATGAAGAACTCTAATGATTTTATCGTAACAATTTAATTCGACCTAACAATTCAGCAATCACCTTTGAAAAAACCCTAAACCTAACAAGCAAACTACTCAGACATGATTAATGAAACAGAAATCATAATTTGAATAGAAAACATAAGAGAAATCAATAGAATCAAAGGAGTTCCAAATTTGCTCTGAAAGAGTCAAATTCTTCTCTCTACAATCTCTCTAAAAATCTCTCTCTAAAATAATGTGTAGCCTAAACAATGGCTGAAAAACTATATTTATAGGCTAAAACACGAGCTAGAGCACTTTTGTAAATAAGGAAATCTTCTGGGCAAATTTCCTTTTTCTTCAAGACTTGTAAAATCAGGCGGTTTTCGGAATCCACAATTGGTGTCGATCGACACCATTGGTGTCGATCGACACTCATTCCAAAAATCTGGCTCTTTCACTTCATCACTTCGCAGCTTCTTCCACAATGCTCCAGAATGATCCAAAATCTCCAATTATGCTCCAAACGTAGTCCAACCTGCAAAGACTCTAATATGACTCTAAAAATACCAAAAGACTCTATAAAAAGACTTATATCATGGTCCAAAAACGGGTAAAAACCATGATATATCATCTACATCAATCACTCTCCTCATGAACTTAAATCCTTTCAATGATTTCCCAAGCGCAAGAAAACTGTATTTGAACTTTCTATCATCGTCTATTTCTAGGAAACATTTTGAACCTGGATTCGTCTCTTGAACCTTGTATAGCCACTTCGAAAGTTTGTAATAACTATCTTCATGAGTTCATCTGACCAAGTTCTGAGCGTGTTTTTCGTTCTCCAAGCCTTTATGTACTTGATTTGTACACCATGTATCATCCTGACTAGATCGATAATCTGTTTTGGCCTGAGACCATCATTCTTCTCGGAATAAGTGCTGCATATTAGTGCTGCAAATGTTTTTGCAGTTGCTTGCCTATGGTTGGAATTCCTATGCGTTGTGTCACAGGTATGTTCATGAACATACTTTTTCACCACAAAGAAATCAGAATGAGGGAGAACTGTTGCACGCATCCTCCAAGTGCATTTATTATCAACACAACCTAATACCACTCTTGACTTGTTTGACCACAGGGACTTGAACTCAAACTTACGCTCTAATGCCCAATTCCTCATCCTAAACATCATCTCTTTCTTGTTCTTGAAATATATATTGACATATATATATCATGAGGCCCTTGCGTGGAAGGTGAACGCCCTATAGGAAGAGGAGATAAATCTGGAACAAGATGCAATAGACTCGAATAATCTTCTTCATCACCAGTCGATAATGTGTTGTTGTTTGCTATAGATACCGACATTTTACTTACAGAACATCTCTGAGTGGTCTAAAAAAAAGACAAAAACATCAATGGTGGCGTGTTAGTGCTCATGACAGAAAACTACATCACGAGATGCATTGAATGAATGATTTAGGAAAGCTATCCTAAGTTGTTCTGATACAAAAAAGACAAATCTATTCACTACGTCTCAGGGAGATTCTCTTCACTACTCAAGTCGTAAGTATCCTAAGTCTCAAGGCGAATATCTTTCACTACTCAAACCGTAAGTATCCTTAGTCTTCCCAAAACAAGTTTTAAGAATGTTTAATAAGCATTTAGGAAAGATATCCTGAAAGAAATGGATATTTGAGATCAATGAAGAATTACATGTCGTTGTTTATTCTCAGCTTGGCGAATCTCTTCATTACTCCCAACGTTCTCAATGGAAACAACATAGTCTTTATCACATGGCTGCATCACAGTGAAACAGTTTTAAGAAGGATTACTTCATATATAGGAAAGCTATCCTAAGTAATCTAAAACGACAACTGAGGAAAATCATGCAAAAAGACAACTGAGAAACATTACTTGTTGCTTTCTGTGAGATACATCTCCGTTCCTTGAATGTTCTACACTTGAATTTGTGTCCTGAATGTTCTCCACTTCAACATTCGCAAGATGATTTAATTTCTCTTTGTCACGCACCTGGATAAGAACAAAATGAAGATTTTGTGAAATGAAGAACATAGCATTAAAATGGTTTTACACGTTTTTGGGAAGGACTAGAAACAAATGTTAAGAATGTCTAAAACACATTTTGAAGGAGCATTTCTCACCGTGATACACAGACGAATTAGTTCTGGATCTCCTTTTATATAGTTGATAAAAGTTCGAAGTTGGCGATCATTTTTAACAAAGGCAGGCGGAGAATCTTCAACAAACACTTTCAACCTCGGTGGGAGTCCGTAGCTAAGTTTAACATCTCTATCTTCCACATATAAATCAATCTCGAAGTCTTCAATGACCATTTCAAACAAATCCTTGAATTTCACATTCTCATCAACATCGAATAGTGATAATCCTTTCCCATAATCGAGCTTAAAATCCACTCTCTGATTTCGTTTGACTTCCAATCTCCACAGACGCAATACAATTTCACCATAGCTGTCAAAAACAAAAACTCCAGTGAGGCAGTGATCAACGAAGCTGAAACAAAACACCTACAAAGTGCCAATAAATCTAATGAACAAAAACACATCGCCGATCTCTACAAAATAGTTCCAATTTTTCTTCTACAAATGAAAGATTCAATCAAAGAACAAATTGTCGATATCGGCGATTCAACTCGGACATTCAATTATTGTCTACAACCATTATATATGATTTCAAAACAGAGACAAAGCTTAAAAAACCTGATCTCTCATCGTCGCCGATCTCTCGTGTCTCTCGTCGTTGATAACATGCATATTTTACCCGTTTTTACTATAATAAGTGAATGCTTTAATAAGCATTTCACTAAGATTTTAATGCATAAACACTAGATTTTGAGTATTTGGTTGTTCAAGGATCTTTTCAAGTAATCTTAGTAAAAGACGCATATTTTGGAGCAAAATGGATATTTCTGGAAACAGTGCTCGAGGACATAAGTTTAACATCAGACGAAGGCCTTCCAACCACAAGATCAAGCTCATATTTGGAGACAAGGTAGCGTAATCAACTGTCTTTCACCTCGAAGTGGTTTGAGGACAATCCCACGGTTGGATCTCAAGTTATGGAAGAAGTAAGAAGGTCCGTCAAGCACCCGGAAGACCAAGTTGGCCGCGCCACGGCGTGACCAGACGACCAGTGGCCGCGCCACGACCAGTCGCTCGGCCGGCCAGCTACTTGACGATTTCCGAGCCCGTTTGAAGCCCAACTTAAACCCACAGACGTCTTAAAAAACCCAAGACCTAATTAACGACCAAGGGAACTTGAAGACCTATATATACTCGTTGTTTAGGGTTTTTTATAGGATATCACGGATCACGAAAATCACTAGGTTACACAACTCTTTTTCTCTTTCGGTAGCCGCGAATCTCTTATTCGCGGTTTCACTTTGTTCTTCGAGGGAGATTGATTTCTTCCTGAACCCTCTTTACTTCTCATCGATTTATACAAGTTATGCATTCATCAATCTCGTTTTCTACTCTTTCTTTTATGTCTGAGTAGTTTATTTTCGTTGGGTGTTCTTTAAGGGGATCTATGGGAAATTTCATTAACTGTTCTTGAACCGATTGTTTAGACCGTAGATTAGGGTTTTTTTTCTTATCAAACTTGTTCTTATTGCATGAATCTAGCGTCATGAACTAAAACCTGATTTTAGGATCTTTGAAAACCATTAACCTGCTGAATTTCAGTTCCGAACCTAATTTGGTGGAGCGCAACACTTATGGGATTCTCATGCATACCTAAGGAGAAGCCGTGAACGTTTATTATCCCAATCATTACTGCGTGTTTGCCTTGGCCGTTGAATACGAGAGTAGTGTTGCACACTTAGCACAACATAGATCGATATTGCTAGAGATAGTTTAGATCGTTAAAACCAGTGATTCCAGTTTAGGAAAAATCGCCTAGTCTCGTTTGTCTGAACTTTTGTGAGTTTGATTCCTAGTTATAACCCCATAGATTTCCCGAGAAGATCCCCACCGTGTTTCACCCATCTGTTTTACAACTCGAGATTTACGCACTTCAATATTTACTTTTTCTGCACTGCTCACCTGATTTGATTTTCCTTTTCCCGTTGGTTATAGAATTGGTTGACACCCTTCTCTATATAAGATGTTGATCTTCCTTCTTTCTTTTCTGCAAGAATCGTGACACTTATCCCAAAACCTCAATTCTCTGCGTCTTTGGTAGCCCTGATTTCCTATTTTGCAGTTGACCTCCTCCTTGTGGTTCGATACCTTAAGTATTACAACGCACGTTGTGCACTTGCATCTTAGGGTCCTACAAATTCAAAGTTGGACGAGTCCTCAAAGAAATCTTCCAATCTCAGACGACTATTTAGACCCCATCAAGCTTTTGGCGCCGTTGCCGGGGAGGTTGCGTTTCGCTGTCCAAAACAAAGGTTAGGATCACAACTCAAAGACATTATTTTTCTCTAACTTCTTGATCTTCTTCTATGAATTTCATGAACTACCACACTATGGAGAATGCAAGGATTGGCCCTTGTATCCCTCCAAACACACGCCCACCTGCAAAATCTCTTCAAAATTCTTGGAGACCACCTCTGCTCCTGCTGCCACACAAGCGCTTTACCCCTCGGCCAAAGGAAGAACCCGCGCCCCTAGCGCAAGATGGAAACGAGAGTTCTCATCTCCAAATCTCTGTTCTTCCTCACCACGACCAGGAGATCACGCCTTATCTCTTGCATAAACGATCGAACCAGATCATGGAGCTGATAAAAATCGTCATGGACCACGGGGCTGATTCCGAGAAGTCCTCTCATTCCCGGATCGATTCAATGCAAGCCGAGATATCCCGCAAGGTGCAAGGCATCGCAGATCAGGTCAAGAAACTTGAAACCCAAGCTTAAAAGGACCGAAACAAGCTGCTAAAGATGGAATAAGGGTTAGGATGCCATTACTACAACCTGACTCAGATCAAACGAAGAATCCGAGGGTACGACTGTGAGCTCGAAGAGACTAAGGAAGCCGTTGATGAAGTCAAAGATCATCTCGAGAGATACATAGAAGAAGCAAGATAAGGCTACCTTGCGATCAAGAGCCAAACCAGTAGCAACAGCAGAGCAATCGAAGGCACCACATTGGAATAAGAAAGAAGCGGCGAAGAAACCTCTGTTTCTTCAAGCGAGGAAGACATCGCACCAGACCGCCGGCCACACGTGAAGCTCAAGCAAACTAGCTTTGCACCTTGTAACGCCATCACCCGCTTCGGAGGAAAGCGCGATGTCATTCCCAGAGCAAAGCCCACCCGCGGCAAGTTCACATGTTCGAACCATCAACCGCACCAAACGTTCCCATCTCCCGGCTATGGATGACCATCCCCGAAACCATCACAGGATGAAATCTTGACCTGCCGATCAGACAACAAGAGGATCCAGAAAGAATCACGGTTCGGGGATCGCATTAAAAGAGAGAAATTGATCGAGTTCCATAAAAAGGCGAGGAAGACCCCGATATATGTTAGTTTCGATGAAGCATGGAGAAGGGAAGACATGAAGGAATACTCCAAAGGTAGTAAGGAAGATGAGAACATCATCAAATGCCACTTTATGCAAGCAAGGTTGAATGCCACCACGACTATGATCATGGACGTTCGTAGATACAAGGTCGGAAAGTTTCGCGACCTGATCAGCAGAGAAGACCCTGCAGAATTCAACAAGGTAGTGGAAAACCTTCCCCCGGAAACTACTTTCACTGCAGCGTGGAAAGAACATTTGATTGGGTATTACTTCTATGAAAGTGATGAGACTACGTGAGATATACTGCATCTCTACGAACTTGCAAGAGCCGAGAAGGAAGCTCGAGGTTTGAGGAAGACCCGAAGCCAGAAAAAGCTCTCCATCGCGTGCTCTGTCAAGGGAATCG
This sequence comes from Alliaria petiolata, assembly GCA_020283515.1. NCBI lineage: Eukaryota > Viridiplantae > Streptophyta > Magnoliopsida > Brassicales > Brassicaceae > Alliaria > Alliaria petiolata. The sequence goes on from JAHZTW010000001.1 coordinate 386,468,954, forward strand.
AACATGAAGATGCGATCATGGAGAGACTCAAAGAGTCTTCAACAGAAGATGCTGCGCAGAAGGCAAAGAGACCTTGCCTAAGGTCGAGCTCACCCTCCAACTAAGCTCCCAAACTACCAAAGTCTAGCATAAAGACTCTAAACAAGAGCAGCTCAATAGGAGACAACCCATTTTAGGTATTCTCTTTCTCATCTCTTTAACCATACTAATGGATATTTCCGAGCAAAATGGATATTTCCAGAAACAGTGCTTGAGGACATAAGTTCAACATCAGATGAAGGCCTTCCCACCATAAGATCAAGCTCATATTTTGAGACAAGGTAGCCTAATCAGCTGTCTTTCACCTCGAAGTGGTTTGAGGACAATCCCACGGTTGGATCTCAAGTTATGGAAGAAGTAAGAAGGTATGTCAAGCACCCGAAAGACCAAGCTGGCCACGCCACGGCTTGTCCAGACGACCAGTGGCAGCGCCACGACCAGTCCCTTGGCCGGCCAACTACTTGACGATTTCCGATTCCATTTGAAGCCCAACTTAAACCCGCAGCCGTATTAAGCAAGCCAAGACCTAATTGATGACCAAGGGGATTTGAAGACCTATATATACTCGTTGTTTAGGGGTTTTTAGGATATCACGGATCACGAAAATCACTAGGTTACACAACTCTTTTTATCTTTCGGTGGCCGCGAATCTCTTATTCGCGGTTTCACTTTGTTCTTCGAGGGAGATTGATTTCTTCTTGAACCTTCTTTACTTAAAATCTATTTATACAAGGTATGCATTCATCAATCTCATTTTCTACTCTCTCTTTTATGTCTAAGTAGTTTATTTTCGTTGGGTGTTCTTTAAGGAAATCTATGGGGAATTTCATTAACTGTTCTTGAACCGATTGTTTATACTGTAGATTATGGTTTTCTTTCTTATCAAACTTGTTCTTATTGCATGAATCTAGCGTCATGAACTAGAATATGATTTTATGATCTTTGAAAACCATGAACCTGCTGAATTTCAGATCCGAACCTAGTTTGGTGGAGCGCAACACTTCTGGGATGCTCATCCATACCTAGGGGGAAGCCGTGAATGTTTATTGTCCCAATTATTACTGCGTGTTCGCCTTGGCCGTTGGATACGAGAGTAGTCTCGCGCACTTGGTATAACATAGATCGATCTTGCTCGAGATAGTTTAGGTCGTTAAAACCAGTGATTCCAGTTTAGGAAAAATCGCCTAGTCTCGTTTGTTTGAACTTTTGTGAGTTTGATTCCTAGTTAAACCCCATATATTTCCCGAGAAGATCCCCAACGTGTTTCCCCCATCTGTTTTACAACTCGAGATTTACGCACTTCAATATTTACTTTTTCTGCACTGCTCACCTGATTTCCTTTTCACAAGCACTTAAGTTGATTTTTCTTTTCCTGTTGGTCATAGAATTGGTTAACACCCTTCTCTAAATAAGACGTTGCTCTTTCTTCTTTCTTTTCTGCAAGAATCGTGACACTTACCACAAAACCCCAATTCTATGCGTGTTTGGTTGTCCTGATTTCCTGTTTTGCAGTTGACCTCCACCCTGTAGTTCGATACCCTAAGTACTACAACGCATGCTGTGCACTGGCATTTTAGGGTCCTACAAATTCAAAGCTCGACGAATTCCCAAAGAAATCCTTTAATCTCGGACGACTATTTATACCCCATCAGTCGTCGGTGAATCTCAATTCTCAGTTGACGGCAAATCCCAAAATATCAATCATCGGGTGTTAATTCAAAATGTAAGTGATTTATAAAAAGGGTTAGTATTGTCTTTTGTTCAGTTCAATAATGCTAGAAATGAATCACCAATTTTTTTGGAACTATTATTTAACTGAAAACCTAAAATGATGCTATTCTAAGCAATTTCTCTTTACCATATTTATTAAGTTTCTAAATTTTTACGTTTATAAAAAATAATTCTGCTATATATAACTAGCATGTTAAAAATATAAATTGAAAAAATAAAACATGACTAGTCTACTAAAAATAACTTTTTGACGATTTATAAATTATTCAATGAAAAAATCATTCAGTTGGGTTTGTCCCGATAACAATTTTTTAGTTATTGTATTTTTTTGTGTCATTCATCTAACCTACCAGTCAAACTCAACTTTTAAAAAAATTCTGACATATGTACTTTTGTGTCTTTGGATAACAATTTCTATATATAATATGATATGACAAAAAAAAACAAAAAAATACCAGTCATTCATGCCGTCTTCACCTTCACTTGCCAATTTGCCATGGTAAATGTTCGTCCTTGCCATATCCCACGCTAGTAGCTAAAGGTCCGTCCATGCGAAGTTTTCTTTCGGTTTCAAAATATAGACGTAGTGTGGAAAAAATAACTTCTCATAAGTCATATTTGTTATAAATCATTGAGGTTCGATCTCCATAACCGGCCCAGTCCATCAGACCATTGGCGTGAAGACAAAGGCCCAATGGCGTGAAGGCCCAATACCTTAAGACGGTCTATTAGATGTTTTCCTTATTCATGTAGGAAAAGGATATTACCTTTTCTACCCTTATGTAACTCCTATATAAAGAGACCTTATGGTCATAATAAAGAATCACGAATTCATAACCTTCACAACACGTTATCAGCACGAGCTTGCTCTGATAAACCCTAGCTACTAAAAACCCTAAACCGCCGTTAGCCACCGAGAAACCGCAGCCGCTCGATCTTCCGCCTAGCCGCGTGATCTTCCACCTCAGCCGCGCGTTTTCCCC
>JAHZTW010000001.1:386481505-386506602 GCA_020283515.1 Alliaria petiolata
AACGGGAGTAATCTTTCCTTAGTTCGGGTACCCGGTAATATCCGATCCGATCCGATATCCGAAAAATATCCGAAAAAGTATCTGAAGTATCCTACTTCTAAGATACAATGCCTAACTTTTTTTTCTTTATCTCTCGTCGATTGCAATTTGCTCTATCCCGGTTTTCAAGCCACAAAATATAAAAAGTAGCATTCCCAAATCTAAAAATCTGAAAACCCTTAATCGTTTCTCCGCAGTCTCTCTTTCTTCTGAAACGTCAAAAAATCAGTTTCAGCTATGAAATTATCTTTTTGGTTTTATATAAATAAAATATAACACATATATATTTCTAGTTTGGTTTTATGTCAATACATAAATTATCTTTAAACTTATTTTACTTTTGTTTTAATGTAATGGATTTTTTTTTTGGTTTTATATTTTTTGTATTTCTTTTCTTTTGTAACAGTTTGAAGTTGGAACTTGAATGTTTATTTTGGTTTTGAATTTTGATTGGTTAGTTGGATTTATAATTTATATTACTCTACTTACTTTTGAATTTTCATGTTTAAATTTTCGGTTATTTTCGAGTATTTTTGATTATATTTGGTTACTTTTCGGATAAAAATACTTGAACCCGAACCGAACCCGAAAATACCGGATCTGAAATAGGATATCCGAACCGATCCGAACCCGGAGGGTACCGAACCGAATCCGATCCGAAATCTAATAATACCCGATTGGTACCAAAAGTTAGACTCCCGAAATATTCGAAACCCGAAATATTCGATCCGATCCGATCCGGTAATCCGAACGCCCACCCCTTTGGATATGGAAAGTGTATATATTCAAAGAGGGACGCGTTGAATATAATACTTGGAGATAAAGCTCAAGAAAAAAGGAAGATTGAAGCTATTTGGAAGACTTGATGGGATAAAGAAGTATTAGTTTGATTAGGATCTAACTTGGAGAGTTAGGAACGAAATCCTATAAGTTTAAGGTGTTTAGAGTTAAGAAAACAGCTCTTTAGACGTGAAAATGAGTTAGCAAAGTGTGATAGTCGTTTGTCATCTTTGAAAGAAAAGGGTGAGAGTTCATCACAAAGTGAGAGTCTTGGGTGTAGATTAGTGTGGCTAATCTTAGGGATCTCATAGTGAGTTAAGAATAGATTAGGGTCGATGATAACTCCATAGTTTACACCGTTTTAGCATGCATTTAGTTTAGGTTTTGCTCTCTTTTAGGCATTTATTCATTAGTTTTTGTCCCATTTCCATTCATATTAGTTTTAGGATAGGCATTGCATATTTTGCATGTTTGGAGTACTTGGCAGGTACTTTTGGAGCCTGTGGAGGTTCTATAGAGTTTGGGAGAAGAACTAATGAGCAGCCAAGGCAAGAAGGAGCAAAATAGAAGACTTCTACAGCCACCACGGTCAGCCACAACGACCTCATCCTGATATGAAGCAAGACGTTGCTTCAAGATCAATCAACTAAACCGAAATGGATAGGCCGTTGTGGAAAGATCAGCTCGGACAAAGGTCTTCTGGCTCGATTCAGCTTCTAATGTCTTCATACGATTTGTAGAGGATCGAGTTAGATTTCGTCTGGTGGAAGTATCAAGTCATTACGATCGGCGGTTCAGAAGTTACTGCGGAAAAAGTGAGCATCGGTCTGGCCAGCTCGTCAAGCTAGTACATAACGGGCAAGCATAACGACTTGGGCCCGATGAAGCTTCTGCTGGGAAGATAAGAGCTTGGAGCCAGTATCAGGGTGCCATATCGACATGAAGCTGTTGCAGCATAAGTCCAAAAGAGCACAAGAGTCCAAAGAAGTTTGCTTTTAGCATTGGATCCCATTTGTGAGGATAAGGCTCACTAGGGTTTTTGTGGCTCTTCTATAAATATTTAGCCTCTTGTCACGAGCTACTCCTCTCTTCCCTCTTTTCCTTTTAGACATTTTTAGTTTTTCCTTAGTTCTCTCTTTATTTTCAAGAAACTTTGTAAATACTTTTGATTTTAATTTAGTTTTTGCACCTCTCTTATTTATTTCTTCTTGTTCTTGCCTCCTAATATTGTTTAGCTACATATTCTTCATAGGATTTCGTGGTTATGCATTATTAGGGTTTAAGTTTATGCTTTTATTTTGTTCTTGAGTTCAAGAACTCTTCTTTTAGGTTTATGCTTAACCAAGACTTGTTCTTTAGCATTTCTTGGTAAAGCACTTGCCTTTATTTATTTTATCCCTTAGATCTTCTCTCTAACATTGCTTAGCTTTTATTTCCTTATGGATCTAGAGGTTAAACTCATGAAAAGAGAGTAGATTTCGTGGTTATTAGGGTGTGAAAGATTCATGGTGATAGATCTTAATGCTTATGCATTTAATGATCTTAATCCTTTCTTGTTTATTGATCTCTATGCTTAGTCTAGCTTGATCAACTAGTCTAAAGACTATAGGCGGCTTGACATGAACATCACATGCTTGCTTAGCCAAACCCATAAACAAGAGATTTGCTCATCCTAGCCTAAGACATTAGATGCCTAGGGAGCGTTTCGGCTTTATAGGGTTGGGGATTTTTGCTTGCTATTCTCATGGATCACTACGCGACAGCGAGGTTAGGTTGTGAGATAGCAAAGTGACTTCTATCACAACAGTGGATTAGTCTTGATTAGAAACCCTATGCCTAAGGATTACCATCTAAGATCCAAGGTCTAGATGTTGATTATAAGCCATCATTGATCGCCCATGTGCATCAAACCTATCAACTATCTCATCCTATAAACCACTTTTGTCATTAGTTTATTTTAAGTCCAAGCTTGTGTCTAGTTTTTCCTTGTCTAGCTTTCTTCTTTTNCATAACTCAGCCATAAAGTATCATAACTCAGCCTTGAAGTATCATAACTCTGCCGTAAATTATCATAACTCAGCTGTAAAGTACCATAACTCAGCCGTAAAGTATCATAACTCAGCCGTGAAATGTTAATTTGGCGGGAAACCATAAGTTAACCTACGCAACCTTTCGGCTTCCATGAAGTATTATAACTCAGACGTGAAATGTAAAATTGCCTCGAAACCCTAAGCTAGTCTAGGCAACCTTTCGTCTTCCTATCTCTTTTTCTGTTTATATCAGATTCTCCAAATCTTATATTCCATCTCAATCTTCCAACATGGACGTTGTTCCTCACATCACAGGACAGTTTCTCAGAGATGTTAAAACGATCCTTAACGCCGCTGATCGGGAGAATCTTCCCGTTCTATACCCTGGTGCGGGTGTCTGGGTTGACAAAACCACTGTTACGTGGTTCAAGTTCAATCACTTTCTCTTTGTCGCGATCGGAGAGATCCTTCAACACAACTGGCACCTTGAGTGGCCGACGTACCGCTTGATTCCCGACCATTATAAGACACGATGGTTTTTCCTTCTCGCGGTAAGCACCAATCTTTTATATAAAGCACAATAAAACAAAAACTCTAATATGATTCTATACTCTATAACTTATTTTCTTTTCTTAATTTGTAGCGTAAATACACGTGGGATCCAAAACATACTTCAACGGTTTGGACGCAGTTTAATTTGTGTGCTAGAACGTTATTCTGAGTCCAGATGCGTGAGTTGAAGAGGATATGGGTGCGTGGTGGCGATAAGCCCGAGTGGATTAATAGGATAGTGTGGAATAATTTGGTCGCTATGTTTGAGGAATTTGGCCCAGATGATGTCGGTTTCAGTACGTGAATTCCATTGTTAAACTTGTTTTCTCTATGAACTTCTATGTATCTATCTATTATCATCTTTTCTATGAACTCCTATATACTGGTGCTCCCGGTGTTTTATCTATCTATTATCGTCTTTTCTTGACTATAAATCAGCCGTAACTTGACTCTAAATCAGCCGTAACTTGACTATAAATCAGCCGTAACTTGAATAACGCACAGCTGAGTTACGAAACGAACCCTACCCAAAATCTGAGAAAAAACTGAATCTGAAATAAAAACAAGATTTATATCTGAAAGACATTTGGAGAGACAATAAAAGAAGAAAGCACAAAAGAGGAGATTTTTGTCCGTTGGATTTAGTTTTATCAATGGTTAATAATAAAATAAAGCATGCTCCTTGTTTCTAAGAATTAACCAATGAGAAGCAAGTTCTTTGTTGTCTACAATAAATAAATATTAACTATAAACTTTGAAAAGTAACTATTAGTTACATGTGTTGTAATTTGTATATCATTTGATGTTTATTCAAAGTTTATAAGTTAATAAATTGTTTATGATTAATAATTAAATGTTTAGGGTTTAGAATTTGTATTTGGAGATTTATATTTTTGGTGTTTATATTTCCACTATAAATTTGTGATCATTTTGTGAGTAATTTGCTACAAAAATATTTGTAGTTATTTGCCATTTTAGTGGTTTTGCCGAGATATCCCATATTCGTGGTTTGGTTAAGTTATTATAATGACATGGCTAAGTTAACGCAGATTCATTCGTGGTTTGGCTGAGTTATTACTGTCTCTTATACACATCTAGATGTGTATAAGAGACAAGCCGTAAAGTATCATAACTCAGTCGTAAAAAATAATAACTCAGAAATAATCAAGTTATCATAACTCAGCCGTAAACAACCAGAACTCTGTCGTTAAGTATCAAACTCAGTCGTAAAAAATAATAACTCAGAAATAATCAAGTTATCATAACTCAGCCGTAAACAACCATAACTCAGACATAGTATCATAACTCAGCCGTAAAGAACAATAACTCAGCCGTAAAGAACAATAACTCAGACAAAAAGTGATACTGACCGAATCGTACAGCCATCCATATTTGTTATCTGGCCAATCCTTTCTTTCGGTGATGATAATCCTATAGAAGTCAACTTCGTCTGTTGCCCTGCCCAATGGGATATTCCTAACAGATAAACACAAGTTAATATACACAAATAGTGTTAACAAGCTGTAATTAACAAGTTAATAAGGTCTAAAGGGTCATACTCCAATGCTTTAGGTAATCCTTAAGTTTCTGCCATTTGGCCGGATCAACCGGTGCCAGAGGATCATATATTCCAGGCGAAGGTACACAATTCTTCCTCATGCACGTCAGTCCGTTGTCTCCAATATAAGGAAAAACCCTTGATGGATGATCTTGTTGTGGATTCAATGCACTCTCCGTTCTTAAAGCTTTAATTCTATCCATCCTAATCTTTTCCTCATCATCATCATCAGACTCAGGCAACATGCGTCTGTTATCAGCGACAAACTGTTCTGTGACATCCCATACTTCATTGTCACCTTCCTTCGGCTCGTTATTGTCAGCTTCTTTCGTGACTTCATTTGCTTTTATCGTAGAAAGTGGTTTTATTTTAAGCTTTGTCACCGTCGAAGGCTTTCTACCTCTTTTATTTGGCTGCTTCTCTTCGGCTGCTGTCTTCTGTACCACTTCTTCTTTGACCACCGTTTTATCCTTTCTACCTCTACCCTTTGGCTTATTATCTTTGGCCGGCATCTGTACCTGTGCTTCTTTGGACGCTTTGTTATTTTTATTTTTGGGGCGTAGTCTATTAGCATCATGAGACTGCTCAACGAAATCTACAGGATTCTCTTTTCCATCAGTGGCCTTAACAAATTCCTTATACAGATTCTTATTGACCCCACCAACACCACTGTCCTTCTCTACGTCGACAACATTCTTCGGCTGTATAACAGAGCGAATAAAATTAGATAACGATAACTCAACCACAACGTTACAACAACTCGGCTATACATTAAACCGCAAAGTATTGATAAATCAGCCATATGTATGCCACTGATAGCTTACCATAGGACTAGTAACAGACTGGTTTTGTGGCGGTTTCCGTGGAACTGCAGGTGTCGGTAGTTGTGGCTTATTCTGATGGATCAGATCCTTAATTCTGAAATTTGAGACTTCGTCGTTTTGGTCAGTTTGTCCTACCCCCATGGCATTCATGTGCTCTTTAATCTGTTTGAATTCATCCTCAATAGATTCAAGCCTGATTTCAAGGATACAAACCTTGCATCCATCCTCGCTTCTACTCTATCTCCAATCACCTTCTCCAGATTTGAAGACATTTCTCCAATGTTTCTATCAACGGTGTCGAACCTTGAGTTTAATTTAGACACCATATCCACGACTGTTCTTACCGACACATCGTCCTCCTCACTAACAACCTGCAACACATACACAAAAACGCATAAACAAGCTAACTAAACGGTATATAAAATATATACTCACTATATACCATATCACTTACCTTTGATTCTATCTTCTTCTTCTTCTTATGTGCATCTCCTTCACCAGATTCAGCACCCTCACCCTCATCCATGGTTTTTGAGACCTTCTGGACTTTTTGCTTCTTTGCGGGAGATTCAAACTCAACCGCTGCTTTAGCATTTACTTTTTTCTTCTTCTCATTCCTCTTCACATCCCAAAAACCTTTGACAAACTTATCCTCATGTATGTCTTGGATCAAGTGATCAAGTGCTGGGTCTTCTGCTTGATCTGGCCACGTATGAAATAGCTCTCTTACATCATCCTTCATAACCATTTTACTCACACGCACCTATAACATAAGAGATTATGAAACCCATCAGTAAGTTTTAACTCAATCATCAATAGGTATAACTCAGACATCAATAGGTATAACTCAGCCATTACTAAACCATAACTCAGCCATCACTAAACTATAACTCAGCCATCACTAAACTATAACTCAGCCAAATTGTAACTCAACCATCACTAAACTATAACTCAACCATCACTAAACTATAACTCAGCCATTATTAAAACATAACTCAGCCATTATTAAAACATAACTATCATAACACAGCCAGAACCTTACCTCACCATACGTTCTGATCTCTTCAGCAATGGTCGATTCCATTGTTGAACGTGTACGGTTTCCACCCCATCGAAACAACGGTATCTCATCATTATTGACTATGTTCCCAAATCGGTCTCCAAAGCATTTGACTGAATCATACGCCCAAGCCTGTAACACGTAAACCATACCACTAATGGTGTACGACTTTCCTATAGGACTCAACATCTTTATAGAATCAACAAGAGCTTCAAATGCTGACCGACCCCATGGATAAGTCTTCATGGCTTCATCATCAAAAACTCTTTTTGCACTTTCGAATGGTATTCTAGAATTATGATGCAATCCATAAATACCAATGGCTTGAAGAAACAACAGCCCCAACCATTTACGCTTTTGAGGAGGCCATGTCCGACACACTGCTAATCCTGCCCTAAGTTCATCTAACTTTGGTCCTTCCCCACCAGGCACATTCAATTCTCCGAAGAACGTTCTGTAGTCAGCTTCAGGTTCAAACATCTCTGTAGGCATTGGTTCTGTGTTTAAACCCGTGATACGACCAAATTCATTCAAGCCAAACCTGATTGGTTGACCACCGACGAGACACCAAATCTCCTTCTTATGTATTCTCAACTGTCTACATAGAAGATAGTGTACAGTCTTACCAGACCACGTGAAATGGCTGTCAGATAGCTTAGCAACTATTCCAATAGGTAACTCCTTCATTTGCACCCACGCATCTCCACCTATTGATTCTTTAATCCCAGGGAGATCTGCCATCTTAAAATTGTGGTTAATGGATCTATTCTCCAGATTAGACTCCCCTTCTGCGTAAAGTCTTGGAGGGTAATCCCTTGCTTGTTCTTCAGAAATAACGTTGGCCATCTGATAACAGAGTATAAATCATAACTCAGCCACACCATAAACAAACAAACTCAGCCACAAATGCATTGATAAACCATACATCAGCCGTAATGTAAATCATAACTCAGCCGCAACATAAAACAAACTCAGCCACCAATGCATTGATAAACCATAAATCAGCCGTAAAGCAAACCGTAACTCAGTCGCAACATAAACAAACAAACTCAGCCACAAATGCATTGATAAACCATAAATCACCCGTAAAGCAATCAGTAACTCAGTCGGAACATAAAACAAACTCAGACACCAATTCGAATAGATCTAACAAATCAACCAACCACAACGACGGCGAAAATCAGCCGTAATAAGCATCGATAAAAACCCTTAATATCACCGCGATAGTTTTCGGAAAACGGTTTAAATCACGGAAATCACTTGCTGAGTTAGCGGTTAAACTCAAAAAAAAGATTCGAACTTACCGGAGCAAGTTTGTTGAAAAAAGGAGAGATTTTTAGCAATGAAAATACGAAGACTCCCCGCTCGAGTTCGTCAAAAGGAGACGAAATGCGACGGAGAAAAGAGAAGCCGCCGGAAGAGACGCTACGACGGCGAAATTAGGGTTCGACTTCGGAATCGCCGAAAGAGAGAGAGCGAGAGAGAAAGAGAGCGGTTTTTTTTTTTCCGTTCCAGCAAAAAGAGAACGATTCAGTTTCCCTCGCTTTTGATCATTAATGACATAACTGTTGTGGATTAATGACATGGATGAAACTAATTTTTCCTTAATCATTTTTTAATTAAAAGAATAACTCAGCCAAACCGCGAATGAATCTGCTTTAAGTCAGCCATGTCGTTAAAATAACTCAGCCACCACGAATATGACATAACTCGGCCAAACAACGAATATGGCATAACTCGGCCAAACCACGAATATGGCAGATGTGAATATTTATTCATGTAATTAAACCACTTTAATAAGTTGTAATTAACATTTTTATTCACTTTACCGAATGATTATATAATTAGCTCGTGTTTGTACCATTTAAAACTTATCCAACAAAACGAAAACACACAAATAAGATTTTTAAACAATCAAATATGATCCACACAATCACTCGTTATTCTCCATACCTTGTATAATTCACAGCCCCAAAAAATTCGACCCGGGTTTTTATCTGTCCAGGATGTGAAATTTTTTGCAGGCAATCGACAATCACACAATTTAAGACCGGCGAAAGTTCTGCTCCTATTGTTATTAGAGGAGCCCGAATTTAAATCCATATAGTTGAAAAACAAAATAAAACCATTAATCAGCAGAAACAAATTATTTATATGCATATGTGTTTGGATCCTCAATTCTGGATTTGGAGCAGAAGAAACTTGGGAAACCGTAACTCAGCCGCAACATAAAACAAACTCAGCCACATATGCATTGATAAACCATAAATCAGCCGTGAAGTAAATCATAACTCAGCCGAAACATAAAACAAACTCAGCCACATGCATTGTTATACCATAAATCAGCCGTAAAGCCAACCATAACTCAGTCGCAACATAAAGAAAACTCAACTACATATGCATTGATAAACCATAAATCAGCCGTGAATTAAATCATAACTCAGCCGCAACATAAAACAAACTCAGCCACATGCATTGTTATACCATAAATCAGCCGTAAAGCAAACCGTAACTCAGACGCAACATAAAGAAAACTCAGTCACATTTGCATTGATAAACCAGACACCAAATCGAATAGATCTAACAAATCAGCCATCATATGTAAATCAACGACGGCGAAAATCAGCCGTAATAAGCATCGATAAAAATCCTTAATATCACCGCGATAGTTTTTAGAAAACGGTGTAAATCACGGAAATCACATGCACTTAAACGGTTAAACTCAAAATAAAATTTGAACTTACCGGAGCAAGTTTGTTCGTGAAAAAGGAGAGATTTTTAGCCGAGAAAACGAAGAGTCCATTCCCACTCGAGTTCGTGAAAAAGGAGAGGAAATGCGACGGAGATAAGAGAAGCGACCGGGAAGAGACGAGACGACGGCGGAATTAGGGTTCCACTTAGGAATCGCCGAGAGAGAGAGAGAGAGAAGTTTCGCCGGCGAGAGAGAGAGAGAAGTTTTTTTCCTGAAACTGACGTGGATTTAGTTTTTTTTTTAAGTTAATGAGGTGGATTAGATGTTAATGAGGTGGATTAAACTAATTTTTGGTTAATCATTTTTAAATTAAAAAATAATTTTTAATTGCAGATTAATGAAGGGTGTTAATTGTAATTACACAAGGGCACAAAATATTTGAGTAATTTTATAAAAATGTATAATACTCTAGTAATAAACCAACTTTTGTGTAATATCTGAGTAATTATTTCTCTTATTTATTCATGATGTTTTCTTCATTCACCATGTCTGAGTAGTTTGCTAGTTAGGTTTAGGGTTTTTCAAAGGTGATTAATGAATTGTTAGGTCGAATTAAATTGTTAGGATAAAATCATTAGAGTTCTTCATCTGGATTTGTGTTTAATGCTTATTCTAGCTTCGCGACCTAGAATCTGATCTTAGGTTAATTAATAGATGCGAGAGTATTATTGATTGCCTGAACTAATGTTAGATGAGCAAAATACCTATTCGCAAAGAGATTTGGTTTAGGGTTTTGTGAACAATTGAACCTGAACTTTAATGCTTGTTTGAATTGTTAGAATTTGCAAAGAGATTTGGAATTCTAGGGTTTAGACATAGATAATCTTCGCAGCGAGAGTTGGTTGATTTTACATTAGTGATTCGAGTTCGAGAACAGATCTTAATAATTCCTAACATCCTGTCTAGACCTGCAATTTAGATCACCTGAGAATTTTCCTGAACCTAGCGCCTTAATCTCCTGATTTTAAGAACCTATTTCGTGATTACTAGTTTATTTCTTGCTTTAGTTTACTTTCTTATTATTCGACCTAGCATAATCTAAATTTAGAACCTTAGTGTAGCATCTACTTCCCTTGGGATTCGATACCCCTTATACTACGATTGCATTTGATGTGCACTTGCAGTAGTTTTATTAGGGTAAAACCTGAGCCCTATCAAGTTTTTGGCGCCGTTGCCGGGGAAGTAATAGCTGCCTAACGGAATCTAGTACTAGGATTTTGACTAGGTTTTGTTTTTATTTTTGTTACTAATTTAGTTTCCTATCTTTTGTTTCAGGTGCATGCCCAGTACCAGAAGCAACAAGGAAGAGGAACTAATCGCACTAAACCAGGAACTAGGCCGTCTCGAACATACGAACCGCAAATCTGCCCGAGCGTCGATCGACACAAGTAGCATCAATCGACACCCTACCTTAGTGTCGAACGACACCACTAGCATCGATCGACACCTTGCGCAGACTGAGATGGCAGAACCTGTGATCATGATACGCAACGAGACAGGCGACTTTGTTGACCTACAAGGCAATAGAAGGAACACCCAAGGCCAGAGAATTGATGAGGCTGGCGCCGTCATCATAGAACCAGCGATGCAAATCGCCCCTGCAGAAGCTGGACGTGGAAGAACGTTAGGCGAGTACAACCGCCCAAACCAGTTCTATGCTAATAGAGTTGCGATCCGTCCTCCTGCATTCCAAAGAAACGACTTCGAGCTGAAGCCTGCCTACTACACGCTGGTGGCTCAGCATCCCTTCCATGGACTTCCTAATGAGCATCCTATGGACCATATCGAGAGATTCGAAGATTTAGCTTCAAACATCAAGGCCAATGGAGTGACTTACAACTATCTCTTCTGCAAGCTGTTCCCTTACTCGCTTGCTGGAGATGCATCATATTGGCTGAAGCAGCTTGATCAAGGATCCTTGACCACTTGGGAAGATACAAAGAATGCATTCTTATGCAATTTCTTTGATGATGCGAGATCAGAGGAGCTGAGGACAAAGATCACCACATTCTCCCAAGGACCCACTGAAGCATTCAAGGCTTCTTGGGTGCGATTCAAAGCTTACCAGAGAGATTGCCCACACCACGGGTTCAGCGAGCCACAGCTTATCGGTATCTTTTACCGAGGGATCGATTGGAGATACCAAATGGCTTTAGACGCTGCGAGAAATGGCAACTTCAACACCAGATACCCAGCTGACGCGGTGGTGCTTATAGAGAATTTGGCCTCTTGTAACAGCACCAAGAACGCAGAATTTGAAAGGAGACAACAAGCTGGTGCAAATAGAGGAAGCCAAATTGCTGAAGTCAACAGGAAGCTAGATCTCTTGGTGGAAAAGAAGCAAGTTCAGTTTGCTCCAGAAGTGGAGACCTTTGAGCCAGAGCAAGAAGAAGTCAACTACATCAATGGAGGTGGTTTTCAAGGACAGAGATTCAACAATCAGCAAGGCTATGGTTCCTCTTACCAAAAGCCTTTTCAGAACAACAACTTCCAAAGAACTTATGGTTCTTCTTCTTACCAAAAGCCTCCTGCACAAGACAATAAGATGGAGTCTATGCTAGAGCAAATTCTGGAAGGATAGCAGAAGATGACAGTGGATTTCAATGGGAAGATTGATTCACTGTACCAAGACTTGAATGGGAAGATCGATTGCTTGAACACTCATATGAAGCAATTAGATGTTCAAGTTGCCCAAACTGCTGAAGCTTTAAAGAGACAAGAGGGGTTTCTTCCTGGAAAGACTGATACAAACCCCAGACATCATGTCAATGCCATCATGGTAGGAAGTGCAGAAAATTTCGCGAAGGTTGAAGAGTTTGAGGAGCTTGAAACAGAAGATGTTGTAGTTGCAGAGCTAGCATCGATCGACACCATTGAGTGTCGATCGACACCAGTAGAAATTCCCGACGATTCGAGTTCTGGCGGACCGAATTCGACCAAAGCATCGACACAAGATACTAGTGTCGATCGACACCAGCTGGGTGTCGATCGACACCATGCCCAGACTTCGCCAAGCACGCCTGAAGCTTCAACAAATGCAGATGAAATGGTCTACAAACCCTTTATACCTTATCCCAGGCCTCCTAGAAAGTCTAAACAGGAGATAGAAGAAGGCATATGCAAGGAAATGATGGATAAGCTGATGATTGAGCTACCCCTAGTTGATGCAGTCAGACTTTCACCTGCATTAAGAAGGTATGTCAAGAGAATGGTAGTCAATGGTATAAGCCCTGAGGAAGGAGCATTGCTTACCAGAGACATGAATGCAATTCTCTTGAACATAGTTCCATGGAATAAGAAGAAGGTGTGGGTTTTTGAACAATTCAGTGTTGTGATTTTGAGGAGAATTCCAGAGAAGTTACCTGATCCAGGAAACTTTGTGCTAGATTGCTCAATCTCAACAGGAAGGTTTCCTCATTCCCTCTGTGATCTAGGCTCAAGTATCAACTTGATACCATACTCTGTTGCTGTTAGACTTGGAATGACTGATTTCAAGCCAAGCAGAATCTCTCTTATCCTAGCTGATCGATCAAAGAGAATCCCAGAAGGTGTTCTAGAAGATGTTCCTTTGAAGATTGAAGGCTGCATTATTCTCACAGACTTTGTGGTTTTGAAGTATGATGAAGAGCCTGCAAACCCTCTTATTCTGGGAAGATCATTCTTGGCTTCAGCTGGTGCCATCATTGATGTTCTCATGAATTTTGACATGGACAAGTTAAGGGGACCTTCCACCATCAATGGTCAATCTTTTTCAGTAGAGATTTCCATGGATCAAGACCCAAACAGGGAGCATTCAGACGACACTACTGCTGGGTATAAAAAGGAGCTGGATTCTAAAGAGCAAATGAAAACACTGGCTGTTCAAGAGGCATTGGCTGAGAATTCAGAGAAAGATGTGGAGATTGAAGACTGGAGTGAAAATGATCATCTCTTCAAGACTTTGAGTAGAGAAGATGTTCTAATCAATGCTAAGTTGATGGAGGACGACGTTTTTGTCATGGAAGGAAGGATTGCAGAGGTGAATTGGAGAAAAAGTGCAGAGATGCGAGCTGCAGGGTTGGTGTCGATAGACACCACTGGTGTCGATCGACACACTTCACGGATCACACCAGAAGTCGCTTCCAATGCTGCAAGTCCATCATCTTTGGTCAAACAAACGACTCCACATCCTTCAACTCAGAAATCTCGAAGGAAGCAAAGGTATGCATTTCCTGGAATCAATTCCAAACCCCCTGATCTTGTCAATAAGAACTTCAAAGGTTCAAAAGCTGCTTCACACTTATGCAAGTCACGAGATTCTCGTAGAAGGCTTGGTGTTTCTTTTGATGATTCTGCCGGAAAACGAAGTGTCCCACCCGAACTCAAGTCCCACCCTGCTGCTGTTCCTAAATTCCTTGGGCGATCTCATGCACTTACTCCTTATACACCACCAGACGTCTGAACCCCGACACAGTCAAGCTAATGACTGAAAACGAGCGCTGAGTGGGAGGCAACCCATTGTTAGGTACGGTTTTTATTTACATTTCGTTTTGGTTTTACTAAAGTCCTAGTTTTAGTCAGTTGAAAAAAGGAGACATTGGACTCGACTCAGACCAGCGTCGATCGACACCACATAGTGTCGATCGACACCACATAGTGTCGATCGACACCACGCGCAAACGAAGGTAAGTCTTCTAACTGGTCTTTTATGTTGTTTCTAATCTTTCTTTTAGCCAACTTCGGGCTTGATAACACTGGGGACAATGTTGTTTAAGTTTGGGGGAGGTGATTACTGACTTTGTGTTTTGTGTTGAGAGTCTATCTTGAGTCAAAAATTTTGAAAATTTTTGTTTTATTGAGTCAAAATCAGTTGGAACTTTCAGTTTTTCTAGGAACTAACCACAGAATGTTGACACTTGAAGGACCATTGCTTTAGTAGTTAATTACAGGTCTTACTAAGTAGAAAGCTGCAAGTGGATCAATCTAACAGAGAGAGTTCAGATCCCCTTAAAAGAACTATGTATGCATTGAATTTGATTCCTCTTTCAGCTATGAACAAGAGAAGCTAGTTGCAGTCTCTCCTTGATCTTCCCTTAAAGAAAGAAAAAGAATCTAAGTCTGGGAATAGTGCAAAGAACCTCATGAGCCTGTCTCCTCACAAGGAACAATATTAGTGAGTGCTCTTGAACCTGTCTTCTCACAAGGAACACAAGTAGAGAGTAGCACTATTTCCCAAGATTTCAAAAGAAAAGAAGAGTCAATGAAAAGATCTTAGAACACCCTGAAAATGGGCAGCAGTTGACTAAGGGAAGAGAAAATAGGAGAGCTGTACAAAGAATGTCTTGTTCAAAGCACTAAGGAAGGGGAAGAATCAGTAAAGTTCTTTGGCAATACAAATGTTAGAGTTCGAAATTTATCTAAGGAAAGTATCTGGATTCAAACTTGGAGATTGCTAAGCTTGTGGTAAGTACACTGAACTTTCCTAAGGTTGGCTCTATATCATGTGGATTCAAGAGTGTTAATGAGTTGTGGCGTTCTGAAGGATAGCTGGAAGTTTCTGTTTTCAAACTTCTACTTCATTCTAAGTTTCTGTTTTGCTTGGGGGCAAGTAAAAGCTAAGTCTGGGGGAGTTGATATATCATGGTTTTTACCCGTTTTTGGACCATGATATAAGTGTTTTTATAGAGTCTTTTAGTCTTTTTAGAGTCCTATTAGAGTCTTTGCAGGTTGGATTTCGTTTGGAGTAAAGTTGGAGATTCTAGAACTTTTTGGAGCATTCTGCAAGAAGCTGCGAAGTCGGAGCAGAAATACACAAAGGGTGTCGATCGACACCATTGGTGTCGATCGACACCAAGTCAGCCGACCAAGTTTCACGGACTTCCATCAGAAAAAGGAAATCAGCTGAAGTTTCCATTATTTACAAGTTTGCCCCTGACGCGAGTTTGCCTATAAATATAGATTTTCAAGGCATTGTTTAGCCACCAACTATTATTCTTATTTTCTGTTTTGAGACTTAGAGAGAGATTTTTAGAGAAATTTTGGAGAGAAGAATTTGGCTCCTTAAGAGTAGATTTGGAACTCCTTTATTTCTATTGATTTCTTTTATGCAATCTTATTTATTCATGATGTTTTCTTCATTCACCATGTCTGAGTAGTTTGCTAGTTAAGTTTTGGATTTTTCAAAGGTGATTGATGAATTGTTAGGTCGAATTAAATTGTTAGGATAAAATCATTAGAGTTCTTCATCTGGATTTGTGTTTAATGCTTATTCTAGCTTCGCGACCTAGAATCTGATCTTAGGTTAATTAATAGATGCGAGAGTATTATTGATTGCCTGAACTAATGTTAGATGAGCAAAATACCTATTCGCAAAGAGATTTGGTTTAGGGTTTTGTGAACAATTGAACCTGAACTTTAATGCTTGTTTGAATTGTTAGAATTTGCAAAGAGATTTGGAATTCTAGGGTTTAGACATAGATAATCTTCGCAGCGAGAGTTGGTTGATTTTACATTAGTGATTCGAGTTCGAGAACAGATCTTAATAATTCCTAACATCCTGTCTAGACCTGCAATTTAGATCACCTGAGAATTTCCCTGAACCTAGTGCCTTAGTCTCCTGATTTTAAGAACCTATTTCGTGATTACTAGTTTATTTCTTGCTTTAGTTTACTTTCTTATTATTCGACCTAGCATAATCTGAATTTATAACTTTAGTGTAGCATCTACTTCCCTTGGGATTCGATACCCCTTATACTACGATTGCATTTGATGTGCACTTGCAGTAGTTTTATTAGGGTAAAACCTGAGTCCTATCAACTATCTGAATGGGTTCTCGGTTGCCCTTCACCTATGGATCTTGGAATCCATACCCAAGCTTCAATCAGCCTTCTCTACGATTGACAGGACAGTCCCAAACACAGCCTATTTGTGTGAGAAGTACCTGCGCACATCATCACCCAGCATTACAGATGTTTTAAGCATCGAAGGAGATCAAAATGTAAGTTCATTCCTTGCTTTTACTTATGTTCTCTAATAGGTTTTCAGGAAGGATTCGTAGTAATTAGGGAACGTCTTCCTAGTTTTTTTACTTATGTTCTATAATAGTTTTTCAGGAAGGATTCATAGTATTTAAGGAACGTCTTCCTAGTTTTTTACTTATGTTCTATAATAGTTTTTCAGGAAGGATTCGTAGTATTTAAGGAACGTCTTCCTAATTTTATTTAGAAAGAATTACTCAGATATTACACAAAGGTTGGAATATTACTAGAATATTATACATTTTAAAAAAATTACTCAGATATTTTGTGCCCTTGTGTAATTACAATTAACACTCTTCATTAATTTGAGATTTTTTTAATTTAAAAATGATTAACAAAAATTTAGTTTAATCCACCTCATTAACATAAAAAAACTAAATCCACGTCATGAATAACAGTTACAGAAAAAAGCCTCTCTCTCTCCGGCGAAATCTCTCTCTCTCCGGCGAAACCTCTCTCTCTCTCTCGGCGATTCCGAACTCGAACCCTAATTCCGCCGTCGTATCGTCTCTTCCGGCCGCTTCTCTTATCTCCTTCGCATTTCGTCTCCTTTTTCACGAACTCGAGTGGGGACTCTTCGTTTTCTCGAGTGGACTCTTCGTTTTCTCGGCTAAAAATCTCTTTTTTTTCACGAACAAACTTGTTCCGGCAAGTTCGCGGCTGAGTTATGATACTTCACGGCTGAGTTATTATACTTCACGGCTGATTTATTATACTTCACAGCTGAGTTATAATACTTCATGGAGGACGAAATGTTGCGTAGGTTAACTTATGGTAAGGACTGCACAGGGATATACGAGAATGATGAACGGAAATGAAGGATGAACAAAAATGAAGAAGAACGAGGAAGACGATGACGAATTGGATGTTCAAAATTTAAGTTCTGGATATCTATGTTGATGTGAAGAACAAGGTGAAGAACAACGACGGCGATAAAAACGATGACCACAGCGAGGAAGACGAAGACAAAGACGACGTTTCGTATTTCTCTGTTGATGATGACATGGAAATATGCATCCGACGTCATTTTTTAATTGATGAAGTGGCAAGTAAGCCACCAAACGAACACGTAAATCAACTGTCTTAAACCAGCCATCAAACAAAACTTTAAGTCAGTCGTAACATGAATACTATTACAGTAATTAAAAAACGAAAAAACTGCTGCCAAATTCAGCCATTTAATGTCGTAACTCAACTGAAAATCTTTAGCTCAGCCGTATCGTTTAATAAGTCAGCCGTCAAAACATGCTATTGTGATGATGATTTAACATTTCTTCGATGTTGGTGCAGCTGACAGTGATACCTGTCTTGCCAAAGATACCAGGTGATCTCGAAGACGATGTATGTGTGCTAGACAAAGAAGACGAAGATCTGGATTCTTTACTAGATCTATTGGAGAAGGGTTTGAAATTGACATGTCAGCACTGGACGAGTGGGTTTCTAGATAGAAACGAGGCTTTGGAAGAGATTGCGTCGCAGTCATTTCGGTATCCCCAATCGGAAAGAAGTAGACCAGCTCCTACGGGTCTAGAGACATCAAGACCTTCTTCTTCAGTGGAGTCGCTAGACATGAAGCTGTCCAGACTCGTGAAGTTGTTTGCAGATGGACAGAGAAAAGTCTTTGCTCGATTATCAAATATCGAGGAAAAGCTGGGGATATATGATCCTGAAAATGCAAATGACGAGGTGAAAAAAAACTTATAGAAGATTTCATTATTTTAGAGATGGTTTAGGAAAAGTATCCTAACAACTACATGATTTCCTGTTTTTGTTGAAGGATTTTTTCTCTGATTTTATCTTCGTACCTCCACCACAGTAATCTCCGCCTAATCAATGATCCAGAAATTCAACTGATGGGACACCACCGGACTTAATGGAAGATGAAACACTAACAAATTATGTGGTAAAGATTTCTGGTTATTGTTTTGTGTTTTGAAGTTTTAGGAATGTATTCCTAAATTTATGTTAAATGTCCCTAACAACAAAATGTTGTACTTTTAGAATACAAAGAGAGCCAAAAAAATGACTGTGGCTCCAAAGAAACCGGCTACTTCCACAGAACCACTTGCTGATAAAGAGAAAGCTGGTGGGAGCAAAACACAGGAGCCACCTTTGGTAAAGATTTATGGTTATTATTTTGAGTTTTGAAGTTTTAGGAATGTATTCCTAAATTTTTGTTAAATACTCATAACAACAAAATGTTGTACTTTAAGAAAACAAAGAGAGCCAAAAGAACGACTGTGGCTCCAAAGGAACCGGCTACTTCCACAGGACCACTTGCTGATAAGAGAAAGCTGGTGGGAGCAAAACGCAGGAGCCACCTGCGGTAAAGATTTCGGGTTTTTTCTTTTTGTGTTTTGATATTTTAGGAATGTATTCCTAACTCATGTTAAATGTTCCTAACACAAAAAATGTTGTACTTTCAAAAAACAAAGAGAGCCAAAAGAGCGACTGTGGATCCAAAGGAACCGACTACTTCCACATATCGACTTGCTGATAAAGAGAAAGCTTGTGGTAGCAAAACGCAGGAGCCACCTGCGGTAAAGATTTCTGCTTTTTTGTGTTTTGATATTTTAGGAATGTATTCCTAAATCATGTTAAATGTTCCTAACACAAAAATGTTGTACTTTCAGGGAGTTACCGCGCCTGTGGCACCAATCGAACCGAGTACTTCCACATATCCACTTGGTGATAAAGAGACAGCTGATGATACACAAACACATGACCTGCATGCGGTAAAAGATTTCTGGTTTTTTCTAATCTTCTCTCTTACCTTCGGCGTTGCATGCTTATCAAGTTTAGTGAAACAAGAGTTTTTACTCTCTTGCAAGCAATTTCTCAATTGCTCATATCATTGCAATACTTGAGATATCAATCCATTTTGGGAGATGATTCAATAAGAATTCAAAGTTTGGTTTAATCTAAGCTAAATTTGTAAATTCAAGTCACAATCAACAATTAAAAACAAAACACAACTAAAAGAGACACTACAAGAGCAATAATATGAAGCTAAACCTTAATTACCACTAATTGAGCACTAAACAAGAGATTAACTACTAAGCAAGATTATCAAATTAACTAAAACGAAACCTAGGGATGGAATCATTGATTTGGGCAATCTAATGGACAACCTTGCAATCATTTAAGCTACTAATCAAGCCTTCTCTATGCCTAAAACACTTAATAAAGACTAATCCATGATGTTTGGCACTAATCCCTTTCCTAATCACCCTATTGAACTAATGATGTTTTAGCATTAGATTGATTAGCAAGCATTAATTACAAGTCTAAATGGCATGATAAACACTCTAGGCAACTAATATCTTAGGCTAGGAATGTAAATCTCTTATTAAGTTGGTTCAAGCATTTCATCAAACACTTGGTGGGTGTATGAAATGCTTATGATCCAAAATAGCAAAAGATTAGCTATTTGGCATTAAGAATT
The DNA here is from genome assembly GCA_020283515.1 of Alliaria petiolata. Lineage (NCBI taxonomy): Eukaryota > Viridiplantae > Streptophyta > Magnoliopsida > Brassicales > Brassicaceae > Alliaria > Alliaria petiolata. The sequence goes on from JAHZTW010000001.1 coordinate 386,501,562, forward strand.
ACTTAATAAGAAGAGAAATTAAAGAATCTATCCTAGATTGCAAGATTGAACCATTAGAAAACCCTAAATCTAACCCATCCCCAAGTTCCTAAAGAACTACTCACTAATCATAGTTAAACCCATCAAATTAAAGATTAGGGAAAGGTTAAACATGATTAGAGAAAGATAAACAAGAAATCTAAGAAATATATTGCATTAAACTTAAAGATCCAAGCATAAACAAGGTTTTTCCTCAAAGTGCAAAAAAGTTTAAGCTTAGAACAAAGAGAATAAAAGTTGGGATAAAAATTAGGTCTAAAGAGTATTTATAGGAGGGACCCATAAAGCTGACAAAAAGATTCGTCTGGGTTCAGTTCGACGAGTTCATCGAACAGACTCATCGAACTGAACCCCTGGTGCTTCGGTTCGATGTCCTTCATCGAACAGCTTCGTCGAACTGGCTCAATATCCCTTGGTTCATCTTCTTGCGTCTGAGTTCGGTTCGACGAGTTCGTCGAACTATCTCGTCGAACCGAACCCCTGCCATCTTGGTTCGTCAAACCTTCATCGAACAAACTCGCCGAACGGACGCCCTGGAAGTTTGGTTCGACGAGCCTTCATTGAACAAACTCGTCGAACCAGCGCCAGAAGTTTTCTGCTCCATCTCCTTGGTGACTTCTTGCTCCTCCAAGTGCTATGCCATCCTTCTCCAACTCCATCCATGCGTCCATAGCCTCCTTATCACCTGATCAAGACTCCAAATGCACCAATATATGCAAAGACTATGCAAATACACTTTAGAACCCTATATGATACAATGCAACACAATGATGCTTAATTAGGCTCCTAAATGATAAGAAACTTACACTAAATGGAGGGAAATATGATGCAAAATGTAGACATATCAACTCCCCCAAACTTGCCTTTTGCTTGTCCCCAAGCAAATGAAACACAAGCCAAGGAGAGAGGTTTGAAAGTAAGGAGTCAAATCCAAAGGTGATGAGCAAATGAATCAATTCAATGGTCCTAGTTAGTAGTTCTAGGATCCTCTTTATGCAAATTTCTACTCCAAAAGGTCTAGCCATACCCATACTCATTCAAGTGAACCCAAGCCTTAACCTACACAAGCATTCATTTTCACCAACTCTTTAACATTCATTAATGGTAACCATGGATCATGAATCATGCAATGCTAGCGAACTTGTTTGGTTTTTGGGTAAGGTTTTGAGATAAAAATGATCTCAACTTCATGGGGTTCCAATGCAAGGGATCTCTCAATGAACAAGTGAACTTTGGCAAAATGCTAAGAGTAAAAAGCAACCTATGCATACAAGGACAAACTTCCATCTACCCTTTTGTAACACAAGTGTCTTCACTCTCATTTTCTTTTAAGCTCACTCACCAAGCCCAACCTATGCTACCCATTACAAGGCAATTCGCCTAACCCATAGGAAGTTCAAACACCTTTTTCCTTTCCTTTTCTCTTTTAAACACTTAGGGAAAACTTCTTCTACAACCACAAGTGTTGGCACACTTTTACTTCAAGCTCTTTTCCTTTTCATTTAGCTATCCTCTTTCTTTATTACTTAGCCATATTTTTTTCTTTTTCTTGGCTCTTTTACTTTTCAATTCTAGAGGACTTTCTTTTAACCACTTAGAGCATAATACATATTACCAACACTTGTCTCAAAATTTTCGTTTTCCCTTTTTCACCACCAAACTTTTCACCAAACTCACTTCTTTCAAACTCATTGTCAAGCTAAAACACCCGCCAGAGAAGCCTAACCTATAACCTAGCTCATTGTCTCGAGCTAGCTACATGGAAGCCTATCCTTGTCGCTCTAAACTCAACACTTTTTGCTAAGTTCACAAGAAGAAAAAGACCTAATGCACTCAATAAGGACGAGGTCTTAAAGAAGGCTTAGCTAGGGAGTTCGATTTTAACCGCTCTAAAGATGAGAGTCGGCTATTTGGGTTAACAAGACTGGTAAAAGGAAAGAAGATAACCCAAATATGTATATGGTATCCACAAGTTCTCTAGCAATGCATAGCCATGATAATTACTTGTTCAAATTAGGTTCAAGTTCAAGAGAGTTGGTTTATATTCAAAGCTTGCTTCAATTAAGACTTGAATTTCAAATGGTAAGGTCCTAGTAGGGTTCAACTTTAACTTTCAAAATTTGCACACAAAGCATCGAACAACTACTAACTAGGGCCTTGAACTAATTCATGAGCTAAACACCTTACAAGGAAAAATCATCATTGTTCCCTATGCAAGAATGCAAATCTCTATGGAAGCTAGACTCAATCCTACTTATGTGACAAATGCAAATGCAACTACATGCTATTTTTTTAAATTTTCGAAATGTTTCCAATTTTTTTGGTTTTTTCTCTGCCATAGATGTATGCATGAGACTCAAAAATGCATGAGAAAGAAAAATAAGATCACAAAACACAAGATCAAATACACCATACTCCCCCAAACTTAAATTACACAGTCTCTTGTGTAATCCAAGCTTGGAGAAGATTTCAAAATGCAAAATAAAAATCTAAATGGTATTTACAATGGTTGGAGTGGTACCTTGATCAAAAACGCATGGAGGAGGAAGAGTAAGAGTCCATGGAGTAGGATGGATTTCTTGATTGAGGAGTGGGGGATCGCATGACTCTCTTCTCACGCCTTCTTGTCTCATAGGAAGAAGGGCGTGGCTCATCCTCATGGCTTGGTGCACTTTGGGTTCCTTGGAAAGAATGGCGCCTCCCTGCCATTGTGCTATCCGCTTCATCATCTTCTTGCTGGATTTCCTCATCATCCTCTTGTTGCATCTCCCCATGCCTTTGGGAAGAAGTCCCTCCAACTTTGGCCTTTAGCTCCTTGATTTTCCCTTTCAATCCTTTCGCAGTTTTCACAAGCTTCCTAATGGTCTTGTCTTGCCATTTGTTCCATCTTTGAAGAAGCTTGATGTGTTGGTGAGCATGTCTAGAAGGCTCTCCTTGGTTGGCTCCTTCATATGGCACAAAGTTGTACCTATCGCTGCCATAGACCGGAGGAGCCTGATAAGGCACGTGGTATGTGTCCCATGGAGCCACCGGAAAGGTCTCTATGTCGCCTAAATGTTCGTCGGATGGAGTGAAGGAGGTATTGGACTTTTCTCTAAGGCTTGTGAGGTGAATGCAAGGAAGTCGGATTGTAGCCTCCTTGAGTCTTTCCACATTGAATTTGTACCGGTAGCCACTTCCTTCCTTAACCAAAAAGTGACCCTTAACGAGGTAGGCGGAGTCTATATACTGCGCTTCGGCCGTGGGGTGGCTCAAGTTGATGCCAACCTCCTCAAGAATGGGTGTGATCATGCCTCCAATGGCGAGTTCATGTGAACGATCCTTCTTGGGCGTTGCTCGACCATAGTAACTTGCCGCATGAGCCACCCAAATCTGCACTATACCATTTCCCGTAGCATCACCTCGCATTTCAGAGTTGTCATCTAAGTAACGGATGATGTCCTTGAGCCCAACATCTAGCATCTCCCACTCTTCTGCAGTCACAGCCACAGCTTCTCTTTTGGCAAAGAAGTTGTGAGCCAGTACCTTGTGGGCATAGCGAATTGCGGGATGACGGATCATCTTGCTCTTGATTCTCGCGGTCTTGTAACTCCCATTAGCAAGTATATCCCACAGCTTTTCCAACTCCTTTTTCCTAATATCCAAGCGTGAGCCCGTACCCTTTCCCTCATCAAAACCAAGCACCTTGCTTAACTTCTTGAAGCTCATCTTGTAGGATTTGTTGCGAACTTAGAATTGGATGAACCTGAAACCATCTTTTTCACTATCAACACCTTCCGAACTTGAAGTTGTCACCTTCAAAGAGGAGAGGAATTGGCAAGTCTCCTCTTGGTAGCTTGGGTATGATTGGTTGAACAACCTCTCACACCCCATATTCTTGAAAATCGCGGTCACATCTTCCAAGAGACCCAATTCTTCTAGCAACTCATGATTCGGGTACTTGGTTCCTTTGAAAGGCATGTCCATAAGGGACTTGTACACGGCTGAGGATGTTGGAGGTGCGGCCACGGCTCTCTCGGCTCGCCTTTCTCTTGCTTTCTACCTACTAATGTCCTTCTTTTGGGACAATTTCCTTATAACCGGGCGACTCTCCTCTGGATCTTCTTCTTCCACTTCCACAGGCCTCTTGCCTTGTTTCTTGCTAGCCTCACTCCTTGTTCTCCCCATATCACCTATAAAATTTAAAATCTTGGAGAGGAGTGAGTATAAGTTGAATTTAAACTTATGAAAGCAACAAGCATGTAATTACTAGAATCCATGAAGCTTCCAAGTGTTAAAATTCCATTGCAATGAATTAATAGCAAGAACTAATCCCATTTATAACTTCTCTTTTATCATTCAAAGAAATCAACAAGGAATTTTTTTTTTTTTTTCAAACTAATTATCCTCTAAGTGATAACAAATTTAAATTCAAGAGGATTGTAGCTTGATTACTTATATAACATGGGAAAACAAGGTTAAAGAAACCAATTTTGAAAATTTTGAACAACAATTAGGCAAAAACATGAATTTTCGCAACCTTCAAAATCCCAAAGAAAAAGTGTTCAAAAATCAAAATTTTCCCATGTAATTCCTTGAAAAAATTCACCAATCATCACCCATAACAATATCCAACTATACCCAACTCAATTAATCCATTCAAAGCCTTTCTATCAATCCTAATTTCCAATTCATTCTCAAGGAGAAACCAAAGATTAAGAGAGAGGATAGGAAGACAAACCTTGGTTCCACGCAAAGGTATGGCCGAAATTCACTAAGAAATCAAGAGTGACAAACAATTTTGGAAATATTGCACTTGGAATCAAAGAATTTGATGAAGAATTGAGAGAGAAAAGGGGAAAACAAGTTCTTATCCTTATGAATGAGTGAAAAATCGTGGGTGAGAAAGAGTTTGGGGAAGAAGAAGTCTTTTAATCCTCAAAAATCGGTTCAATATAAGTGGGGGAGGTCAACATTAAACCGGTCAAAGGAAGGAAGAAAAGTCAAGCAAACCTGTTTCTGG